>JAMPIV010011519.1:731958-789458 GCA_024509875.1 Oreohelix idahoensis | reverse complement strand
ACTGAGGGTATTATATGTAGTTACTGAGGGCATTATATGTAGTTACTGAGGGTATTATATGTAGTTACTGAGGGTATTATATGTAGTTACTGAGGGTATTATATGTAGTTACTGAGGGTATTATGTGTAGTTACTGAGGGTATTATATGTAGTTACTGAGGGTATTATATGTAGTTACTGAGGGTATTATATGTAGTTACTGAGGGTATTATATGTATGTGGTAAAGTGGGATGTTATAAATATTTATAGGGGACTTAGTGTACTGACTGAGATCAGCTGTGAAGGTATCTATATCTAATAAGAGTAGTGTATTATAGATAACCTTACTTACTGCCACATATGTATACCTCAGTCAGAATTATTCTGGAATAGTGTGATGACTACGTTATATGTCTAGGGTATGTGTATGATGAAGTGTAAGTCATAACAACAACAGACAGATAAACAATTTAATTTATTCCACCACACTTGACAACACTGTGACACTCACATACATATAACACTCTAAGAGGATATCTTAAAGGAGTCACTGATAACTTTTCAAATAACAATATGTATTCAGTGCTGTCATGAATGTATATGTGTCCTGATTCAAATACAAAGGGAACCAGGAATCACAATCAATTTTAATTACAAGTTATATGTACAGAATTTATTAATATGATTCTTGTAGTGACATATATTATTACTGGTATCCTATGTGTGTCAGTTGTGTAGTGGTAATATGAGGTAATACTGGTTTGGTTTTGTTCAAGCTCTGTTGGTATTTGTCATCATGACTTCAATAGTTTGTTTCTATTGGAACTAGTATTGGAGATGTTCTCAGTTCCTGGTATTAAAACAATTAAATTCCCCTCTTAATTTTAGTTTACAATGTCATTTTAAGATGGGGGTACATAATGTTGAGCTCCATGGCCACACTCTCTTATCTTGCGTGATGACTGCAGTAAAAGACTCCTCTGCTCGATTACTTTAATGAGTTCTGGAGCCACCCCACTGGTTGCTATAAGGACCAAGGAGTATGCTGTCCACCTCTGGCTTCAGCAAAGCTCTGACCAGGTGCTGCTCAATAACTTTAAGACCACGGTCCCTGAAACAAGAAGGTTGTACCTTCTACGTCAGAACTAATTTATACTCCATTTCTACACTGAGCACAATACATCACAAACATTGAGTTCAGAGCGTTAGGCCAACTGTCAGCTTCATCTGAAATACTTTATACCAGTATTTCCCTCCCTAATGGTTACTACGCCTCTGCAATTCCAGCATTATTTCGTTCTAGTTAATAATCTAGGTGTCAGTGTACTGTTTGGCCATTCCATGCAGTTTTACTTTCCTCCGACACCTTCTGTTCAGGCTGGAGCACTATAGGCTTTACATCATGTTCGCTACTGAACCACACATATATACAGACATAATTTATCAATTTACATTCAATTTTCATTTAAAAATATTGAATATTTCAAGCTTACCACAATTCCTGGAAATAATAATAAACAGTTTCGTTGACTGGCAATGAATATAGCACAACTCCGATCTGCCGATGTCCCAGGCTTTATTTTATAAAAAATATACACTGGTGCTCAACGCACTGCTTCTTAGTAGGTTTATTACAAGATGTGGCAATGAACAGACGCTCTGAATTGAGTATATTCGCAGCTCTACCCAATCAAACCATGTCTACACATCTTTTCAAAAAAGTACCCCTTTCTCACGTTTCCCCTGACAACACAAGATAGTATTTATAGTCCGACCAATCGTGTTTAGTCTTTCATTTGTTGCGCTCCAATCAAATAGGAGTTAACATGGTAGGCTATTTCCGTAACGTAATGTTTTTTCAAACACGTTATAAAAAAAATTTTATGAGCAGAAATGATTTCATGCTGTCAGGCACCCCCACTATTTTATTTTGGCCATAACTTGGTAATTCCTAGACTATTTGCGTAACGTTTTACATATTCTTTGTCAGCAAACCCTAAGGAACCCAAATATACGAATTTAATGGAGCCAATATGCATTTTCTTCTAGGATAGTCGTGCTGTTACTACCTTCTCACTTCCTAACTTGAGGGTGTCTGGGTACTGTCATGTTTTCAAACGTAAACCGGTATAATGTCATAATTCCCAATAAGCGTTTTTCAGGATTTTAAAACCTAACTCTGGTATGGGTAGTGAATTTTATCACTGTCGATTTGAAATAAAGTTAGTGCATGTGGCCTTACACGCGTGATGGCAGCAATTGTGTATCGTGCGACGCGTGTTTAGTGTTGCACGTGTCCCTGCTTTCTGCCTCTCCCTTCTCTCTATCCTTTAGTCCATCTGTCTTTTAGTTACGCCGTGTATAAAATGGAATGAATGAAATATTAAATTTAGGTCATTGATCAGCTTGCGTATCTCAAGGTTTTTCCAAGAAATACAGTACACGTTTCATTGAAGAAAGCGGGTAATAATACAGTAGGCTTTTACTATCAACGTGAAAGCGTTACAATTTTCAGACGAAGTAGAAAACAAGGGGGATTTCGAGTACAGTCATTGTGACAGCACTGTTCTTTACCATTCTTCTTTCCTTTTATTAAATTTATTTGTTAGGCTTTGCATTTACGTTTTAATTTATATATGGGGATTAGAATAATTCACGACATCTCCCCTCTTAAAACAGACATTATATGTCAGTCCTTTATTCTATATACACATAGAGAAATTTATTATTATTTCTGGGGTTTACGGTGATTCTCATCACACGGATGGCGGCTTAAAAAATCCGCTCCCAAATTTTTTTTTCCAGATATATACTCAATGCTAAAATTATAGGGAGCCAAAAGTAAGGACCATCGGAGTAACCTAGAGTTCTCATGCCTAGCCTGGGCTAGAAACGATAAAGGTTTGTGATCCGTTTGCAACTTAAATGCCTTCCCATACAGATAAATATTGAATTTCTTTAGTGCCCATATTACTGCAAGACATTCTTTTTCGCTAGTTGAGTAGTTGATTTCAGCTTTATTCAATTTTCTGCTAGCATATGCCACTGGGCTTAATTCCCCATCCAATGCATCTGATTTCTGTAGTAGAGTTGCACCTAACCCAATATTACTGGCATCCGTCCTTACTATGAATTCTTGACTTAAGTCAGGTGATTTCAAAATAGGTTTACTTGTGAGCTTTTCCTTCAATTCTTGGTAACCCATTTCACATTGTGGTGTCCATGTAATGCGATCTGGATGTCCTTTACGTGTCAAATCAGTTAACGGTGCACATATGGAATTAAAGTTTTTGATATACTTCTGGTAGAAACCACATAATGAGACAAAGGATCTCACGTCCTTCTTGGTTTGTGGTCTCGGGGCTTTCTTTAGTTTCTCTAAATTCTTTGGGTCAGGGGTCATGTTTCCCTGATAAACTGTGTGTCCCAAAAATTCCAATTCTTTACATCCAACGCAACATTTGGTTGGTCGGGCTGTTAAATTTGCTTCCCTAAGTCGATCAAACAGCATCTTCAGAGAGTCAATGTGTTCCTCAAATGTTTCTGTTGCTATAAGGATATCATCCATGAAATTTGTTATACATGGATTATTCAGAGGGTCCAATAATTTTCTCATCATTCTAGAGAAGACACTAGGCGCATTCTTCAATCCAAATGGCAATCTATTAAACTCATAGTGTCCTTCTGAGGTACTAAAAGCTAGGTATGGTCTAACCTCAGGCTTTACTGGAATCTGATAGTATCCTTTACTCAGATCCACTTTTGAGAAATATTTAGCTTTATTTAGTCTGGCAAACAGCTGATTTGTATCCGGCAATGGATCCACCTGTCCTTCTGTAATAGCATTCAGTCTCCTGTAATCTATACAGAGTCTATGTTCTCCAGAGGGCTTCCTTAAGAGTACAACACCGGAACTATATGAGGATTCACTGTGTGAAATAATTCCTTCCTTCAACAGATAGTCTATCTCTTCCTTCAAAGCTTTCTCCTTAGCAAACGGAATCGAATATGGTTTCATACAGACAGGTGTGGGGTCTATCAGTTTCATATCATATTCCAATAGGTTTGTATGCCCTGGTCGGTCTGTTAACACCTCTGCATGATTATTTAGAACCTGTTGCACTCTCTCTTTCTGAGTTTTTGTTAAATGTGTACTGATTTTCACCTGTGCTGCTGTCTCACAGGGGTGTAATGGATATTCAAATGATGAAAGTGGTTCCTTTTTCATCTCCATGGCGATGGACAAGGTCAACAAGTGTGTCTCTTCCTGATGTTCTCTTTCCAAATATTTCTTCAGGAGATTCACATGATAGATTTTTTCTTTCCCCTTCTTATCTATCTTAAAATTTGTTCTAGACACCTTCTCTAAAACTGTATATGGACCTTGCCATCCAATCTGTAACTTATTCTGACTCCCGGGGAGAAGAAGCAGTACCTTCTCTCCCACAGCCAAATCTCTGTCTTTCGCCTTCCTGTTATAATAGGCAGCATGTTTCTTCCTGGCTTGTTTCAAATTTTCATTGGCAAGTTTCCAGCCAGTTTTTAAACGAGTGGTCAGCTCATTCACATATTGGTATGAAGATGTAATGTTTTCCTCTGCCTTTTCATCAGTCCACGTTCTTAACAAAGCTTCGAGTGGACCTTTTATTGGCCTTCCAAACAATAATGTTGCCGGGGCCATACCGGTTGAACTATGGGGTACCTCCCGATAAGCAAAGAGGGCGGCGTGCAGGTACTGGTCCCATGTATCTGGTTTTTCGTGTGCCAACTTTCTCAGGATCGACATCAACGTGCCGTTAAATCTTTCCACTTGGCCGTTCCCTTGGGGATGGTACACACTACAATGGAAGTGTTTGGCCTGGAAGATCCTGAAAACTTCTTCAGTTAGTTTCCCCTTGAACTGAGAGCCATTATCAGTCAAGATTTGATTGGGAAAGCCTAACCTTGTGAAAATTTTGAGCAATGCCTCTGCCACATGTTTTGAATCAATCGATGACAGGGCTACTGCCTCTCCCCACATAGAACAAGTGTCCACCAGAGTCAGAATGTAGCTGTTCCTTCTCTTGGTTCGGGTGAGAGGTCCCACAAGATCCACGGCAACTCTCTCAAAGGGTGTTCCCACTATGGGCATTTCCCCCAGAGTTGCTGGTGCAGTCCAATGTTTAGGTGCTACTCGTTGGCACTCTGGACAGGATTTTACATATCGTTTGATATCTTCAGTTATTCCTGGCCAGAAATAGTGACAAGCTATTCGCTGTCCTGTTGCGCTGATTCCCATATGACCACTGAAGGGAATCGCATGCCCTAGTTCCAACACTTTAGTCCTATATGAAGTGGGAAGGACCAGCTGTCCGTGACCATTGGATTCAGATCCAGCCTTCCTATATATCAGTTTGTTCTTCATATAAAACTCTCCCTTGCCTGGAGGTGTATGAGATTTGGGCAACTTCTTGAAACATGGCTTGAGTGTTTTGTCCTCAGCCTGTGCCTTCCTCATCTCATCTGGGTGAGTATTTATTGGATTATCCTCCTCCTTTTTAGACTGTGATCTGGTCTGCACTGTTGCCAATATCACAGGTCTCTTGGGATTCCCCAAGAAGACATATCTACACCCCAATATCAGAGGGTAGATTGGCTCATTTATCACTGCTGCTTTTATGATTCCTTCCACATATCGCGTTTTCACTTTTATTCGGGCGACGGGAAGTGTCATGGTAGCTACATCCTTGGTTGCAGTTTGAATCTCCACTGTTTCTGTGGTGTATTGATCGGCCTGCACCAGGTGAGAACTCACAACGGAATCGTAATCTAAACCGGTATCATATAAGCACCTTATAGTGACACCATTACAGATGACATCTTCACACACTGGGGGGTGGTATGGTTCCTGTAGTTCTTCAGGTTTGACCTTCTTTTCCTTTTTCCCCGATGTCATAGCAGCACAATGAGGAGGTTTCCTTCTACAATGGTCAGTGTCATGATTGTTCATCTTACAATTTTTTACACCACCTTTTTCCTTGGTTGAAAGATTTTCTTTCATCATATTTCCTTTCATCGAATTGTGGGGTTTTATTTTTATTTTCATACCGTGGCCTATCAAACTGGTGCTTACCTTTGTTTTGATCCCTAGGATCAAATTTATTAAAGTTCTGTGGTGCCCTAAAGTTATCCACTTGTTTCTTTTTATTACCTGTTACCTCTGCTTGAGCTGCTTGATACCTTTCAGCAACATTTAGCAACTCACCCAGCCTCTCTGCACCTTGTTCCATGAGAAACTTTCTCAGGTCTGGAGCCATGGACTCTCTTAATTGCTCTATAAGGACCATTTCCTTAAGATCTTGGGTTTTCCCCAGAGAAGTCCATTTCTCCAAGTATGTCTCTATTCGTGCAGAGAACTGGTGATAGGTTTCACCTGACAGTAGTTTAGCATTCCTAAATTTTTTTCCTATAAAATTCTGCATTCTTTTCATATCTTAACAAAAGAGCCTGCTTTAGCATGTCATAATTTTCCTGATCACTTCTGCTCATTTTTGCAAAAACTTCATAAGCTGCCCCACGAAGTCCTTGAGATAACTTTAAGCTCCACCTTTCTCTCTCTAACCCATATGTGGTAGCTAATAGTTCATACCTATTTAGATAGCTCTCTATATCATCGTCTTTCTCAACAAAATGATCTAAATGAAAATTCATAGCTGAGGTTGAGGCTCCCTGGCTAGCAGTAGCATCAGAGGCAAAGGGACTGGCACCATTTTCAGGAGCATGGCCTTGAAACTCAAACTCCCTTAGTCGTAACTCATGTTCCCTTTGTAATCTCTTCTCCTCCTTTTCTGCTTCCCTCTCTGCAGCTAATCTCTTGTCTTCTCTTTCTGCAGTCAATCTTCTTTCTTCTGCTTCCAATTTCTTAGCCTCAGCCTCAATCTGCAACCTCTTAGCCTCAGCCTCAATCTGCAACCTCTTAGCCTCAGCCTCAATCTGCAACCTCTTAATCTCTTCTTCAGCTTCTATTCTCTTATCTTCGGCCAATCTTTCAGATTCTAATTTTCTTTCGGCCTCTTTTTCTAATCTTCTTTCTTCCCGTTCAATATATTTGTCACATTCAGCAGTGACATAAGAAATCATAATTTGCCCGTCCATTCCTAACTCTTTCGCAGTCTGTACAGCAGCAGATCGAAATTTTGCCTGGTCGGCCATTGTCTAACAGATAAATGTCTAAAATATTTAACTAAACAATTTTATCTATGACTAATTAACTCAGGACAACACAGGCACTGTGAGCTCAACCTTATTTATTTTCACCCAAGGATACCTTTTAAATCTTATTATTCCCTGAAGTGAGTTACCCCCAATATTTGTAATAGGGAAAGATTCAAAATCCCGGACGAGCCCCCAATATAAATATATGTGGTAAAGTGGGATGTTATAAATATTTATAGGGGACTTAGTGTACTGACTGAGATCAGCTGTGAAGGTATCTATATCTAATAAGAGTAGTGTATTATAGATAACCTTACTTACTGCCACATATGTATACCTCAGTCAGAATTATTCTGGAATAGTGTGATGACTACGTTATATGTCTAGGGTATGTGTATGATGAAGTGTAAGTCATAACAACAACAGACAGATAAACAATTTAATTTATTCCACCACACTTGACAACACTGTGACACTCACATACATATAACACTCTAAGAGGATATCTTAAAGGAGTCACTGATAACTTTTCAAATAACAATATGTATTCAGTGCTGTCATGAATGTATATGTGTCCTGATTCAAATACAAAGGGAACCAGGAATCACAATCAATTTTAATTACAAGTTATATGTACAGAATTTATTAATATGATTCTTGTAGTGACATATATTATTACTGGTATCCTATGTGTGTCAGTTGTGTAGTGGTAATATGAGGTAATACTGGTTTGGTTTTGTTCAAGCTCTGTTGGTATTTGTCATCATGACTTCAATAGTTTGTTTCTATTGGAACTAGTATTGGAGATGTTCTCAGTTCCTGGTATTAAAACAATTAAATTCCCCTCTTAATTTTAGTTTACAATGTCATTTTAAGATGGGGGTACATAATGTTGAGCTCCATGGCCACACTCTCTTATCTTGCGTGATGACTGCAGTAAAAGACTCCTCTGCTCGATTACTTTAATGAGTTCTGGAGCCACCCCACTGGTTGATATAAGGACCAAGGAGTATGCTGTCCACCTCTGGCTTCAGCAAAGCTCTGACCAGGTGCTGCTCAATAACTTTAAGACCACGGTCCCTGAAACAAGAAGGTTGTACCTTCTACGTCAGAACTAATTTATACTCCATTTCTACACTGAGCACAATACATCACAAACATTGAGTTCAGAGCGTTAGGCCAACTGTCAGCTTCATCTGAAATACTTTATACCAGTATTTCCCTCCCTAATGGTTACTACGCCTCTGCAATTCCAGCATTATTTCGTTCTAGTTAATAATCTAGGTGTCAGTTTACTGTTTGGCCATTCCATGCAGTTTTACTTTCCTCCGACACCTTCTGTTCAGGCTGGAGCACTATAGGCTTTACATCATGTTCGCTACTGAACCACACATATATACAGACATAATTTATCAATTTACATTCAATTTTCATTTAAAAATATTGAATATTTCAAGCTTACCACAATTCCTGGAAATAATAATAAACAGTTTCGTTGACTGGCAATGAATATAGCACAACTCCGATCTGCCGATGTCCCAGGCTTTATTTTATAAAAAATATACACTGCTGCTCAACGCACTGCTTCTTAGTAGGTTTATTACAAGATGTGGCAATGAACAGACGCTCTGAATTGAGTATATTCGCAGCTCTACCCAATCAAACCATGTCTACACATCTTTTCAAAAAAGTACCCCTTTCTCACGTTTCCCCTGACAACACAAGATATTATTTATAGTCCGACCAATCGTGTTTAGTCTTTCATTTGTTGCGCTCCAATCAAATAGGAGTTAACATGGTAGGCTATTTCCGTAACGTAATGTTTTTTCAAACACGTTATAAAAAAATTTTATGAGCAGAAATGATTTCATGCTGTCAGGCACCCCCACTATTTTATTTTGGCCATAACTTGGTAATTCCTAGACTATTTGCGTAACGTTTTACATATTCTTTGTCAGCAAACCCTAAGGAACCCAAATATACGAATTTAATGGAGCCAATATGCATTTTCTTCTAGGATAGTCGTGCTGTTACTACCTTCTCACTTCCAAACTTGAGGGTGTCTGGGTACTGTCATGTTTTCAAACGTAAACCGGTATAATGTCATAATTCCCAATAAGCGTTTTTTCAGGATTTTAAAACCTAACTCTGGTATGGGTAGTGAATTTTATCACTGTCGATTTGAAATAAAGTTAGTGCATGTGGCCTTACACGCGTGATGGCAGCAATTGTGTATCGCGCGACGCGTGTTTAGTGTTGCACGTGTCCCTGCTTTCTGCCTCTCCCTTCTCTCTATCCTTTAGTCCATCTGTCTTTTAGTTACGCCGTGTATAAAATGGAATGAATGAAATATTAAATTTAGGTCATTGATCAGCTTGCGTATCTCAAGGTTTTTTCCAAGAAATACAGTACACGTTTCATTGAAGAAAGCGGGTAATAATACAGTAGGCTTTTACTATCAACGTGAAAGCGTTACAATTTTCAGACGAAGTAGAAAACAAGGGGGATTTCGAGTACAGTCATTGTGACAGCACTGTTCTTTACCATTCTTCTGTCCTTTTATTAAATTTATTTGTTAGGCTTTGCATTTACGTTTTAATTTATATATGGGGATTAGAATAATTCACGACAATGTAGTTACTGAGGGTATTATATGTAGTTACTGAGGGTATTATATGTAGTTACTGAGGGTATTATATGTAGTTACTGAGGGTATTATATGTAGTTACTGAGGGTATTATATGTATGAGACAAGGAATGAGCAGTAGCACTGCACCCTCTCGCATGTCGTACAAGGCCACTAATATAAGGCTGTGCATGGGTTGGCTACCGCATTATGGAGTTTGGGTAAGTACGAAATAGGCTCTCCATCAGATATATATATATTTGGCCAGTGAAGCCCCACGCTGTGTCATAAGGTTACCACACAAACGCGCCGAAGATCATTCTTGCATCTAAAAGTTTCACATAACTCCCAATCTCTAACTTTACAAGCACATTATAGTCTCTGCTCGTTTATATCTACCACTTCTGACATTCCGGAATAAAATTCCCACACCCAACACTCCTGTCAACATGGTCGAGGTATTCTTCAAGAGTCCTGGAATCGAACCATATCTCAAGTACTCTCCATATGCCTAGCTGACTCATTTACATAATCGTAAACCAAAACTCCCGCCTCCGACAAGACACCAGTGATCTAACTTTCACTTCTTTAACAAAACATTTTAATTAACCTTTTTATTGAACGTTTTCTTGTTTGAAACTGATGCCCTTTGTGATGACGGAACAAAAATATATTCCATACTAAGTGGGATTCGAATACTTAACCCTTTGTGTTACTTTATCGTAAGTGTTTTACAAAATTGCTCCTTGTCCCTCCGAATGTACAGTTTCCGTTGAAATAAACCCGTGTATTTACAACAAACAAACACTACAAGTGACATATCCCGCTGGCTGTCACAGAATGGCTTCAGTAAACAACAATGGAGTTTAAAAGATGAGCTGAGACAGCAAGGGACACGCTGACAACCACAGCTTAACATAACATCTACTGTGCGAGTGATTAGGCCTTTGTGAGCAGGCTAAAGGTAGTCACTCAAACATAATGTTAAAAAGGGGGGATAATTTCTTATTTCTAACAATTCCCAGTTAGCACTTGGTACGATCTTTCATAATTCACAGCCTTATAGGGAATTTCATCTTCATCCCCGGCCTGTTCTTCCCGGGAGTATTTGAGCAAAGACAGAAAGAATAGGACTAATGCTCCCTCATTCTGTAATCCCCAGGGACAGAGAGGCAGAGGTAGTACCAACAAAACACATGGAGAAGAAAACTACATACAGAAGTAAAAATGATGATGGCACGTGACAGGAAGACTTGACACGTGACAGGAAGACTTGGCATGTGTTTGTTGAAGGCCTATGCTCCATGGGGAGCTAAAGGGTATTGATTATTGATTGAATGTTTCCTCATGCGTGTCGTATGAGGCGACTAATACACTGAGCTGGCATCCTCATCACGTCAAACAAACTGCTGCATAAACCACGGCTACAACAGCACATGAATGGGGGGGGGGGGGAAACCAGGTGACATGGTGGCGGGGACCAGGTGACATGGTGGCGGGGACCAGGTGACATGGTGGCACTTGCGGCATCAGGAGCCAAGAGGGCAGTACGAGAACACCAAAGGTCATATACAACAGAAACATTACATTTTTTACCCAGAAGAAATCAAATGATAATTTTCAACTTGAGAACTACACACCAACTAAATATAAACGATTTAACAACTTTCAGACGTGGCTGATCGGCATGCACCTTCGCGGCGAACACAAACAAACAGCAGAACATATCCTTCAAGACTGCCGGCTCCACGGAAGTAGCAGGCTGACAGTATGGCTAGCACCAACCCATGTGTGGAGGATACTGTATGGCCACAGAAGAAAACTTTATGAGAGAAATACGAGTTTATGTGATTATACGAGATCTTTGAAAGTGACTTAACATCAGTCTTACAATGTCACATTAAAAACATAATGAAGTCTTAACACATATATTTTCGGCCTTAAACTACCAACATTTGAAAATACAATCAATCAACAACAACAAAAAACACAAAAAAAACAACATATTAACCATGACTTGGATGCCACAAAGATATTATTCAAGGACGTTAACCATGTAATGAAAGCTTTATAAGTGAGTTTGCGTGATTGTTTCCCTTTCTGTCGGACCGAGCAGTGACATATATGCACGTGACGGAAAATACACATTTTGTATAGTCAAAAATATGATTGACAGCATGTTTTATAAGACAGAAGACTGAACAACGTAGAAAAGAAACCATGATGCATAAAAAAATAAAAAGACGCTGCTAAACTGTATAATATTTTCTCTCACTGTCGTCCTTACCTCACGTATACACATATTTACCAGTTGTAACAATGTACTCTCAGCGTCGTCGCCTCAAAAAAAAGCAAACTGCAGCCATCTGATGAGTGTAATCATTATCTTCATCATTGTCCTTCTCAAGGCCCTCAACAAATGCATGCCAAGTCCTCATGTCACGTGCCATCAAAATCAGGGGTCTTTCCATGTTTTTCTCATCCTTTTCACTTCCAACCCCAGTGTGTCTTTCAGCAACCTCATCTTTTTAAAAAATTAAATATGTTTGCTATTGTCTTTTGTGTAGCACGCTCGTTCAACCATATACATGGAACTGTTGGTTATATCAGGACATTTTCCCCCCCATTTAACGTGCTGTCTTCTTGATTGTGTTTATTATACGTTCTATACTGTATTATTTCTCAGGAAGGGGTTTTTACTTTTTGGTTAATAGTTCAGTTTGTTGTGTTGTTCAGAAGCATGTTTGTATTCTACGCTGGCATAAATTTAATATTGGTTAGGGGTTTATTTATGTACTTTTTATACTGTGTTGTGCTTATCCTTTGTGATGACGGTGCTTTGTTACTACTGTTGACGTTGAAGATAATTACGAATTCACTTTTCAGAGTGTGTGTATGTATGTATACTGTGTGTGTGTGTATATATATATATATATATATATATATATATATATATATATATATATATATAATATATATATATATATATATATATATATATATATATTTATTTATTTATTTATTTATATTTATTTATTTATTTAATTCCTTCTATCGTCTTTTAAATTATTGCTTTTGTTTTTGTGATACGTTTTACTAATTTTTGTACTGCTTGTGGGGACTTGGTGCCCATTCAATTTTCTACATTTAGTTTTATTTTGCAGTTTGTGAAGTAATCTTTTATATTTTGTTTGTGTTGGTCGTATTTGTTGTATTCGAACAAGAAGTGTTTAATGGTTTTAGGTTCATAACATGCTTCACAGATGAGTTCCTCTATTCTAAAGTAGCCGGAGTAGTTATTGTCTTATTTATTTACTGGTATGTTTAGATCGTCTTGTATTTGACATTTTTTATGTTTTTTTTACAGTCCCCCCTCAGTATCCCTTACCCTGGGGTTTTCTGAACAAGAACTACCTTCGTGCTATAAGCATGTATCCGCAATGTGTATCCTATCCATCGCTAGCGTGTAAAAAGCTTCCTTTGCATATTTGTCTGTTTCACGAATTCTCTAGCTATCCTTGGATTCTAAACATTCTTGTGCACAACAACCCCGGTAGTTTTGTTTGCTTGCCGACTGTCCGTGATGTAACATAATCGTCTCTATGTAACACTGAATAACTTTATTTTTTCGTAGTGAATTCAAACAATTATCACTGCACAAAAGTAATGTCTCCTGCCACTGTTTAAGGGCACGGATCAAGACTGAAAGAACGCCCACAATTTAAAAGAAAGTCGGGAAACAAAAACGTGGATTAGTAACAAGGCTCGAGACATTACATCTAATTTGTAAACACACTTTGACCTAGGCAAACACAGATACATGAACCCCGTATGACAAGACACCCGCCAAACCTTAATACAACCACACTTACCACTGGCCATTTCCTCCCATCATACACCTCTAAAACTTGGCCCGTCATGTGGCGACCACCAAATCTGAAATAATAATAACATATTAACCATCAATACTAAAACACGAATTCATAGGTAAAAACCTACATGAGTTACTCCAACAAAATCATCTATGTCAATATCTATTTACAATCAACAGTTTTGGTTTGATTTTTTAAAGACCCTCTTCAGCACGAACTCCGTAGCACCTGCTAGGATCCCAATGTGTGTATTACAGGAATCTTACCTTCTATAAATTTTTTTGTGGTGGGTAGGTTTCCTAATTTTTAAATTTTGCCAGGGCAGCGGCCGTATGGTCTACTCTTCCCTATTCTCAACTACCGAGGGATTTTTAACGTGCGCAACTTGCACACGGGACCTCCTATTTTTGTCGCCCTTATCCGAGAAGGCTAGGCATCCGATTTCACTACCCAGGAGATCAGAGGGAGGAAGGGGGAGGAGGAATATACATCATTAGGAACCACAGGTTCTGATAAAAATGTCCATCAATTATATTCCTTGCAGTTGGGAACCCGGTAGCTTTACAATTAGAGGTACCTCTTTGCCACCCGATCCCCAACTGTATGGCTGACAAACAGAAGCCGTAACTTGACTGGATATTTGGATGCAATACAATGATACAACATCCTACAATTGATCCTACAGTCTACTTATTATCTTCACTTTTTTTTAAAACAGCTCTTTTGACTTCACTCTAGATGTGTAGAGATGTGTAGAGAGAGATGTTTAGAGTCGTGCAGAGATGTGTAGAGATGTGTAGAGTCGTGTAGAGATGTGTAGAGTCGTGAAAAGCAAACATTATCGTTCTTGAGCCAAGTATGTCGCATTGGCTTCACTGAGCCTGTGATTTCTATATTATAATCTATCTATCTCCCTGTTGGTCTTCCCCGTGCTCTAACACTAGATCATCAAATGTTGTAGGCACGTAGTGGTAACTGATCGGGCTCCATACGCATGAGGTGTCAAAACCATTCTTTTTTTTTTCAGTCTCTCTATGTATCTGATGCAGGCTGTAGTTCCTGTAACTTTTCTGATATCGTGATTCCTCATTCTGTTTCTGCTGGTTATATTAATGTCCCTTCTTTCATGTTGCACGATATGCTTTTTCTCTCCTGTGCTCCAGTCATTTACTATGTTTAACACAGATAGCAAAAAGTTGGTAAAAATCCAATACCATAATTCCCGCCGTAAGGTACTTCGGTCGGTAGGTCGGTCTGTCACACTTTGCACACCGCCATTTGCGCACTTTTTTTCTATTTTCGAGAGAGTGCATTAACTTTCGAGCACAGCTAAGGGGGTGCAACTGTGGTTGAAAGTTAGACAATAATTGTATTGTTTCCCCTTATATGTACTCTCGCGAAAATAGCAAAGTGTGACGTTGTGCATTAAATCAACAGACAATCAAGATACTCTTCTGTCCAGTTTCATTCGGGAAACGGATTTAACTCATCCTTTTTCTTAAAAATAACCTTAAAATGTAAGTTTCTGATTGTTTCTTCAAGACAAAATTTTAATTTAAAGTATTGCAGACCTATTATTATGGGTCAAAATGATAAGATGGCTAACAGGTAGAGACGATCGCGTCATTCACAGGGAGCAAGCGAGACTATAGAAGACGCAGCAATGTAATACGTGTAACAGAAACAACACACTATAATTAAAAACCTGCAAATTTTGGCGGGTTGTTGCTAGTATAATAATAATAGCCCACAAGCCACGGTACCGACACTCTCCAGTATACCCAGCTGTAAATGGGTACCTGACTCTGCTCTTTGAGTAAGGGATGGAAAAGGCAGCAAGGAAGGGAACTGGTCACCCCACCTCTCGATGCTGGACCTAGAATAATGAAGTCTCTAACACTTCACTCCCCTGCGGCAGTATCTGCTATGGGATTACCTTTACCTTTTTGTTTTACCCCTTCAGTTATAACTGACTATGGGAAAGCGAACCTGAGGTGATAGCCCTTCAGTTATAACTGACTATGGGAAAGCGAACCTGAGGTGATAGCCCTTCAGTTATAACTGACTATGGGAAAGCGAACCTGAGGTGATAGCCCTTCAGTTATAACTGACTATGGGAAAGCGAACCTGAGGTGATAGCCCACAGCTGCTTATTTTCATGATGTTCCTTTAGTCGTTTTCTCCTCTCTTCTGCTTGCCATGAGAGCTTCTTTTCGCCCAATCTGAGGTAGCGCCGTACAGAGCATGGCCACTTGGTGCGATCGGCAGCTTCATCCTCCCAGGTTGCAGGATTTATGTCTAGTGCCTTCATGCCCTCTCTTGCCCACATCTTTGAACATCAGATGCGGTCTCCCAACTGTTCTTTTGCCATATGCCAGTTGTCTGTAGAAGATATCTTTCGGGATACGACTATCTTCCTTGCGGCGGACATGGTCAAGCCAGCGTAATCTGCGCTGTATAAGCAGTTTATACTGCTTTGAAGGCCAGCACGTGACAAAACCTGGACATTTGTTACTTTCACTGGTAAGAATATACTATTTATCAATTGTCTTTTAATGTCCTCACTGATTATTGGATGTTTAATTGCGGTAACAGTTTTTAAAATAATTGGATAATAATAATTCAGTTAAATTAGTAGTAAGACAGTAAATAAAATGACACAGTTCTGACATAGAACAGATTCCATCTCAATCACAACAACAGGGCCATGTCAACATCTGTTTTTGTTTCTTGAATAGACGGTATCCCAGTCTGTTGTGGCTCGTGCGGGGTCTGAAGATGGAACTACCGATGACACAGATAAAATAACTGCTGAACATCTGCTTCAAAGATGCCCAACATATGAGGAAAGAAAGCACATATGACCGACACCAGTACCATTCGTGGAACAACTCTAAGCAGATAGAAATAGCCTCAAACTGACTACTGCTTTCTTTGAAAATATTCAAGTAGACGTCTGAGAGTGTACGAAGAAGAAGAAGAAGAGAAAACATATGTTTCATCGAAACTGAACGTGAATTAAAGTCGTGCGACCACACCAATAAAGTAACAAATCACCAACAACTTTATCCAGGGTTATGTCAGCACATTTTGGAACCCAAAAAAAAAAAAAAAGGAAAAACAAAGATATATGGAAATAGCACCTGTAGTTTTAAAAAAGAAAATTATTTGAGCAGGGCAAAGCTAACGAGGCAAAGAACAGAGAAAAATGCTAAACAAAGTTCGTTAACTGAAGCTGGTGGAGGAAGACATGAGAGTTGTCTTAGCATGTTAGAATAAACTTCAGAAAAAACACCGAACAAAAAGTAATGTGCACAACAAGTTCACTACAGGGCACAGACAGCGACTGTTGTCGACAGTAGTCTGGTCTTTTGTTACTTTCAACAAATTTTTGAGATAAATGTGTCTCCTCCATGTTTACATGGATTAGAAACTACAGTGCTGCCGTTCTCAATACTGGGCCGCTTTTTTCCTCCAGTACTACATAACTTTCTAAATGTGTTGTAGTTTGGAGTCTCCAAGTTCCAGTACTGGTTCCTGTTCACTCTTCAGCCACTATATTTCTGATAGCTGTATATTTGCAGTGAAAACATTGGGCGCGAAACAGACACTAGACACGGTGGGCAGGCCAATGTTGAAATTACACACAATCATCATCATCATCATACTATCCCGTTTTATATGGAGCCACAACTACAGCTAGCCCCCCCCCCCCCCCTTTCCTCCCTTGCACGAAGCCTGCACCAAAACACGCACATGCTGTTGCAGCAGGGGTTTGTGTAGTCTTCTTGTTTGACATGATGACGTTTCCAGGTTCATATATAACCTCTTATTTGTCTGACACGATACCCCCTGAAGGAGATGTATTGTCATTCTTTCTTTATCTCATCAGAGTGTCCCTTTGTCTCATCAGAGTGTCCCTTTGGAGCTAAACGGGGCATTACATACAATATTAACGAAGAATGAACATTAGAATGAAAACAAGAATTATATATTACAGAAGATGTTTGATATCAGCTTCATCCCTGACGTTGTCGTGAAACATTCTAAATCCACATATCTAAATTAAAAAGTAAATGTAAAGCCTAACGAATTAATTCAATAAAAGGAAAGAGGAATGGTAAAAGAACAGTGCTGTCACAATGGCGTACAAAAATCCCCCTTTTTCTACTTCGTCTACATAAGTGTAACGCTTTCACGTTTGATAGTAAAGCCAACAGCAGCATACACGCGTTTCTAAAAATAAAACTGGTACTGTGTTTCTTAGAAAACCTTGAGATACGCACACTGCTTAATGACCTAGATATAATACTAGCATTAATGTCATTATATACACTGCGTAATGAAAAGACAGACGAGCTTAGAAGAGAGAGATAGAGAGATGAACGGAGGAACGCATGCAATACTACCACAGTCTCGCGATATAAAATTAATGCCATCCCACGCGTAAGGCATGAAGCACTAATTTTTTTTCAAATAAACAGTGATAAAAAACACTACCAATACACGGTTAGGTTTTGAAAACATGTTTAATGCTTATTAGGAAACATGACACAATACTGTTTTACGTCTGAAATCCTGACATTATACTGACAGAACAGTCGAAAAGGCAGGACAGGTGGCGGTTCTAAATCGATTAAAAAAAAATTAAAAAAAAAAACAAATACACGACTATCCTAGAATACATATTTTGAACGGAGCCACTTAGCCCCATTAAATTTATATATTTGGGTGCCTTAGGACTTGCTGACAAAGAATATGTTAAGTGTTATGCACATAGTCTAGTAATTAACAAATTATAGCCAAAATATTATAGGGGTGTTGTCTGACAGCACCAGATCATATTTGCTCATGTTTGGATACTGCTTTAGGGGAATGAGGCCACTACGTTAAATCCGATTTGATTGGTTAGAATTATATGTAAGGCGAAACATGATTAGTCGACTGCAAATACTATTTTTGGTTGTTAAGGGAAACGTAGGAAGGGTAAATTTTTTCAAAAGCTTTTGTAAACATGGTCTCATTGGCTAGACCAGTTGATATAGTCAATTAGGAGCGTCGGTTCAGTGCCACTTTTTGAAATTAAACTGTGTAAAAGCAAGTGCGTTGAGATCCAGCTCATATTTTTCTAATAAAAGTCTGGGACAGAGGCAGATCGGAATTGTGCCATAACTCATCGCCAGTCAACGTATTTGTTTAATATTTCCATGAATTGTGGTAAGCTAGACCTATTTGATATCTTTTTGATGAAAATTGAATGTGAATTGATAATGTATGTCTGTATGTGTGTGGTTCAGTAACAATAAACAGAGGCAAAGCCTAGATATTGCTCTATCATGAGAAAAACTTGTCGGAGAGAAGTATAACTGCATGGGATTGCCAAATAGTACTATGACACCTATCTTATTGAATAGAAGGAAATAATGCTGGAATTGCAGAGGCGTTGTAACCATTAGGGAGAGGAATACTGCTGTATATTGTTCATGAGAAGCTAACAGTTGGCCTACCGCGCTGAACTCGGTGTTTGTTATGTATTGTGCTTCAGTGTGGAAATAGATTATAAATTAGTTCTGAAGTAGGAGGTACAACCTTCTTGTTTCAGGGACCATGGTACTAACGTATTGAGGCAGCACCTGGTCTGAGTTTTGCTGAATCCATGGCTGGTAGCATACTCCTTGGTCAAGATAGCGACCAGTATTGTTTCTCAAGGAAACGGTGAAGCAAGCGAGCAGGGGAGACTGTTTCCTGCCGCCCACACAGAAGTTAAGAGTTCGTGGCCAGAGCAGCTCAATCTTGTGTATACCCCCCTCTAAAAGTGACTTTACCTTAATTCAAGAGGGACATTTATTTGTTTCAAATAAAAATAAACTGTGAACCCTTCCAATATTATTTCCACCAGAAACAAACACTTGAAGTCATGATGACAAACAACAACATAGCTTGAATAGCCAGTATTACCTCATAGTACTACCGCACAACTTACACACATATTGCAATAATAATATATGTCAATACAAAGATCCTATCTATAAATTGTGTACATACAACTTGTGATTACATTTGATTGTGATTCCTGGTTCACTTTGTAGTTGAATCAGGATATCTTTTTTTGAAAGGAATTAATACATATTTTTAAAAGTTACCCTTGACTTATTAAGATAGTCTTATAGAGTGTTATATGTATGTGAGTGTCACAGTGTTGTAAAGTATTGTGGATTAAATTAAATTGTTTATCTGTCCGTTGGTTGTTGTGAACATACACTTCATCTTTTTCATAACCCTAGACATTCAACGTAGTCATCACAATATTCCAGAATAATTCTGACTGAGGTCTAAATGTGGTAGCAAAGTAAGGTCATCTGTAATACACCACACTTATTAGATACAGATACCTTCACAGCTGATCTCAGCCAGTACACTAAGTCCCCTATAAATATTTATATCATCCCACTTTACCACATATATTGGGGGCTCGTCCGGGATTTTGAATCTTCTCCTATTATATATATTGGGGGTAATTCACTTCAGGGAATAATAAAAAATTAAAAGGTATCCTTGGGTGGAAAATAAATAAGGTTGAGCTCTCAGTGCCTGTGGTTGTCCTTAGATAGTTATTTATAGATTGAATTGTTTACATTTGCCTGTTAGAAAATATCGGACCTAGCAAAATTTCGATCTGCTGCTGTGCAGGCTGCTAAAGAGTTAGGAATGGACGGGCAAGTTATGATTGCTTATGTCACTACTGAATGTGACAAATTTATTGAACGTGAAGAAAGAAAATTTGAAGCAGAAAGAAAATTAGAATGTGATAGATTGGCCGAAGATAAGAGAATAGAGGCTGAAAAAGAAATTAAGAGGTTGCAGATTGAGGCTGACAAGGAGGCTAGGGCATTGGAGGCTGAGGCTAAGAAGTTACAATTGGAGGCTGAGGCTAAGAAGGTCCAATTGGAGGCCGAAAGAGAAGATAAGAGATTACAAAGGGAGCACGAGTTACGACTAAGGGAGTTGAAATTTCAAGGCCATGCTCCTGAAAATGGTGCCAGTCCCTTCACCTCTGATGCCTCTGCTAGTCAGGGAGCCTCAACCTCAGCTATGAACTTTCATTTAGATCATTTTGTTGAGAAGGAAGATGATATCGAGAGCTATCTAAATAGATATGAACTATTAGCTACCACGTATGGGTTAGAGAGAGAAAGGTGGAGCTTAAAGTTATCACAAGGGCTTCGTGGTGCAGCTTATGAAGTTTTTGCCAAAATGAGCAGAGGTGATCAAGACAATTATGACATGCTAAAGCAGGCTCTTTTGTTAAGATATGAAAAGAATGGTGAATTTTATAGAAAAAAATTTAGGAATGCTAAACTACTGTCAGGTGAAACCTATCACCAGTTCTCTGCACGGTTAGAGACATACTTGGAGAAATGGACTTCTCTGGGGAAAACCCAAGATCTTAAGGAAATGATCCTTATAGAACAACTAAGAGAGTCCATGGCTCCAGACCTGAGAAAGTTTCTCATGGAACAAGGTGCAGAGAGACTGGGTGAGTTACTGAATGTCGCTGAAAGGTATCAAGCAGTTCAGGCAGAGGTATCAGGTAATAAAAAGAAACAGGTAGATAATTTTAAGGCACCACAGAACTTTAATAAATTTGATCCTAGAGATCAGAACAAAGGTAAGCACCAGTTTGATAGGCCACGGTATGACAATAAAAATAAAACCCCACAATTCGATGAAAGGAAATTTGATGAAAGAAAATCTTTCAACCAAAAAAGGAGGTGGTGTAAGAATTGTCGGATGGACAATCATGATACTGACCGTTGCAGAAGGAACCCTATAGTAATGGCCACCCTTCAGGTCAGGTCGACCTCAAGAAAGGAGGAGGATATTATGTTAAATACCACTCCAGAAGAGATGAGGAAGGCGCAGGCTGGGGATAAGACCCTCAAGCCTTGTTTTAAGAAGTTGTCCAATTGTCACACACCTCCAGGAAAAGGAGACTTCTATATGAAGAACAAACTGATATACCGGAAGACTGGAACTAGATCCAAAGGTCAGGGACAGCTGGTACTTCCTAAAAGGTATAGGACAGACTTAATAAGGAGCTTACATGTGAGAAAAGATGGGGACCATGAGAAAATAGGTACCATCATTCAAAAGGTGGCTCAGAATTATTATTGGCCCAAGGCAAGGTGGGACATTGAGAATTTTGTGGAAAGGTGTAGCATAGCACACGAGGGAACACCCACAAGTAGGAACATTGATCAGGACCTGGACACGCCACGGGGCAAACTTAGGCCTGACACTGGAAAGAATAATAAAGTGGACCAAGTGGATTGGGAAGCCCCTTTTCACGGACAATCTTCAATTGACTGTTTTACAATGGCCACAATGCAGATAGTGCAAAAAGATGTCTTACCCCAGAATAAGCCGAAAATCCCTCAATCGGACTTATGCAAACTGGAGGAAGAAGATGTAGAGAGGAAATCTCTCATCAAGAATTCTAAGTGGGGAGAGAGCCCCAAGAGAAAAATTGGTAGCGGTCGATTTGTGCATGATGATTCGGGGAAGAAAAATCATCACAACAGAGCTTCGAGTGCAAAGGACCTGACATGTGCCAGGAAAAATAAGTTTTCGAATTTAAAAGTCCATATGTAACTCTTAAGAACGTGGACTGATGAAAAGGCAGAGGAAAATATTACATCCTCATACCAATATGTGAATGAGCTGACCACTCGTTTAAAAACTGGCTGGAAACGTGCCAATGAAAATTTGAGACAAGCCAGGAAAAAACATGCTGCCTATTACAACAGGAAAGCTAAAGACAGAGATTTGGCTGTGGGAGAGAAGGTGCTGCTTCTTCTACCCGGTAGTCAGAATAAGTTACAAATTGGATGGCAAGGTCCATATACAGTTCTAGAGAAGGTGTCTAGAACCAATTATAATGATAGGAAACTCTTTACAGAGCGATACAACAGGAGGCAATCTGATCATCAGAAGAAGTCCCCCCATCGGACAAGTGTTTCGGCCCAGTATACTCCTTTACACTCTAAGGGGGGCGGGCCCACTTGGGTCATGACTCCCAAGCGTCTCAGCCTCCTGTTGTCTTGTATCGAAAATGAACCCATTTCACTTATGGTAGCAACTTTAATTCACAACTCCGCCAGCCGTGGAGGCAATTGTGAAAGTAACAAAGAGAAGACAAATTATTCCGTTCGTTCCGTCGCACACACTGAGACACCATCGCGAAGCCGCCGAGCCTAGCCACTGAAATTCTGACACTGACACCTCCTATAATATACATCGCCTGTTGCCCCTCAGTCACAGCCCGCTCACTAGTACACCACAAAACTCAGAGTTTTGTGGACTCAGAAAAATTCCTGGTGTTTTCTGTACCGCAGCGTTTATTGTCACGATTTCCATTGCCCATTGCGGTTGTTCCACAGCCAGCCTGATGCCTTTTCGGCAGTTTCACTAAGCCTCTTCAGTGCCCTTGTTCTCGCCTGTCCCTTCAGCCCCAACAGTTTCAATAGATCATACATTGATGCAGCCACAAGCCCTCTTGCGCCCACTTCAACAGCCATGACCCTTGTAGTGAACCCCTCGTGTCTCAGATCCGCGGCCAGATCACTATATTTGGCCGCTTTGAACGAATGTTGCTCGTCTAATCTGGATTCAAATGGCACGGCCAGTTCAATCAATATGACCTGAAGCGTTGAAGAAGAATGAAGCACTATATCCGGCCGTCTCCGCGATTTTCTGATACTCTCTGGATATGCCCCTCGTCCAGGTAGGTCTACCACCATCTCCCAGTCGTTTGCACAGTCAAGAAGAGATGGTAAACTGCTACCTGGTTTACTCGGTTTGGGGTGTGCTGACTTTCCTGCCCTCAGAAAGTATGTATTTGCGGTGCTCGGCCTGGGTTTGCTGTTCGCCTTCTGCTGTTCGAAGATAGATAAGAAGGGGAAAGAAAAAATCTATCATGTGAATCTCCTGAAGAAATATTTGGAAAGAGAAAATCAGGAAGAGACACACTTGTTGACCTTGTCCATTGCAATGGAGATGAAAAAGGAACCACTTTCATCATTTGAATATCCATTACATCCCTGTGAGACAGCGGCACAGGTGAAAATCAGTACACATTTAACGAAAAATCAGAAGGAGAGAGTGCAACAGGTTCTAGATGATCATACAGAGGTGTTAACGGACCGACCGGGGCATACAAACTTATTGGAATATGATATGAAGCTGATAGACCCCACACCTGTCTGTATGAAAGCCTATTCGATTCCTTTTGCTAAGGAGAAAGCCTTGAAGGAAGAGATAGACTATTTGTTGAAGGAAGGAATGATTTCACACAGTGAATCTTCGTATAGTTCCAGTGTGGTACTCTTAAGGAAACCCTCTGGACAACATAGACTCTGTATAGATTACAGGAGACTGAATGCTATCACAGAAGGTCAGGTGGATCCATTGCCGGAAACAAATCAGTTGTTTGCCAGGCTAAATAAAGCTAAATATTTCTCAAAAGTGGATCTGAAAAAAGAATACTATCAGATTCCAGTAAAGCCTGAGGTTAGACCATACCTAGCTTTTAGTACCTCAGAGGGACACTATGAGTTTAACAGATTGCCATTTGGATTGAAGAATGCGCCTAGTGTCTTCTCTAGAATGATGAGAAAATTGTTGGATCCCCTGAATAATCCATGCATCACAAATTTCATGGATGATATCCTTATAGCAACAGAAACATTTGAGGAGCACATTGACTCTCTGAACATGCTGTTTAATCGACTTAGAGAAGCGAATTTAACAGCCCGTCCAACCAAATGTTGCGTTGGATGTAAAGAATTAGAATTCTTGGGATACACAGTCCATCAGGGAAACATGACCCCTGACCCCAAGAATTTAGAGAAACTAAAGAAAGCCCCGAGACCACAAACCAAGAAAGACGTGAGATCCTTTGTCTCATTATGTGGTTTCTACCAAAAGTATATCAAAAACTTTAATTCCATATGTGCACCGTTAACTGATTTGACACGCAAAGGAAATCCAGATCGATTACCTGGACAGCACAATGTGAATTGGCATACCAGGAATTGAAGGAAAAGCTCACAAGCAAACCTATTTTGAAATTACCTGACTTAAGTCAAGAATTCATTGTGAGAACGGATGCAAGTAATATCGGGTTAGGCGCGACCCTGTTACAGAAATCAGATGCACTGGATGGGGAATTAACCCCAGTGGCATATGCTAGCAGAAAGTTGAATAGAGCTAAAACAAATTACTCAACTAGCGAAAAAGAATGTCTTGCAGTAATATGGGCGATCAAGAAGTTCAATATTTATCTGTATGGGAAGGCATTTAAGTTGCAAACGGATCACAAACCCTTGTTGTTTCTAGCGCAGGCTAGGCATGAAAATTCGAGGTTACTCAGATGGTCCTTACTTTTGCAGCCATTCGAGTTCAGCATAGAGTATATTTCTGGAAAAACCAACCTGGGAGCGGATTTTCTAAGCCGCCATCCGTGTGATGAAAATCACCGTAAGCCACAGGAATAATATAAATTTCTCTATGTGTATATAGAATTATAGACTGACCTATAACGTCTGTTTCAAGTGGGGAGAATTTGTCGTGAAACATTCTAAACCCACATATCTAAATTAAAAAGTAAATGTAAAGCCTAACGAATTAATTCAATAAAAGGAAAGAGGAATGGTAAAAGAACAGTGCTGTCACAATGGCGTACAAAAATCCCCCTTTTTCTACTTCGTCTACATAAGTGTAACGCTTTCACGTTTGATAGTAAAGCCAACAGCAGCATACACGCGTTTCTAAAAATAAAACTGGTACTGTGTTTCTTAGAAAACCTTGAGATACGCACACTGCTTAATGACCTAGATATAATACTAGCATTAATGTCATTATATACACTGCGTAATGAAAAGACAGACGAGCTTAGAAGAGAGAGATAGAGAGATGAACGGAGGAACGCATGCAATACTACCACAGTCTCGCGATATAAAATTAATGCCATCCCACGCGTAAGGCATGAAGCACAAATTTTTTTTCAAATAAACAGTGATAAAAAACACTACCCAATACACGGTTAGGTTTTGAAAACATGTTTAATGCTTATTAGGAAACATGACACAATACTGTTTTACGTCTGAAATCATGACATTATACTGACAGAACAGTCGAAAAGGCAGGACAGGTGGCGGTTCTAAATCGATAAAAAAATTAAAAAAAAAACAAATACACGACTATCCTAGAATACATATTTTGAACGAAGCCACTTAGCCCCATTAAATTTATATATTTGGGTGCCTTAGGACTTGCTGACAAAGAATATGTTAAGTGTTATGCACATAGTCTAGTAATTAACAAATTATAGCCAAAATATTATAGGGGTGTTGTCTGACAGCACCAGATCATATTTGCTCATGTTTGGATACTGCTTTAGGGGAATGAGGCCACTACGTTAAATCCGATTTGATTGGTTAGAATTATATGTAAGGCGAAACATGATTAGTCGACTGCAAATACTATTTTTGGTTGTTAAGGGAAACGTAGGAAGGGTAAATTTTTTCAAAAGCTTTTGTAAACATGGTCTCATTGGCTAGACCAGTTGATATAGTCAATTAGGAGCGTCGGTTCAGTGCCACTTTTTGAAATTAAACTGTGTAAAAGCAAGTGCGTTGAGATCCAGCTCATATTTTTCTAATAAAAGCCTGGGACAGAGGCAGATTGGAATTGTGCCATAACTCATCGCCAGTCAACGTATTTGTTTAATATTTCCATGAATTGTGGTAAGCTAGACCTATTTGATATCTTTTTGATGAAAATTGAATGTGAATTGATAATGTATGTCAGTATGTGTGTGGTTCAGTAACAATAAACAGAGGCAAAGCCTAGATATTGCTCTATCATGAGAAAAACTTGTCGGGGAGAAGTATAACTGCATGGGATTGCCAAATAGTACTATGACACATATCTTATTGAATAGAAGGAAATAATGCTGGAATTGCAGAGGCATTGTAACCATTAGGGAGAGGAATACTGCTGTATATTGTTCATGAGAAGCTAACAGTTGGCCTACCGCGCTGAACTCGGTGTTTGTTATGTATTGTGCTTCAGTGTGGAAATAG
The DNA here is from genome assembly GCA_024509875.1 of Oreohelix idahoensis. Classification (NCBI taxonomy): domain Eukaryota; kingdom Metazoa; phylum Mollusca; class Gastropoda; order Stylommatophora; family Oreohelicidae; genus Oreohelix; species Oreohelix idahoensis. The sequence continues at coordinate 762,641 of JAMPIV010011519.1, read as the reverse complement.
ATTATAAATTAGTTCTGAAGTAGGAGGTACAACCTTCTTGTTTCAGGGACCGTGGTACTAACGTATTGAGGCAGCACCTGGTCTGAGTTTTGCTGAATCCAGAGGCTGGTAGCATACTCCTTGGTCAAGATAGCGACCAGTATTGTTTCTCAAGGAAACGGTGAAGCAAGCGAGCAGGGGAGACTGTTTCCTGCCGCCCACACAGAAGTTAAGAGTTCGTGGCCAGAGCAGCTCAATCTTGTGTATACCCCCCTCTAAAAGTGACTTTACCTTAATTCAAGAGGGACATTTATTTGTTTCAAATAAAAAGAAACTGTGAACCCTTCCAATTTTATTTCCACCAGAAACAAACACTTGAAGTCATGATGACAAACAACAACATAGCTTGAATAGCCAGTATTACCTCATAGTACTACCGCACAACTTACACACATATTGCAATAATAATATATGTCAATACAAAGATCCTATCTATAAATTGTGTACATACAACTTGTGATTACATTTGATTGTGATTCCTGGTTCACTTTGTAGTTGAATCAGGATATCTTTTATTGAAAGGAATTAATACATATTTTTTAAAGTTACCCTTGACTTATTAAGATAGTCTTATAGAGTGTTATATGTATGTGAGTGTCACAGTGTTGTAAAGTATTGTGGATTAAATTAAATTGTTTATCTGTCCGTTGGTTGTTGTGAACATACACTTCATCACTTTCATAACCCTAGACATTCAACGTAGTCATCACAATATTCCAGAATAATTCTGACTGAGGTCTAAATGTGGTAGCAAAGTAAGGTCATCTGTAATACACCACACTTATTAGATACAGATACCTTCACAGCTGATCTCAGCCAGTACGCTAAGTCCCCTATAAATATTTATATCATCCCACTTTACCACAGACGTCACAAAGTGACCCCACCACACCCCCCCCCCCCCCCCCCCCCCCCCACAACAACAAAAGACACACATATGCAACAGTTCTGAGCTCAATGGAAATTGTACTGGCTCAGTCAGCTCTTCACTGAGTGTAAGAACACATTAGTAGGTTAATCTTCCACTTCACTTGCTGAAAGAAAACAGCAGAAGGTTAATCAACTACCTCATTTGGTGTCAGAAAAATCAGTAGTAGATTAATCCGCCACCTCACTTGGTTAAAAAAAAACAGAAGTGTGTCTCACTTGGTGAAAATGTGTGCATGTGGGGAGAACAAGCAAGCAGCAGAACATATTCTCCAAGCATGTCGACTCCACCAGACGAACAAACTGATAGTAAAGCCTTCATTAACACCACTGATAGAAAAACAGCGATTTCAGAAGCTTAAGATGGATCGCAAACTTAATGAGAGAAACAGGGGTGGTTTTAAGACAGCGAACGAAGGCGGCGTGATGAAGACAAAAGTGGGGGAAACAGTAAGGGTTAATCCCATATCTTACTGGATAAAAAGAAAACAGTAGTGAATTAATCCTTTATCTTACTCGGACAAAAAAGAAAACCGCGATAAGTGAATTAAAAACCTTACATGAATGAAGAAACTAGAAAAGCGCCAACACCTCCCCACCATGTTCTCTCTATATCACGTGTTCAGACCAGTACACCATTGTCTTTTGGTAAAACCTTCCCGTACACCCTACTCCATGTTTGTTGAAGTTTTCTGGTAAAAAGTTTTTTTTTACGGGATGTGGTAACCAGCTCCATGCCCAACCATTCTTAGTCGCTTTTTACGACATGCATGGTAGGGTGCAGTGTTATTATTCTTTGCTCCCCTTTCGGGCCCCGGTAATACACGGGGGCATACATTACCCTCAGTTGCTATTTTGCATATTTGGAAACTTTTCTCGTTGTTTTTTTTTTCATTAGTGCTGTTGAAGTCTATATGTGTTTTTCTAATACCCGCTGAAAATTAGATTCATATAACCGTATTTTCACGAAAGGTGTACCGCTGGTTATGCCCCTACTCAATAGGACAGGGAAATGTTACAATTTACCTTGCACACACACATACGGAAATAATAAAAAAACAGATTATTATCTCAGATAAGAAACGTTAAATTTCGAAACAGACTCTTGTATATTATGTTCAGCCTTCTGTTTATTGTTCCTTGCTCTGGATTTGATTAAGTCAAGGACACGCCGTTATCTCTCCAATCGACAACTTATTAATTTTTTTCCTGTTGAGAATACAACTTTAGGAATATTTCAATAAGATTATTGACCAAATATTCCACGTACAAGCTTCTCGTATCCCACTGGGGGTAGGTGTACCGCAAGCTTCTCGTATCCCACTGGGGGTAGGTGTACCACAAACTGAGAACCCCTGATCTAAACAATGTGAGCTATTAAGATGTCGCTGCCGGAGACACGTGCGACGTTCCACTCCAGCTAATATACCAGCAACATTAAGTTGTTCAGCGTCTGTATATGTTGTGTGACTGGTGATTGATTTTATCGTTACCTTCATTCTTTATTGAACTTTGTTAGTGTTTGTGTAGTGTAATGTTCACATTTAAACGTATCCCACACTTTCATGTATGGTGTGCAATGTGCTATATTACTTAGTATAAAAGATAGAAAGAAAAAGTGGTTTGACAGAGTGAGTTTCAAAGTAAACATCGACACAGAACTGGGGCGTACTTAAGTCCTCTGTGGTCATCACGGTTCACCTAAACGTTCAGAATACTAATCTGTCGGATGCCCTTGATTTTAAAGTAGGAGAGGAGGCCTTTAATTACCGAGTAGCAGAGTAGGTTCCTGATGGCTATCTACGTCAGGGGTATTCAACCTTTTTTTGCTCATGCCCCCTCTTGACCCTCCAGTGCCTCTGTGCCCCCCCCCCCCCACATATCCGCTGTCAGCTGGAAAAAAAGTACTTTACCATCTTACTGTGGCCCCCTAGAAATATGGCATGCACCCCTGGGGGCCCATATTGCCAACGTTGAGAACCACTGATCTATGTAACTAAGACATGGTACAAAATGACGCTGTTGTTTACACCGTCCTCAGATAACGGAGAGTTGAACGTTTGATGTTCGTATACACAATATTTTATAGTCAGAATTAATTGCTTACGGCTGTAGCCGGAGATTATGATCCAAAATCTGCTTTTACTTTGACCTTCACGTGTTTCATAAACAATGCTAATAAATTAAACATCAGATATAAATAAAAAAAAACAACCAGTTTGATTCCTTAACGTCAGCGTTTCCCATCCGTTTTACTTGGCAAAACCCATTATTTAAGTTTTCATAACCAGTGGTACACCTTTCGTGAAAATACGGTTTTATGGATCTAATTTTCAACGGGTATTACAAAAACACATATAGTCTTTAACAGCACTAATGGGGGGGGGGGGGGGGGGGGGTGGGGGGGGGGGGGGGGGGGGGCCGAACAACAATAAGAGAAAAGTTTCCAAATATGCAAAATAGCAACTGAGAGTAATGTATGCTAAATACAACACATGAAGTCAATCTGTGACATAAAAAAAAACTCTTGTGAGTATTGCTGTCAGTGACTATGGAACTAGTGGTGAGTAGAAGGTGCTGGAGTAGGACAGGGCACACACTGATTCTGGAAATCCCGGGGGACAGAGAAGGTGAGGGCGATCGAAAAAAACACACATGGAGAGAAGAAGTGGTGACATACATGCAAGGATAAAAGAAGACATAGAAAGAATCTGAACGGCAGACATGCTTTATAGCAAATCGTTGAACGTTATGCTCCTGTGACAGCTGAAGACTTACTGAATGAATTATTATCCTTGTGACCCACTGCACTTCTTATTTGTGACTACTAAAAAAAAATTGTCTTGTTGCATGATTATTATGCTTTAAATTTAAAAAAAAAAAACTAACAATAGAGATCAAGCAACGAAGAAAAGAACAGAAAAATTATTGTCATAGATTTGCGATAGGTGATTAAGACTTAGTTTGGTCCCTTCTGAACAGACATAGAAATAAGTGATAGCTCAGTGGGAGGTGAAAAAATAGAAATAGATTTCACGAGTGAGGTGGAGGAAATATAGTAGATTCTGTCTCTGACACTCGAGAAGCTTCTCTCAGTCAGCCTATCATCTACAACAGAGTTAGATTAGTCAGACAAATCTAATATAATATATATTAATATATATACTCCTCACAAACACACACACATAAGTGGCTACAATAGACACACAGACGTGAAAAACTATGACAAATTAAAATATAGATATTTGGGAACGAACTGACCGCCACACTGATTAAGTTTATGAGAATTTTAATTATCATACTAAAATTTCATCACAACACATAAAATTGCGTCAAACATATACACATAGTCGTAAAGTCAATGAATTGCTGCAAGAATGATAGACCCATTAGTATGATCCTTCCCCTCGATGTATAGCCCACAGTCCTATTAGAAGAAAAGTGATAGCCCCAAAGAGTCACGGATACATATACTGAATCTAAGATTTCCCTTTAAAGGTATGAACAGACTTTGATTCTCTGATCTATCCTAAGGAAAATATTGTTAGCAACAACACTTGCATAAAGAAATTTAAGACTGCAAAAAAATGGGTGCCAAAATACAACAATAAAAGAATCGCTCAGTCCTGCATTCACTCTATTCAGTCAGCCGTGATCACTAGCTCTCGTTCGTACTTACAGCTTTGGTAGCAACTTCTGGACAAACAATTTTTAGGACATGCACATTCAGAATCTCCAGGGTTAGTCATTGGCCAAGGGAACCCCAGCTCCAAACAGATAGGTTGAATTCGCTTCTCCAGGGAACGTTTTCTTGGTATTTTTTATTTAGGGATATCTGGTTCTGTCACATTAAAATTGTCCAGGTACGAACGTTAACAGCGAGCAAAGTGTCAATAGCTTAGATTTCTAGTAACTAGGAATGTCAGGTAACTGCCTTCTCTCAGTATAGGATTTTATTTGGTCACACCACATACTAGTCACAACTCCGTCGGAATGTTTATTGATTGTAATATTTTACTTGCCACAAGGGCTGAAATGTACTTGAGGTTTCTCTCAGGAAGAATTAAATCTGGCGCGATAGGCCCGTTACTTTATTTAAATCTTAAAGTTTATGGAATGGGTACTCTGTCGTTTGGATGCCAATGCAATGCCAGACAGGTTTTACTTTATACACCCAGGTCTTTAAGAATAAAATGTTTATGTTCTTCACAGATACTACTCAGTACTCAACGCTGAAAAAGTTGGGTCATCCCAGTTTCACTGAATAAAGAGAAAACAACATATAAAATACTTATACATACTATTCCCTCGGTTATAACTTACATTATAAACTGCAAGCGTAGAGCTTGTCGTATCATTTAAATCTCCCGTGAAATAAGTTATATTCACAAAATCAGTCATCATGAATTAGAAATACATACGTATTTCGTCAATACTCAATGATGAATCAATGCAGTTTTAAGTTAGTTAAAATATTCTCGACTGATTATTCGCAGTTTAATTTAATTCATTTACAGCTGCATGAGTTTAAGCTAGAAATTATAATATATTCTGCTTTCCACTGTAACATGTCGACTAGCGAATATAACAGACTTCGCTATACAGCTTATTCTCTTTAGCACGAAACAACCTGTCTACTGCAAATTTGGAGAACAGAATGAAGTCACGTTTAAACTCCTGTTAGGATATATGAAACAGACAAAGCATCCCACGTTATTTCGAAATCCGAAATAGCGCCGGTATCTCCCCCTCTCCTAACACTTCACATTAACTCAGAAGCCTGCCATAACCTGTCAATACGCGTCTTAACGCCTTCTCCGACACACGGCTATTCTTGGCGATGTATGTCTGGCGCTTTCCACACCTCAGGCCGAGAAACTGGCCGAAGGACGCCGTGTCAGATGAAAATGTTAGACGATATGTCTGCCATCCCATGTCTATCGAGACGAATTTCGCACTATTCGCTCACCTACAGAGACTGACATCTGACGTAATAAAATGCGTTCTCAGTAAGAGAAAAGAAACAGGTAAACGTTAGAATGGGAATATATATATATAGTCGCAAACGAACGAATGCGAAACACAGGAAAAGGATAAAAGGGCGATAATAAAGTAGAGGACACGGGTAAAAAAGAAAAGAATATAGAAAATTTATTGATCATAAATCTCTATGCGACAATTATGATGAAAAGTCGGTAGGTGAAAGAACTACCTTAGCTTGAACTACGGAAATTGACTTTTTTTGGCAAGAATTTCTCCTTTTGCCGGCAAAGTGCTCGCATTTCCGTATCAGCCTTTCCCCAGCATACCCAATGAGCAATCAAATCAGGAATTTGAGAACGTACGGAAAGCAATCCTGTATCAAAAACAGCTGGACAAAAAATTTCTCACTATTTCCTATATGTATTTATATATTCAGGGAGTGTCGTGGACGCCATTACGTTCCCCGGATCCATGGCTGGGAATCTCTGCCTTATAAGGGTAAGTAACAAACAAACAAGAATATGAACTAAAAACATATTTGTTAAGAACAATACATAAACAAACGCAATGCAGACACAAGAAATTAACAATTAAATACCATTCTTGTACTGGAAGGAAGGCATCAAAGAAGATTTGGCTACACAAAGAGCAGCAGCTGAGAGACTTTTTCAGGCAATAAATCGAGAATTCCTCAGCAAAAGAGAAGTTGGCAAGAAGACGAAGATGGCTGTATACCGCTCCACGTATGTCCCAGTCTTGACGTATGGATACGAGTCATGGGTAAAGACTACAACCCAGAAAACCCAGATCCAAACCTCAGAAATGAGGTATCTGAGGAAGGTGGTTGAAGTAACATGAAGAGACATTGTCCGCAAAAACACGATACATCATGGCCTAAAAAACCCAACCCCTGCAGACCCAAGTAGAACAGTCCCAACTTAGATGGTCTGACCCCAGGACGAGTTCTCTGAGAAGACAACATTAGACAATCTCTGATAACCGAGGACTAGAATGGAACCAGGCCAGCAAGAAGACAGTCGATAGTATTGCGTCTCTCTCTCTCTCTCTCTCTCTCTCTCTCTCTCTCTCTCTCTCTCTTCCAAACCTCACGGTAGAAGAGGAACGACTAAGTAAGCAATACCATACATGTCTCATTACAATCACGTGACTTATGTATATGGTTGTGTGTAACATACGAAATTATTTTGGTTAAATTATAACTAGTTGACATCTTAGATACTACCTACAACATTCACTCCAAAAGGCTTGTCGTGAGACATTCTAAATACACATATATAAATTAAAAAGGAAATTGTAAAACCTAACGCATTAGTTCGATAAAAGGAAAGAGAAATGGTAAAAGCACAGTGCTGTCACAATGACTGTACTCGAGATCCCCCTTTTTCTGCTTCGTCTGCATATTCTCAAGTTTTCACGTTTACTAATAAAGCCTATAGCAGCATACACGCGTTTCCACAAAACAATAAAACGTGTACTGCATTTCTAAGAAAACCTTGAGATACGCAAGCTGATTAATGACCCAAATTAATACTAGCATTAATTTCATTTTATACACTGCGTAATGAAAAGACAGATGGAATTAGGATAGAGAGAGGGAGGGCTGAAAGCAGGAACGCCGGCAACACTAATACGCGTCTCGCGATTAATATTAATGCCACCCCCAACACGCGAAAGGCATGAAGCACTAACTTTTTTTCAGATAGACAGTTAAAAAAAAACACTACCCATACGAGAGTTAGGTTTAAAAACCTGAAAAATGCTTATTAGGAAATATGACATTATACTGGTTTACGCTTGAAAGCCTGACAGTACCCAGACACCACATCGTATCGAAGTGAACGGGAGGTAGAAGAAAATGCATATTTTGAACGCAGCCCCTTAGCCCCATAAAATTTATATATTTGGGTTCCCTAAGACTTGCTGACAAAGAATATGTTAAGTGTTACGCAAATAGTGTAGGAATTAACAAATTATAGCCAAAAGAAAATAGTGAGGGTGTCAGACAACACCAAATAATAATCGCACAGTGGCATGTTTTGAAACCACCATTTTACGGGAAATAGGTCACCATGTTAAATCCTATTTGATTGGCGGGAATGATATGTAAGGCTAAACACGATTAGTCGGACTACAAATACTAATTTTGGTTGTTAGGGGAAATGTGAGAAGGGTAAAATTTTTTGAAAAGCTGTGTAAACATGGCCCGATTGGTTAGACTCGCCAATATAGTCAATTAGGAGCGTCAGTTCAGTGCCACATTTTAAAATAAACTTACTCAGAAACAGTGCGTTGAGAACCAGCTTATATTTTTTCTAAATAAAAGCCTGGGACAGAGGCAGATCGGAATTTGTGCCATATTCATCGCCAGTCAACGTATTTGTGTATTTCCTAATGAATTGTTGGTCCTAAGTTATTGAAGCAGCGCCTGGTCTGAGTTGTGCTGAATCCAGAGGCTGACAGCAGACTCCTTGGTCCAGATAGCGACGAGTGAGGTGTCTCCAGAACACAGTGAAGCAATCGAGCAGAGGAGTCTTTTCCTGGTCCTGGCCAGAGCAGCCTCAACATTATGTGCCGCCCCCCCCCCCCCCCCCGCCCCCCCCCCCCAAAAAAAAAAAATTGACATTATATTAAAAACAGAGGGTGTTATTGAAGACCACTCTGTTCATCCAATTATTAGGATGTTAGGATAGTCTATGAGTACGAAGGTGACTGATGAGCCCGATGCGGGCCTGGAAGGATCTCGGACAGTGTGGGCAGGGAATGTTTGCTTCATGTGAAGGTTTTATTTCACGATCTTTTCTAGCTTGTCTCCGCTGTTCCGCTGCTGCTCTTCTGGAAGATTCGCATGCCACTGCACCTTTACGAAGAGATGTGCGCCAGGCAGTTCGGTCTTGCGCAGCAGCTTCCCATGTGTCTGGGTTTATGTCAAAGGTTTTTAATGAAGCCTTAAGCGTGTCTTTGAAGCGCTTTTTCTGGCCACCATGGGAGCGTCTACCCTTCTGCATCTCACCATAAAAGAGTATCTTTGGCAGTCGATGGTCTGGCATGCGGACTACATGACCTGCCCAGCGAATCTGTGACTGCATCAGAATAGTATCGATGCTAGGGATACCAGCTCTGTCAAGAACGGCGGTATCCGGGATCTTGTCTTGCCATTTGATGTTCATTATCTTCCTGAGACAGACTGTATGGAAGTGGTTGAGCTTTTTTACGTGGCGCCTGTATACAGTCCATGTTTCACATGCATAAAGCAGCACTGGAAGCACCGCAGCTCTGTATACCTTCAGCTTTGTCTGTAGACTAATGCCACTTCGATGCCAAACGTTGGTGTATAGTCTGCCAAATGTGCTGCTGGCTTTGGAGATCCTGGTGTTCACCTCATCATCAATGACGATGTTCTGGGATAGTGTACTACCAAGGTATGTGAACCTGTTCACAACATTCAGTTTCTCACCATTTACCTTGATGACTGGCTCAGTATAAATTGTGCCAGGAGCTGGTTGGTACATGATTTCTGTTTTCCCCGTGTTGATGGTAAGCCCAAAGTTGGAGCAGGCTTCGGAGAATCTATCAACGCTACGCTGCAGATCAGCCTCTGAGCCAGCACTGAGGGCACAATCGTCAGCAAACAGAAGATCCCTGATGGTGTGTGATTTGACCTTGGTTTTTGCTTGAAGCCTCCTAAGGTTAAACAATTTTCCATCAATACGATATCTGATGTCGATTCCTGTGTCCCCGTCTCTGAAAGCATCAGTCAGCATAGCAGAAAACATGATACTGAAAAGAGTCGGTGCAAGTACACACCCTTGTTTAACTCCATTTGAGACTGGGAAAGGCTCCGATAGCTCACCGTTTTCCTGAACTCTAGCCTGCATTCCATCATGCAGCTGCTGCACTATTGAGATAAATTTCTTTGGGCAGCCGTATTTTGCCATGATCTTCCATAGACCCTCTCTACTGACCGTGTCGAACGCCTTTGTCAAGTCGATGAAAGCTGTGTACAGGTCACAGTGCTGTTCTTGGCATTTTTCTTGAAGCTGTCTTGCAGCGAACACCATATCGGTGGTTCCACGTTCTTTCCGGAATCCACACTGACTTTCAGGTAGAAGACCTTTGTCAAGATGAGCCGTAAGGCGATTAAGAAGGATTCTGGCAAATATCTTCCCAGCGATTGATAGTAGTGAGATGCCTCGATGATTGTTACAGTCTTGGCGATTACCTTTACGTTTATAAAGATGTATAATTGACGCATCCTTGAGATTGTGTGGGATGGTTTCACTCTGCCACATTTGCTGGAAGATCATGTGAAGTTTCTCTATCAGAACTGTACCGCCATCTTTATAGACTTCAACAGGAATTGAATCGGAGCCGGGGGCCTTTCCACTAGAAAGTTGACGAATCGCTTTTTGAGTCTCCTCCAAAGTCGGTATATCATCTAGTGCTTCATTTATAGGAATTTGGGGCAGTCGGTTGATGGCTTCATCGTTAATAGATGATGGCTGGTTCAGAATATTATTAAAGTGTTCGACCCAGCGTTGGAGAATTTTTTCCTTGTCTGTAATTAGTGTTTTTCCATCTGCATTAAGGAGGGGAAATGATCCTGATGATGTTGGACCATAGACCGCTTTGAGTGCATGGTAAAAATTTTTCAAGTCATGGCTGTCAGCAAAGCCTTGGAGCTCATCTGCTTTATTACTCAGCCATGAATCCCGCATCTGGCGTAGTTTATGTTGGACGATTCTACGCATGTTGTTGAAAGCGTCTTTCTTGGATGTAGATTTTGGATCATTTAAATATGCTTTATGGAGATGGTGTTTCTCAGCCAACATCTTCTTTATATCATCTGAGTTCTCATCAAACCAGTCATTTTGTTTCTTGATGGCGGGACCCAGGACCTCTGTAGCAGTGTTGTAGATCTGCTCGCTTAGGGCTGTCCAATTTGTTTCCGCACTTTGGCCGTCTAACGAGATAGATTTGAGACGGTCTTCTAGGGTGTCAGTGAATGACTGTTTAATTTTTGTCTTCTTTAGTTTGGTAATATCCAGCCTTTTTTGAGTTTTCTTTCCCTGAGGGCGCCTGGCAGGTTGGATACGAATTTTAAGTTTAGACACAATGAGGCGATGATCAGTCCAGCATTCGGCACCACACATGGACTTGGTCACCGGACATCTTGCCTGTCCTTCTTCCTAACAATTACATAGTCAATTAGGTGCCAATGCTTCGAGCGAGGGTGCATCCAGGAGGTCCTGTTGCGGATAGGAAGTCGAAAAATGGTGTTGGTGACAAGGAGGTTATGTTCTGCGCAAGTCTGGAGGAGAAGAAGTCCATTGCTGTTACAGCGACCCACGCCGTACTTTCCGATAATGCCATTCCAGGAGATGTTATCTGAGCCTACTCTTGCATTAAAGTCACCAAGAATAATAAGCTTATCTGCTTTGGGAACTGATGCAATGACTGCATGTAGTTCTTCGTAAAACTTATCCTTGACGTCATCCTGGTTTGTCATAGTTGGTGCATACGTGCTAATGATGGTGGCATGTTTCCTTCCATAAAGCAGCGGGATCTTGACCGTCATGAGTCGGTCATTTATTCCCTTTGGGGGCTCCGCTAGCTTGCCAATAATTGCTGTTTTGATTGCAAATCCAACCCCTGCTTCTCGTCTTTCTTCAGTTCCTCTTCCGCTCCAATAGAATGTATAACCTGCACCCTTTTCGCAAAGTTGGCCCTCGCCTGCAAGTTGAGTTTCACTCAGTGCTGCTATGTCAATGTTGTATCTGGCCAGTTCTCTCCCTATCAGGGCAGTTCGCCTCTCGGGTCTGTTTGTGTTAAAGTCTTTGTCGAGTAGAGTGCGCACATTCCATGCGCCTAGAATGAGGGGGAAAAATCTGTCCTTTCTTTTTCTTATGTGCCGCCCGCTGAAGTAGGGTACCCACCAACCGCGGTAAGCTGGTTAGGTAATGGTGGAGCAGGCAATGTTTAGGGCACCTTTTCTAGCCCCTTCCTCATGCCATGGAGGTGAGCAGTGCTTTCCTAAAGAGGGCTGCTCAGTCACTCAGGGGGCTGCCGAATCCCACTGCTGCTCCGATAAGTGGAAGACGACCATATGGCCTGAGCCGCCTGTGTGTAGGTCTGCGACTACGACTGCCAGCGCACCCACGCCTGCCGCTTCGCCGCTCGCCCATCGCCACAGGACTTGTTGTGAGTGGATGGATGAGTGGATGAGTGGATGAAAGAGTGACTTGTGCAGTGATTTGGTTTAAAGTGAGGAAGAGTTGCGCAATTCGTCGACCTCACTCTCTCGCCTGGGTCCATCTTAATCCAGTGGCAAGACAAGTCAAGACGACTGGAGATGAAGTCAGGTGCAGTGGATGACCATGGCTTTCTACGTGCCTCGCCATGCTCCTTACGCTCTACAGCGCGTTGCTGGTAATCGCCGTCATGCCCGTTGAGGTGGTTTCTTCCGCGCAGTCTACCGAATCCAGTCTTCGCATGCATGGGTAGGCAGACCCTAACTCACCGAAGGTTTATAACCAGTCGGCTACCCTCACCTAGTTTAGCCGGCCTGTCAAAGCCGTTTCCCGGGGGGTGGCCGCTGTCGCATGCTGACAGCTACGAGGAGCCACAGGTGAGAGATGAATGCCAGGTTTGGACCAAAGGTGGCCGAGCTGCCCTGACAAGGGCATGACAGCTCCTTAACCAGAGGTACTACCATTACCTGACATCCCAAACCCCATACTTTTCCCAATACTATTTCCACGATAATCAAACACTTGAAGTCATGATGACAAACAACAATCTAGCTTGAAAAACAAAACCAGTATTACCTCATAGTACTACTTCACAACTTACACACATAGGATAATACTAATAAATTATGTCAATACAAAGATCATATTTATAAATTGTGATTACATTTGATTGTGATTCCTGGTTCACTGTGTAGTTGAATCAGGATATCTATTATTGAAAGGAGTTATTACACATATAATTGAAACTTTACACTTGACTCATTTAAGATAGTCTTATAGAGTGTTATATGTGTGTGAGTGTCACAGTGTTGTAAAGTGTTGTGGAATAAATTAAATTGTTTATCTGTCTGTTGTTGTTGTGACTTACACTTCATCATTTTCATAACCCTAGACATTCAACGTAGTCATCACAATATTCCAGAATAATTCTGACTGAGGTATAAATGTGGTAGAAGTAAGATCATCTGTAATACACCACACTTATTAGATACAGATACCTTCACAGCTGATCTCAGTCAGTACACTAAGTCCCCTATAAATATTTATATCATCCCACTTTACCACAAGGCTAAATGTTTTTGTGACGTGTGTCCGGAGGGCGGCCATAATTTTTTTTTTTTTTTTTTACTTTATTTTCTGTTGTCTAAATGTTTTTTTTTTATTTCTTGCGAGTGTTGACACTCTTTGTCTATGCAACTGTTGGTCAATATTGTGATAAACGAGCGCAAAGGCCTTATTGCTCTATCTTTTCCTACATCTTTCGTATTGTATTTTCTCCGACATTTGCTCTTTCATGCAACATTTGCGATCCATATTTGCTATTTCATCGTTGTGATTACTCGCAACCGGTATCTAGAGAACCACATTTGCTCTTTCATCGGGGGAAATAAAATCCTTTGATTGAGTCCACATGCCCGACATTATCGTTTGAAGCCCACATTGCATCGTGATAAATCAGGTAAAAACACATATGGTCATCCGAATCAAACATGGGCATGCGGTAATTTCTGTGACACCACATTGGACGCCCAGATTGGCCAGGGGAAAACGTCTCATCGCGGTTCAGACAAGCGTTGGTTTACCACATTGGATGCCCAGCTTGGCCAGGTGACTTCCAGAAATATATAATACCGCATAATCTACTAGAGTGGAGAAGTCCAGTTTTTTTACCTTATGAGGAAGAGATTAAACCCAAAAACGCAGAGTGGATGATAATTCAGTTCTGTGATTAATTGTGTTTTTAAAGGATTTTGCGAAGGGAAAAGAAGGTTAGTAGATCTTATACTTATTAATACATTTTCTTATTTTTGTTTATTTTAACCTCACAGCTAAAATGTGCGAAAGATAAAGTTTCAAATAATTCTTGGCATAACTGATTAATAAAATCAGAAGATTTTCCTAGAAGATGATAGGATGATAGGAGGTAATTAATAGTTCATATTTCACCTTTATCATCATCACAGTCTCCCATGCGCACACACTCTCATGCACAAGATATTTAACATCATTAGAATTGAACTCAGAGAGAGAGAGAGATGAATAATGAGCAGTAGTTTAAATGCAAGTCAACCAGTGATGTTAAATGTGACAAACTTACGAAGACTTTTGTGTGTCTTCAGTTCATCAGAAGTCTGAGTCTACACGCAACGTGTCTGACGTCTAACCAGAAATAAGTTATCAAAAACGGACATTTGGCTAGCAGAATTCGCCATAGGACATCTTTCATTCCTCAATTAAAAAGGAATATTGTCTCACCCACAAGTCATAAGGTGGACGCAGCATTTTTCGTCACCATATACTGCTTGCTCACAAGTTCAATACATCGTTATCACAAGTTCAATACAGAGTCATCATAAATTCAACTCACTCGAAAGATCATTATTATCTGAAGTCAAGCAAAAGAGCTCAAAAGAGGAATCGCATATTTATACCACGTGCAACACACTCTTAAGCGCATTTTATGAAGCAGACTCGAAAGTATATGAATCACGACTACATACGCAAGATTATGAGTCTACATATCACTAACATTTCGTGAAGATATCCAGTCTGACCAGTACCCTCGGGAGATTAGACAACAGACCTTTTGTTCATATGACAGCTATTAACTGTTGATCAACACTACAGAGATATACTCAAACAGTGAAGGAATATACATAGATATCTCGTCGTCAGCGTTCTCCGTACGACAACAGTATTCATCAGAACGTCCTCAGCTTAGAGATACCCCACTCGACATAACGTATAACAACTTGGGACATTTTATGCATACATGTGAATCCTCATATCTAGGAGAAGCATTTAGAGACACATGGACTGTGTAGAGTACTCACCATTTTGGTAACACGTATCATATCACATCATCATTTCACTTTACACCAGTTCATTCTTAATTAACTATTACTTAATTAACTGTAATTTTATTATCTCATCTGTGTGTTTTGTGTGAATCGTCTTTCACCATCATCACGTTCTAACCATTACTAACCCTATATGTGTGGATATTTCATTAATAAACCCAACGATCGGTTGATCATTATCAAGAGTTTGTTAATGTATCACTCGTGCTGTCGGTGTTACATATTCACCTATAGGAACCTTTCTCTACTCAGATGAGGTTGGGGGCTTTTTCTTTACGGGATCTAAGGGCAGAAGCTAAGGTCGTGGGGAAACAGAACTCTTTCCATAATTAATTAGAAAACACTGTCTAGTGGAAAGCATTCGCATTCCTGTCTTCTTGTCCCTATCTCGAATAGGTCTTTATTCTTTCTTAACGAGCCAATTTCTAGAGACCTTATATCTATATCTCATAGACTATTCCTGGCAAAAACTACTGTAGTAGTTGCCCCAGTGACACACCACACGACAATTGTGGACTCGTCTTGGGATTAGTGAACCCGGACTTAGAAGGGTGATAAATCACATTTTCATCCCTGCTATACAGTTGCGATAATTGCAAAATTTGTTGGCATTTTGAGGGATTACCTTCTAGACTGACTCTTACTATAATTTGTCTATTTCATAGGGGAGATAATTTATATCTCTAAAGCACGTGTGATACTTTTTAAATTGAGTATCAAACGGACAGAGTAAACACTTTTTGAGAACAGTGGATACTGTAGTGAACTGAAATTTTTTGTCTTTTTCTGTTACTGCTGGAAAAATTTTTGTCATAACTATTTAGCAAATTTTTCATAGAAACTTGGAGATAATCTGTTATATAATTTTTCAAAATATGCCGAGTGAGTGATTTTTAAGAACTATTTGAACTTGATTACTAATTTAAACCTAGATAGTTTTAAGAGATAATTACTTGTGCGAGTCAAACAATTTGCTTGGAGGTCACTGCCAATTTTTCCCTTCGTGAACCCATACTGCATATCATGGCAGATGCCGCAAAAATTAGAACTAGTTTAATGGAGGCAGGGCGTGAATACGGGTTAAGTGGAAAAGATCTGATGAAATTTGTGAGTGAGGAGACTGATAAACTCCATGCAAGAGAGATAGAAGTGCAGAAACTTGCAATGGAGAAGGAGAAAGCCGCAGCAGAAGCAGCGGAGCGGAAGGGGAAAGCCGCAGCAGAAGCAGCGGGGCGGAAAGAAGCAACAGAAGCAGCGGAGCGGAAAGCCGCAGCAGAAGCAGCGGAGCGGAAAGAAGCAGCAGAAGCAGCGGAGCGTAAAGAGAAAGCAGCAGCAGAGCATGCACTTAAGATGAAGCAACTGGAAATCCAGGGGCAGACCAATCAGATAGAGCTGGCAAAAAGTGCAGCGGCTTCCAACTTGGATGGAGGGTACTCACCCCGCTCAGATGGTGTGCCTACTTCGCAACCTGCACCACCCAATGCCATGAACTTTCCGCTGGAACCTTTTTCAGAAAGGAACGATACCATGGACGCCTTTTTAGACCGCTTTGAACGCTTTGCAACAGGGTTTGGGCTTGAAGAACGGAAGTGGAACTTGAAACTTTCCCAGGGCCTAAGAGGAGCCGCCTACGAAGTTTTTAATAAACTTCCGGCTGGAGAGCAAGATGACTACCAGGCATTGAAAAAAGCTCTCTTGGTGAGGTACGAGCTTCATTCAGAGGCTTACCGAAAAAAATTTCGAGGTTCTAGGAAGGATGCAGGAGAGACTTTCTCACAGTTTGCAGCCCGTATTGAAGACTACCTAGTGAAGTGGTGTACACTGGGAAACTTTACCGAGAACTATGACGGGTTGAAAGAGCTGATTGTGATAGAGCAACTAAAAGAGTCTATGTCGGTGGAAATGCGTAGATTTCTCACTGAAAACGGCGCTGACCGGTTAGAAAATATTCTTACACTGGCAGAGCGATTCCAAAATGCTCTCATGGAGTCTCAAGGAGCCAGAAAGAAGTTTTCGGATCAGGCGCCAAAGCAACCTGCTCGCTCCCAACCAGACATACAAAGCAAAGGACCACACATCTCGCATAAACAGCACGCAAAACAAGATAACTACAAAGAGCAAAACAAGAAAAATGCTGCGCCGCACCAGAGACAGGGAGATAAATGGTGCAAGTACTGTCGCTTGAACAATCACAACACTAATGAGTGCAAGCGCAGACCTCCTCCCCAACATGCTGCCTGTCTGCAGACAAAATCGTCACCCCAGAAGGAGCAGAGGACCGGAAACGTTTCTCATCCTCCCGTCATCGAATCAGTCCTCGTAAACGGACTATCTGTGGAGTGTACAAACATTTATTACAAATAAGGGAGGGAAACCTGAGGCCTGTAAACAGTAAATTAATATGAAATTAATATGAAACAAATATAAAGGTATGTTATCAGGCACTCGCAGGAAATAAAGAAGTAGAACACCAGACAACAGAAAAAAAACAGACATGAGTGGCTTACCCAGGATTTGAACACTGGACCTTCCGTGCGACAACCCCGCCTAGCCATGCAAGCGAATCACACTATCCGCTCTGCCATCTACGCAATCTGTGGAGTGCCTTTATGATACAGGACTTGCTTTCGATGCGGTGGTCAGGGCATCTCTTGTCACCCCTGACCAGATAACAGAAGAGAGTGTCGACATCCAAGGTCCGACGAAGGATGTTGCACCCATGACACTGCCAATTGCACTTATCAGAGTGGAATCTCGTTATGTGACAGGAGAGATTCGTGCAGCTATCATGGAAGAACCAATCTACTCTTTAATCTTGGGACCAATTAGTAGTTCCTGCAACCAGATAGGAATGCGTAGAATGTTCCAAATCTCAACCAGAATAGTGTGATTCGCTTGCATGGAATGAGCGGGTTGTCGCACGGAAGGTGCAGTGCCACAATTAACAAATCGTCACCCCGGCGAATTGAACGTTTCTGTCTGGAAGTCTGGTGTTCTCATATTTCCTGCGAGTGCCTGATAACAATATATTGTTTCATATTAAACGGGATTAATCTTGCCAATGAGGGAGTGCCTTTATGACACAGGACTTGCTTTCGATGCGGTGGTCAGGGCATCTCTTGTCACCCCTGACCAGATAACAGAAGAGAGTGTCGACATCCAAGGTCCGACGAAGGATGTTGCACCCATGACACTGCCAATTGCACTTATCAGAGTGGAATCTCGTTATGTGACAGGAGAGATTCGTGCAGCTATCATGGAAGAACCAATCTACTCTTTAATCTTGGGATGTAGATATGTGTTCCTTGGAGAACCTACTCAACCACTAGTCATGGCGGCCGTACAGACTAGAGGACAGTCAAGAAAAGACGCAGAGCAATAACCTCCTACCAATATCCTCCCCGAGGAATTGAAGAGGGCCCAAGTGGAAGATTCCTCACTGGCGCCCTGTTTAAAAAAATTACCTAGGACACACAACCTACCTACCAAGGGAGACTTCTTTATGAAAAATGGATTGATGTATCGCCGAGCTGGAAATGAGGGACGTAGTTCCTGCAACCTATAGGAACCAGGTGCTTGAGATGGGCCACTCTATCCCATTTAGTGGACACATGGGAATGAGCGCCACGACTCAAAGGATCGCCTGCCACTATTATTGGCCAGGGATCACCGGCGACATTGAACGTTTCGTCAAGTCTTGTCCTCAGTGCCAGAAAGTTGCACCCAAACACTGGGCGGCACCCGCGACCCTTGGGGAGATGCCAATCTTGGGCACCCCATTTGAAAGAGTGGCCGTGGATATAATTGGACCTCTGCTGAGAACTAAGAAGAGGAACTCCCATATCCTTACCTTAGTGGACACCTGTTCCATGTGGGGCGAAGCCATAGCCATGCCAGCATGCGACTCAGTGCATGTAGCTGACGCTTTACTGAATATCTTTACTAGATTGGGCTTCCCGCATGAAATGCTCACAGACAACGGGTCACAATTTAGAGGCAAGTTGACAGAGGAGGTGCTTAGAATATTCAAGACTAGGCATATCCATACTTCGCCCTATCACCCCCAAAGTAACGGGCAAGTAGAGCGGTTTAACGGAACGCTCACCTCACCTCTATTCTTCGGAAGTTGGCACAGGAGAAGCCAGAAACTTGGGATCAGTATCTTCCTGCCGCATTATTTGCTTATAGGGAAGTACCGCATGCGTCAACTGGAGTTCCTCCGGCCACATTACTCTTCGGAAGACCTATTAAAGGTCCATTAGAAGCATTACTAAGACATGGACAGATGCCAAGGCAGACGACACTGTCACATCAGCCTTCCAGTACGTCACAGACTTGAAACAACGCCTGAAGACTGGCTGGGAATTAGCCACAGCGAAAGTACGGGAGGCTAGGCGGAAACATGCCAAATATTACAATCGCAATGCGAAGGACCGAGAACTAGCAGTAGGAGAGAAGGTGCTACTTCTTCTGCCAAGTAGCAGTAATAAATTGCAGATTTGCTGGAGGGGACCCTACAAAGTGGCGGAAAAGATTTCTCGCACCAACTATAAAATCGCCGTGAACGGAAAGCAGAAAATTTACCACTTAAATCTGCTTAAGAAGTTTTACGAGCGAGCCCCTGCCGAACCAGCGCACCTCATGACTATGGCCATTGCTATGCAAATGGAAGAAGAGCCATTATCATCCGTAGAGTACCCGGTGATACAGGAGGAATCACATTTAGATGTGAAAATAAGCTCCACCTTAACGGAAGCCCAGCAAGAAAAAGTAAGGAGATTGATGGAAAACCACGCCGACTCTCTGACAGACAAACCGGGCCGGACAAACCTGATGGAGTTTGACATGGAAGTCACGGATCCTACGCCTGTCCGAATGAGAACCTATCCGATTCCGTATGCCAAGGCGACGGCATTAAAGCAAGAAATTGATTACTTACTTAAGGAAGGCATAATTTCGAAGTCGGAGTCCCCTTACAGTGCGGGAGTGGTGCTGTTACGCAAACCCAGTGGAGAACACCGCCTGTGCATCGACTACCGACAGCTGAATGCGTTAACACAGTTCCAGCCAGAACCGTTACCGGACCAGAACCAGCTATTTACTAAGCTGAGCAGGGCTCGCTATTTTTCAAAGATCGACCTCAGTAAAGGGTACTATCAAATACCGGTAAAAGCTGAGGTGAGGAACCTGTTAGCCTTCAGTACTCCAGATGGACACTTCGAGTTTAATGTGATGCCATTTGGACTGAACAATGCTCCTAGTGTCTTCACAAGGATGATGATGCGAAAGTTATTGGATCCTTTGAATCATTCCGCCATCAGCAATTTTATGGATGATATCCTAGTAGCTACTGAATCGTTTGAAGAACATATATCAGCGCTATCCTTGCTGTTTAACAGACTCAGAGAAGCGGGACTAACCGCCCGCCCAACCAAATGTCAAATTGGGTGTGAACAGCTAGAGTTCCTAGGACATACTATATCCCATGGGACCATGTTCCCCGAGACTCAAAACGTTGAGAAGCTGAGAAATGCACCGAGACCGTCCACTAAAAGGGATGTCCGGTCATTTGTATCTCTCTGTGGATTCTACCAGAGATATATAAAGGATTTTAATAGCCTCTGTGCGCCGCTTACATCGCTAACCAAGAAAGGAAACCCAGATAAAGTGACATGGTCAGCAGAATGTGAACATGCATATGCACTCTTAAAAGAGAAACTCACCACAAAACCTATTTTACGGCTTCCGGATTTAACTAGAAAATTCATCTTGCGCACAGATGCCAGTAACATTGGAATCGGGGCTACATTACTACAGCCAGATGACAGAAGCCCACCAAATCTATTTCCGGTCGCATATGCGAGTCGGAAGTTAAACCGAGCAGAACAAAACTATTCCACAATCGAAAAGGAATGTTTGTCCCTCGTCTGGGGAATACAAAAATTTCAAGCATACCTGTACGGAAGGAAATTTACAATCCAGAGTGATCACCAACCTCTGACCTTCCTCGCCAATTCAAAGAATTTGAATGCTAGACTGATGAGGTGGTCGCTTGTTCTACAACCTTACACGTTCCAAGTGGACTATATCCAAGGAAAACATAACGTAGGAGCGGATTTTTTAAGCCGTCATCCTATGAGGCAGGACGGAGAGCACAAACAAGTAGAGGAAAGGGTGGAAACCGAAGAGAAAAACGAAGATGAGGAAAATGATTAAGGAATCCCGAGCAAGAAGGCTTAGCTCTCCTGAGTACGATTGACATCACACTTGAGGAGGGGCTATTGTGATAAACGAGCGCAAAGGCCTTATTGCTCTATCTTTTCCTACATCTTTCGTATTGTATTTTCTCCGACATTTGCTCTTTCATGCAACATTTGCGATCCATATTTGCTATTTCATCGTTGTGATTACTCGCAACCGGTATCTAGAGAACCACATTTGCTCTTTCATCGGGGGAAATAAAATCCTTTGATTGAGTCCACATGCCCGACATTATCGTTTGAAGCCCACATTGCATCGTGATAAATCAGGTAAAAAACACATATGGTCATCCGAATCAAACATGGGCATGCGGTAATTTCTGTGACACCACATTGGACGCCCAGATTGGCCAGGGGGAAAACGTCTCACCGCGGTTCAGACAAGCGTTGGTTTACCACATTGGATGCCCAGCTTGGCCAGGTGACTTCCAGAAATATATAATACCGCATAATCTACTAGAGTGTAGAAGTCCAGTTTTTTTTACCTTGTGAGGAAGAGATTAAACCCAAAAACGCATAGCCTAATACACGTGTTTATTCAGAGTGGATGATAATTCAGTTCTGTGATTAATTGTGTTCTTAAAGGATTTTGCGAAGGGAAAAGAAGGTTAGTAGATCTTATACTTATTAATACATTTTCTTATTTTTGTTTATTTTAACCTCACAGCTAAAATGTGCGAAAGATAAAGTTTCAAATAATTCTTGGCATAACTGATTAATAAAATCAGAAGATTTTCCTAGAAGATGATAGGATGATAGGAGGTAATTAATAGTTCATATTTCACCTTTATCATCATCACAGTCTCCCATGCGCACACACTCTCATGCACAAGATATTTAACATCATTAGAATTGAACTCAGAGAGAGAGAGATGAATAATGAGCAGTAGTTTAAATGCAAGTCAACCAGTGATGTTAAATGTGAAAAACTTACGAAGACTTTTGTGTGTCTTCAGTTCATCAGAAGTCTGAGTCTACACGCAACGTGTCTGACGTCTAACCAGAAATAAGTTATCAAAAACGGACATTTGGCTAGCAGAATTCGCCATAGGACATCTTTCATTCCTCAATTAAAAAGGAATATTGTCTCACCCACAAGTCATAAGGTGGACGCAGCATTTTTCGTCACCATATACTGCTTGCTCACAAGTTCAATACATCGTTATCACAAGTTCAATACAGAGTCATCATAAATTCAACTCACTCGAAAGATCATTATTATCTGAAGTCAAGCAAAAGAGCTCAAAAGAGGAATCGCATATTTATACCACGTGCAACACACTCTTAAGCGCATTTTATGAAGCAGACTCGAAAGTATATGAATCACGACTACATACGCAAGATTATGAGTCTACATATCACTAACATTTCGTGAAGATATCCAGTCTGACCAGTACCCTCGGGAGATTAGACAACAGACCTTTTGTTCATATGACAGCTATTAACTGTTGATCAACACTACAGAGATATACTCAAACAGTGAAGGAATATACATAGATATCTCGTCAGCGTTCTCCGTACGACAACAGTATTCATCAGAACGTCCTCAGCTTAGAGATACCCCACTCGACATAACGTATAACAACTTGGGACATTTTATGCATACATGTGAATCCTCATATCTAGGAGAAGCATTTAGAGACACATGGACTGTGTAGAGTACTCACCATTTTGGTAACACGTATCATATCACATCATCATTTCACTTTACACCAGTTCATTCTTAATTAACTATTACTTAATTAACTGTAATTTTATTATCTCATCTGTGTGTTTTTTGTGTGAATCGTCTTTCACCATCATCACGTTCTAACCATTACTAACCCTATATGTGTGGATATTTCATTAATAAACCCAACGATCGGTTGATCATTATCAAGAGTTTGTTAATGTATCACTCGTGCTGTCGGTGTTACATATTCACCTATAGGAACCTTTCTCTACTCAGATGAGGTTGGGGGCTTTTTCTTTACGGGATCTAAGGGCAGAAGCTAAGGTCGTGGGGAACAGAACTCTTTCCATAATTAATTAGAAAACACTGTCTAGTGGAAAGCATTCGCATTCCTGTCTTCTTGTCCCTATCTCGAATAGGTCTTTATTCTTTCTTAACGAGCCAATTTCTAGAGACCTTATATCTATATCTCATAGACTATTCCTGGCAAAAACTACTGTAGTAGTTGCCCCAGTGACACACCACATTTTTTTTTTTGGTACCAACGATAACGTGCCAATGGAACAAGAGATGAGAATAAGATGCTGGAGTTGGATAAGACACACACTAAGGAAACCTGTTGATATCTTTACAAAAAAGTCCCTGTTGTGAAATCACAATGGTAAGAGATGTAGAGAGAGACCAAAGAACACATGGAGAAGAGAACTGGAGACAGACATGACGGGGACAGGAAATACATTGAACTGACGTCACGGGACAGGAAGACTTGACATAAGTTTGTTGAATGTCTATGTAGACTTGACATAAGTTTGTTGAATGTCTATGTTCCTTGGGATGATGATTACGCGTATAGGATTTTGTTTAATATATTACTTATAATGGCAAATAATAGTGTCACTGGCTTCATCTTCGTGTAAACAAAACAAAAAAAACTTTTTTAAAAACAAAACTCTTTACTGTCACTAACTGAAGTTACCTGAAACTCGCCAAGTATTGTCTATACGTTATAGCGCGGGAAATGTGGTCTTTGAAGGTAAATGTTAGCAAACAGTAACACAACCTTGCGATAATTGTCTGATGCCGCCGTGGGCGATCCAAAACACTCTAGTCACGCGGTGCCTCGTGTTTGGTCTGAGGCATGGTCTAAGTCAACACATGAGAATGTCTTTGTCCTACGCTAGAACCTGATAAAAAACAATGTTGTCGGTCTTTGTCTGATGTGCTAGCTGCTAGCTAAAGACCTGAGAGAGAATGAGTGTGTGTGGGGGGAGATGCAAATTCGAAATTGAGTGACAGTGTGCTGTCACGTGATCTAGGTGGAATGCCAATATATTTAAGAAATATAATTCTACATGGTAACAAACATTTCAGGGTTGTCGTTGCCTATCCTTTTCAGTCTATTATTAGTCAACATTCTTGTGTCACGCTTTGGTGCCGTGACAACCTGGTTACCTTTAAAATGTCGTGGATAAAAACATCTTTTTTTTAACACAGCACAAGGTTGGCTGGCAACCTCAGCTTATAAAATAAATTACCACAGAAAACACTTCTGCAAGATCATGTGAATGTTTGATGCAAGCTTCTGCAAGATCATGTGAATGTTTGGTGCAAGCTTCCTGCAAGGGAACAAGCTGCAACGCTATGTCCATGCTCCCTAAAGAGCGCAAAAGAGAATAATGATGATGAAGGTCAAAGGTGGTCTCCTATAACATAGAAGAAAAATGTTCCTTCTACGTACGTTACTTACACAGTGACGCCGCAGTAACATGCCTAGATCGAGGCTTTGGTGATTAATGGAGTCGTGATTCGACACGGTAAGACCAATTATCGCAACAGCCACCAACGCGGGCGGGCAATTTGTGATCGTAGCCTCACATTGCCACCAGTGATCAAGAATATCCACGATTCTCAAACAGGGGTACTCGTAGCCCTGGATGTACCTCGAGAGGTGCCAAGAATACCACCTCATGCAATGCATCCAAAATGGCGATTTTCACGTGCTTGGTTTTTAGAAACATATTTATCAGCTAACTACGAACTCATGTAGATTCTTGATGATACATCAGAGAGAGAGAGAGAGAGAGAGAGAGAGAGAGAGAGAGAGGAGAGAGAGTAGAAATTCGGACTTGAGGGGCTTAATATCGGATGTGGCAGCGCGATTTTAGAGCGTGTTCTCTATCCGATGTACGGAATTCGGAAGGTGGAGAGAACAGTTTGGCCTGTATAATTGTGGATTAGCCGAAGATTGTGAAATAACATTTTAAAAACGAGAAACAGACTTGACGCTTCGGCAGACAATCGCTATCATCAAAATCGCTGAAAATCGGTCGTAGCAAGTCTCTAATTAGATCAATGAGTCAAGGTTTTTTTTTTTTTTTTTTTTTTTTTTTTTTTTTTCATTTTTTACTTGGAGTCTTAATAATACAGTTGAGCGTCGATTATCTGAACTAACTAGGACCAAGGTTGGTTCGGAATCATATAATTCGGATAATCAAACATACACGAGAATATCCAGTTTACACGAAAAAATAAAATGTGTAATAACGCCTACAATAAAGGACATGGGTGACTGTCCTGAGTCCAGGCAGTTGCTAAAGCCAAAATTTGATTTTTAACTCATGTAATGACAAATCAAGACTATTTCTTGGCAATACTGCAAATATCTTCGAATAAACAATCGGAAAAGAATACATTAATGAGTATAACAATTAGCATAACAATCAGCATAACAATTAGTGCACTAAAAGTTAGGTACTGCATTTTTTTTTTTTTTTTTTTTTTTGCGCCGGCTGTGTTTCGAAAAACTGATGACGTTCTACTTTATTTACTGTTTCCTTTTTTAAGTTTAACATTTTTAAAGTAGCATTTATGTTTTGGTTCCACTATAATACAAACTAAAACATTCGTTTCTGATTTTTTTATTTTTATTTTTTTTTTTTTTGAGCGTTCTGTGGCTACGATAATCTTAGGGGGTATCTGGGAACCTGCCGACTCTCCGGGTGGTTGCTTGGCCGAAATGGTTGAGAACCACTGACCTATTATACACC
This sequence comes from Oreohelix idahoensis, assembly GCA_024509875.1. Lineage (NCBI taxonomy): Eukaryota > Metazoa > Mollusca > Gastropoda > Stylommatophora > Oreohelicidae > Oreohelix > Oreohelix idahoensis. The sequence goes on along the minus strand of JAMPIV010011519.1, from coordinate 736,583 downwards.
AACTTTTTACAAATCTGACAGCTTTGTCCAGGCACCAGTGATTACCTACGTTACGCACCACCAGCGTTTCTCAATTGTATAGCGTAGTCTAGTCACCAGCGTTTCTCAATCTTACAGCCTAGTTGTAGTAAAGTTGATTTTGCTGGGGAGGTTATGATGGTATCCTAAAAAGAATGAAAAGGTGTCTGCTATAACCGTGTGAGGTCAAGCACATGTAGGTCTCTGACTCTATAGATGATGATGATGAATTATGTACAGAGAACCTAACGCTACCTCCCTAGGTCTCACACGGTCAATCTTCTGGCTCTAGTGTATGGTGTATGGTGTACATAGTGTCTAGGGGAGAAATGAATGATGGTACACAACAATCAAACACTTTAAGTTTCTATAAAAGAAGTTAATAACTAGCAGTTAAGTTTTTCTTTGAACAAATATTTACAATGTATTTTGCCTGTCCATTCATAGCTTGTGGACAGGTCTTTGAAAATAGGGACAAGATAGTTTACAGAAAAGGAACAATTAAAACTGTTGGGACAATCTGCCCAATAACTAAAAGTTATTATGTATTATAAATGTTCTTCCTGTATGGAATATTAAATTAGTTCACTTTAGTTATCTAATTTATAAATGTCCTTCCTGGATGAAATATTACAGAGTTCACTTTAGTTATCTACCGGGAGAGTCACTGTATATGAGGGCTGTAGTTCCTCATACCCCCATAAAATTCCTGTGTAATATTTTGAAACACAAGAAAATGTCAGAGATGCCCCAGATGTTTTTCTCTTCACCTGAGAGTCCTTGTTGTAATATAATACGATGGGTAGTTGCAGAAATTTCAAGTTCAACAATCGCCAAAGCTCCTACTGGATATTCGACAGCATATAAATCTGATTGGAGACTGGTTGGCGTTTATAAGCACTCAGCAGGTTTCCTGTCACCAGCCGGCAACAGGAACATAGACCCTCACAATCAAGAAATATATAAACAAATGACGCTGATTTTGTAAAGAAATGGCCTCAGCTTCCCCCAAACTGCACAGACTGTGAATTTATTCTTTATTTAAGTTTAAAATTAACACAGCTGTTTTTCAGCGTATATGTATACAAATTTTAGTTCAACTGGCAATGAATAATCAAAGCCTTTACTAATATCTACCAGCACTAGCCAATCGTATCGTTCTACTACTTGAATTCAAATGCAGTTTGAATGAAAAACCCAAAATAATTTTGAATAACTGGTGGTCGATTGGCTAGTCTGCTCTAGTCATGCCCAATACAAAAGATATCACGTTTAGGATTACATTTCTCCTACCGTTTCCCTTTCCCATTCCTACTCTGTTCACCTCAAGCGAATTTGAATGTACCTCCCTGCCTCTTTTTCCAGCTCGCGTCCCCCTAACGTTACCAAAAAAACATGAGCAGGAACGCCAGTGTGTCTGGTCGTGTGTTCTTAGATATTAGTATTTCTTCAATAACTTCTCTAATACTGGGAATATCATATATTTTAAAGTACATTCTTACTCAGCTAACTTTACGTCATACTACCATATAATTCTTATGGGGAACTTCCTAATGGTTTAAAATTTCCAATTTATTTCATCGTCCATCGTCAAATAAAATTTTACACAAGTCCGCCATCTTTTCCCTCCTTCATCTTGCGAGCATGTATTTTTTCCAATAACTACTTGTTTTAGTTACATCAGAAATACTACCACGAGAAGGAAATAAAACTGTCTGCGTGATTATGCCTTGGCTGGCTTTTTCGCAGTGTGAATATATGCGTTGCAGACTGTGTCATCGAAGCGGGGGTTAGACGGGGCGGGTTTAAGATTTGCGTTACTAGTTAGCATTGTATCGTGTAATATTACCAAAAAATGTAAGGATTACTACTGATTTTGCTACAAAGTTGACAAAAAGTGTTACTTCAGATAGCTATATTTCGGCACTCTTCCGCCAATAGTTAATTGTAAGGCTAGACTACAAAGTGTAATCAGCAGATTGGGCAAAGTTAAATATTAGTAGTGTCTCTCGAAAACGAAACTAAAGCGTGTCAGACTTTTTGCCGTGAAATCGTTCTATAGGCTTAGCACTGTGCAAAAGGCAGCGCTGCTGGCTTCGAAGATGCCAACCGTCAGACACCTGCGGGCTAATGTATTTATTATCGTTTTATGCCTAAATCGTACTGAATTGAGCGTTTATTCTCGCATATTTTGCTACACTAGTGTAATGTTTCTCAAGCAGTGTGTCGCTGCACACTAGTGTGCCGCCGAGCCTATCAAAGTGTATCGCAAAAATTTTGTAAATTTACTACATGAAGTATGTTTTTACTGATCATGTAATATAAAACTGGTCTTACAGCTTGAATTCATTCAATAATAATTAAAGCTATTAACTGCTTTGAACAAAAATAGATATGCTTCAACATTTCATGATATTACAAAAATGCAAGAGGCGCATAAACAACGTTCAAAGGTCATGGACGAAGCATAGTTACTTCCACTTGGACTTAATTAAATTTCGTGTCAAAATTTGTAGAGGAAATAGAGAATTTGCGCATGCGCGTACAATTCGTGTTGTATAATTTTATAATTAACACAGTGATCAGCGTGTTGTTTCTTGCTTGTGTTTGATTTGTAAAACTGATTGTAAACAAATGTGAAGGTGTTTTTAAGGGGACTGGTCGCCCCATCTCATAAAGCTGGAGATCTTCTTCTTCTTCATCATACACTCTCAGACGTTTGCTTGAATGTTTTCAAAGAAAGCAGTAGTCAGTTTGAGGCTATTTGTATCTCTGTAGAGCTTTTCCACGAATGGTACTGGTGTCGGCCATATGCGCTTTCTCTGTTCCGCATATGTTGGGCAACTTTGAAGCAGATGTTCAGCAGTCATTTTATCAGTGTCACAGTTACACTCATCGGTAGTTCCTATCATTAGCTTGTTGAATAGATGGTATATCTATCTGTTGTGGCCGGTGCAGAGTCTAAAGATTATCTGGATAACGCTGGAAATAGTATAGTGAAACCTCTAACACTTAACTGACCTACGGCAGTATCTGCTTTAAGACTACATTTAAATAATTTGTTTTACTGAACCTATTAATGGATCACTGGTGTGAGATGTATATTTACTGCATCTGTGATATAACAAACCAAGATCTTTTGCTCATAAATTTTTAAATTGTTCATATTTGAAACAAAATGTATTTCACTAATTACATCAGTCGAGTGTGGGGGAATTTCCCCTATCTCCCTTCCTTTTTTTTTCAAGTAGTCTGCGCCGTTTTAAATTAATTGCATACGCTAACATTTTTTAGTGCAAGCGAAGGCTTGCATCCAGAAATGTTTAAATTCGGTGCCCAAATTTAGTAGGAATTTTTTTTTAATTAACTAGTACTGCAATAATTAAACATTCGATATTTTAAATTTAAAACTAAAATTGCGTGTTAACAATTAACTGGCAAAAGTTATTTTCAAAATGTTTTCATAGTCCAATTTGATCCTATATAAGCCGGCATAATTCCAGTCTTTTACGTACGTCTTGAACGAGCACAAGACAGCGACTAAAATTCAGCACAAGGAGAAGCCTAGAAATCGTTGTAGCAAGCTAATCTTCAAACAAGGGTTTTCTCATCAGTCGGGACAACAGTACTCCGAATAAATAAATATTACACACACAAAGGTATGATAAATAATAATCTAATAAATAATAACTAGATAAATCATAAACTGTAATACAGGGGCTCTGAACCTTTTTACGATTACAGACGCCCAATGGATAGCCAAATATGTCCCCATACCCTCTTCGCCAGATTTATTTATATAAAAAACACAAGCTGTTCGTAGATCGAGTCCCATGCCACCAAGGGGTATGGATACTCCAGGTTAAGAACCCATGCTTTAATGTGATAAATCAATTTGATAAATTCTTTTTATTATTCAAAGTATGAAGACGTATATACTTTGAGTAATAATTTTTTCATAATAATCAGGGACATACATTCTTTTCTCATAATTTGAATTACTGTGAAGGTTCACAGTATGAGACTGTTTCTATTTCACTTTTTCGTTGTAGCTGACTTCGATTGGCATAGCCATTTGTATTTTCGTGTACTAATGTAATCTGTATTAAATATAACTGATATCATTAATGAGAGATGTAATGATTCATATGATAAGATACTATAATAACAAGATGTATTAACTCGTACTACGTTATCATTTATTATATCTTAGAAACAGTGTCATTACTTTCAGTCACATCTATAAGAGCTCAATACTTTCAGTCACATCCATAACAGCTCATTACTGTCTGTCACATCCATGACCGCTCATTACTGTCAGTCACATCCATAACAGATCATTACTTTCAGTCACATCCACAACAGCTCATTACTTTCAGTCACATCATAACAGCTCATTACTGCCAGTCACATCCATAGCAGCTCATTACTGTCAGTCACATCCATAACAGCTCATTACTTTCAATCACATCTATAACAGCTCATTACTTTCAGTCACATCCATAACAGCTAAATGTGCACACAACTTGCTAATGTACAAGGTCATAACACTACCAATACAATCACTAAACATTATTACCGGTTACGCTGTGGCTTACGAATGTGTT
>JAMPIV010011519.1:676958-724458 GCA_024509875.1 Oreohelix idahoensis | reverse complement strand
ATGTAGAAAAAGACATGAATGGAATTTAAAATTTAGGTCATTACGCAGTCTGCCTCTTAATGTTTTTCCAAGAAATACAGCACACGTTTCATTGAAGAAAGCGGGTATAATACAGTAAGCTTTTACTATCAACGTGAAAGCGTTACAATTTGCAGACGAAGCAGAAAACAAGGGGGATTTCGAGTACATTCCTTGTGACAGCACTGTCATTTTACCATTGCTCTTCTCTTTATTAATTTTATTTGTTAGGCTTCATATTTACCTAATAATTTATATATGTGGATTAGAATATTTCATGACACCTGGTATCATCTGATACACCTTTATGTCCAGGATATCTTATCAAATTCTATAACCATCTACCCTCTCGCGACACTGGTTTAAGATTGTTATGAAATATTAACAGTTTAAATACCCAATTACAGTTCCATCTGATCTGTCGTTTGGCACTGAATAATTAAAACATAAATCTTTCCTTATAATTGTCTTGGTATGTTCCTAACGACTCTCAAGACACAACGCAAAGATGAGGGAGGTAATCAGTAAAGAGTTATGATTTTAAAAAGCTCCATAAATGAAGAACAATGAAGAAGCAGCTGGAAGAAAGACCTGACGCGCTTGAGATGTGGATGTGTAGAAGAATAGGGCGTGTTTCGTACAAACAAACAAAAAAGAAGAAAACAAATAAAGTGGGCAAAGAAAACCTATGAATGACAAGAGAATTAATAAAGGAGATCAACATAAGCCAGCTAAAGTATGTTGACCTTGTAAAAAGACCATAATAAAGGGAAGAGTTAAAAGCGAACGTTCAAGAGGAAGAGGGCTACCACAAGTGGGAGGATAACATCAAAAAATGGACAAGAGTCTATCAGAGTGCACAATTAAGACAAGAGACATAAGACTTCCGAGATCCACTGCAGCCGACCTTAGATGTGGAGATGGTAGCCAATGATGATGGTGATACTAAGGCGGGTCTGAGATTTAGTTTCCAAGCAAATGTTCTCTTCGATTCCCGACAGAAGTTTTTTTTTTTAATTCAGTAATCTGTCTTCAGTTTATATAAGTGTGTTGTTGTTGTTAACTACGGATTCCAAGTGTATATACGTGTTGACGGGCTTACTTGATCAGTGGATATTGAAAACTGGAAGGAAATTGAAAGGAATAACTGAAACACAGAAGGAATTGAGCTTTTCTTAGAACATGACAAAAATGTACACCATAATTCTTTGTCGTCATTTCTCGACGAGTTACTTGCTAGTAAACTAAATACAAACCCGTGTCTTTGTTTACCACAGATTTCCTTTTGAACGTCTTTCGATCACAAACAGTTTATGGAAACTGTTGCTGTTTTCTGCAACAGTGCTTGACTTTTTTTTTTTAACACAGAATCCCTGCGCAAACACATGCAATCTTTTTTTATTATAATTAATGTAATTATATTGCGTAAACGTCTTTTTTTAAAATTCATTTTAAAGTAACCCCGTAAGTACGAGTATTCAAGGTTAAAAAAAAAAAAAGAAAAGAAAAACAAAATTACAATCTTTAATTAACTGGTGCACAATTTGGAATAAATGATCAGGAAGCGAGTTCTCGGTAAGCTAATGGCAGCAAACGAATATAATATTGTCGTACATTTTTAGATAGGTTAGAGAGATATTTGGTCCCGTCTGAGTACAGCAGAAGGTGGGGGTATATGAGAAAGAAAGGTGTTAGAATAGATTCCACGAGTGAATAGATTAAGGTGAAGATCTGTCTCTGGAATGAGTGGTTTCTCTAGTCCAGCCTATCTATACGACTATCTTTAGTATAAGACGATCTGTCAAACCTCCCTATAAGTATAATTATAAGTTTACTACTCACACACACACAATTATGTGACAACAAGACACACAAACGTGGAAATACTATGGTAAATGGAATTGGGTCTGACCAACACACAAGTTATGTTCTTGTTTAGTTTATTATCACTTAAACTTTACAACATCAAACATATAGAAATATAATATGATTATGTTTACAGACATAGGAAAATAACTCAGTAGTGCCCTCCCCCCTTGTTGAGAAAAAAGATCCCAAAAGAAGTTAATAACCCAAAAGGTCAAAGATTAACACTAGGTTATAGAATAGACAGTAAAGAAAAGAACAAAGTTCTTACTTAAGCTATCCAGTAAAATAACAGTATTTGCAAAGAAAATAAAGGATGGTACAGTTTCCGTAACTAGAAAATATTCACTCTCACTCTGTCATTCGTGGCCACATCAATCACGCCTTACCTAAACTTGGTGTAACACTCTTGAACGTAAACATTCATGCACATGTATCATGATCCAGTAGTTTTATCCTCCGAAGTGGGCCCCAGTCCTTCCACTAATAATTAATTTTTATAATGGGAAACGCCTAATTTGGTGGTTGATTCTTGGATATGCAATGTCACATCAAATAGTTCATGTAGCAAAATATAAACCGCGATCTTGTGTTCACAGTAGACAGTACTTCCAATAGCTAAAGAAAACATCTGGTTGCTAAACTGTTAATTAAGATGATGATGATAAATCCTTTCGGCTTGCTCTGGGGTGAATACAGATTTTTTTTTTCGTACGCCCGCTAATACTCGAGGCGAAATCTCAGGTTATTTTTAATGTCTAACCTGACATTGATTTTTACGTGAGTATCCTATTTTCTTGTACAGAGACAAGTGTCCCTCGCCATTCAGGCAGATACTCGCCGTTTTCGGAGGTACCCATTAGAGCTGGGTCGGCTCAGGAGCCGCCAGTCCCTGGTCGACGACACTCCTTCAAATGTTCTCTCCAGGTCTCGAGTTAATGCAGTCCAAATCCCGGTCGACGAAAAATCCTCAAATGCCGTCGCCCGGGTTTGATCCTGAATCACCTGGTCGCCAGAGCGGTGTTGTAACCACTACGCTAGCGAGGCTCCCCAATGCCGATTATGAAATAGCGTATTCTCCTGGATAAAATCCACTTGGAAAAACGACTGTCAGAAGTCGGGAAAAATGTTATGTATATTGCCACAGCGGGCTGATAAAATTGAATGAAAAACAATCTGGGTATTTTGTAAGTCCAGTTAACTCAAATTTACAGTTAAAATGTTAGAGTGTCGCCTTGCCAATTCCTGTTAACACCTGTACTGGGGACGAACGCAAAGGAAAACAACGAAAACTATTACTCCTTCAGTAACTGAGGAAAGGACCACAATAGAAAACCGCTGGCCGCTGGTTTTGATCCGGTACTATATTAGGAAGAAAAAGAACATTTAACAAAAATTGCCAATATCCTATACTATCACGCGTAAGGGTATGATCTCTTATCCTCTCCGTCACCTAATTAAATTAAAAGGCACACGGGGTCTTAGCCTGTCTTATAGCGCTTAGCTTAGCTAGTACAGGTTGGGTTTTAGGCATGCCGCCTTCCGCCCCCCCCCCCCCCCCCCCCCCCCCCCCCCCCCCCCCACCCCCCCCCCCCCCCCCCCCCCCCCCCCCCCCCCCCCCCCCCCCCCCCCCCCCCCCCCCCCCCCCCCCCCCCCCCCCCCCCCCCCTCCCCCCCCCCCCCCCCCCGCGGCCCGGTAAACCACTCAGCGCACAATGTCAGTTATAATTTATTTATAACTACGCCCCTTAAAAAATATCGCCTGTCATTACTAGCTATTTGATTGTCGGCGTCTATTGTTTTGACACATGATATTAAACACTAGTCATTTAGAAAATCACACACAATGAAATATAAAGAGAATTCTACTCTGTCACTTTATCTGTCACTCATAGCATTATACTTAGTCAGCTAAACCGTATCTTCTGGTGTAAAAAAATGGTTGATGGATTTTTTACATTAAACTAAACAACTGGTAAGAAAATATCTACCACTTTGCTATTTCACTAGTCTTAACGCTAGGGAATCACAGTGAATTAGAAATGGTAAAACTTTAACACATTTTAACAACTTAGCACAACTTATTATTATTATCAGAAATCAGAATAAATCCCCACGAAGGCTATTAACGCACTATTTCACAAAGGTTCTAGCGTACGCGTTCAGATTATCCAAAATTTTCTGAGACCTGATAAGAGACTTGGAGAGAACGCCGTATATATACAGATTTTGTGTAATATCTCTAAAGGATGTGACAATTCATACCTTCAGCATTGCAGGGAAAATCAAGAAGCTTCGTTTCCGAGATAAAGGATTTTACTGTTCGCTCTACTCGCGATGCCGAACGACATCAAAAGACGTGGGCCGTGCGAACGGGCCCCTTTTAGATTTCTGTCCGTTTCCGCAGATCACAGCTTTACGTCCCCTGAAATGCACGGACATCAAAGGTGGTCGGGAAGTATTATTATCACCCTTGTATTTCTTCAAGGATCTGGTCTTCTCCCCACGTGCGTCTGATTGACAGATCAGCTCGTGTGAGAACTCAGGTAAACAAACCAGGTTCGCTCCCCTTGTTAAGACTGCCAGGTATGAAAGTTGGTAAACACTCATCCGCGCATGTAAAACAGGAAAAATAGGTATGGCTTCAATATATGAGTCAGATAGACAGCGAAATTCGTGGTTTTTGTGTAGCAAAATTATAAACACTAAATGGGGAAGCAAAGGTGGTCGGATTATTGTAGGATTACTGAGGCTATATTTACATTATACGTCAAAAATATCTACAATTATTGTACAATATATCCCGAACATAATCTATTAGGGTTTGAGCAGGATACTTTCCCCTTAATTTAACTCCCTACAAAAGTTGCAGGCACTCTGGAACTAGGAGTACTATTTTAAAGTTGAACAGTTGGAACGGCCACCCGTGTGTTGCCGGGGCCCGAAAGGGGAGCAAAGAATAGTAACACTGCACCCTACCACGCATGTCGTAAAAAGCGACTAAGGAGGGTTGGGCATGGGGCTGTTTACCCCATCCCGTAAAAACTTCGCACAGTGGGCTGATCACCTGCTTGCCAACCAATCTGATTACGGAAACAACGATAGATTGTTTGGTCTGTTTCTGTTCCACAAAGACGCCACTAGGCGTGGTGGAAACAGCGATAGATTGATCAAATTGTTGTTGCCCTAAGACGCCACTAGGCGTACTGGCCACATACTGCAATGCCGGTTGGTGGCTAAGGATGGAAGAAGAAGAAGTTGGAACGGCAATGTTGCTTCTTTCTTTTTCGGATTTATTGTGCCCAGACTAAAACCTTCTATTTAGATCAGGTTGCCAAAATATGCTAGTGATTAACAAGAATTAGGTCAGTAAACGAATGGTGTTCATTTAATATGTTCTCTATAATTATAGAGAACACACATGCTAATTACTACACCCCAGCCATTTGTGTGTGTATATATATATATATATATATATATATATATATATATATATATATATATATATATATATATATATATATATATATATATATATATATATATATATATATATATATATATATATATATATATATATATATATATATAGGGTGGCCACTGAAAGACTGAAGGGTTAGGAAAAATCATAACTTGTTCATTTTCAATCTTTTTTATTTATTTATTTATTTTGGTTATAGAGCATCCCTTGGAGATTAAAATGGCTACGTATGATGTCCAGCAACGAGTAAATTGAATGTCTAGGGTTATGAAAGTGATGAAGTGTATGTTCACAACAACCAACAGACAGATAAACAATTTAATTTAATCCACAATACTTTACAACACTGTGACACTCACATACGTAGAACACTCTATAAGACTATCTTAATAAGTCAGGTGTAACTTGTAAAATATGTATTAATTTCTTTCAATAATAGATATCCTGATTCAACTACAAAGTGAACCAGGAATCACAATCAAATGTAATTACAAGTTATATGTACACAATTTATAGATTTGATCTCTGTATTGACATATATTATTATTATTACAATATGTGTGTAAGTTGTAATGTAGTACTATGAGGTAATACTGGCTTTTTCAAGCTAGGTAGTTGTTTGTCATCATGACTTCAAGTGTTTGTTTCTGTTGGAAATAGTATTGGAAAAGTTCACAGTTCCTGTCATTTGAAACAAATAAGTGTCCCTCTTTATTTAATATACAGTCAATTTTAGAGGGGGGTACCCAAGATTGAGCTGCTCTGGCCAACGAATCTTAACTTCTATGTGGGCGGCAGGAAACAGTCTCCTCTGCTCGCTTGCTTCACCGTATTCTTGAGAAACAACACTGGTCGCTATCTTGACCAAGGAGTATGCTATCAGCCTCTGGATTCAGCAAAACTCAGACCAGGTGCTGCTTTAATAGTTTAGTACCACGGTCCCTGAAACAAGAAGGTTGTACCTCCCTTCAGAACTAATTTATAATCTATTTCCACACTGAAGCACAATACATAACAAACACCGAGTTCAGCGCTGTAGGCCAACTGTTAGCTTCTCATGAACAATATACACCAGTATTCCTCTCCCTAATGGTTACAACGCCTCTGCAATTCCAGCATTATTTCCTTCTATTCAATAAGATAGGTGTCATAGTACTATTTGGCCATCCCATGCAGATATATTCCTCTCCGACAAGTTTTATTCATGGTGGAGCCATATCGAGGTTTTGCCTCTGTTTATTGTTACTGAACCACACACATATAGACATAAATTATCAATTCACATTCAATTTTCATCAACAAGATATCAAATAGGTCTAGATTACCACAATTCATGGAAATATTAAACAAATGCGTTGACTGGCGATGGGTTATGGCACAATTCCGATCTGCCTCTGTCCCAGGCTTTTATTTAGAAAAATATGAGCTGGATTTCAAAGCACTTGCTTTACAAATTGGATTTTCAAAAAGTGGCACTGAACTGACGCTCCTAATTGACTGTATCAAATGGTCTAGCCAATGGGACCATGTTTACAAAAGCTTTTGAAAAAATGTACCCTTCCTATCGTTTCTAGTAACAACCAAAATTAGTATTTGCAATCGACTAATCATGTTTCGCCTTACATATTATTCTAGCCAATCAAATCGGATTTAACGTGGTGGCCTCATTTTTTTTAAAGCAGTGTCCAAACACGCCATTATGAGCAAAATTGATCCTGTGTTGTCAGACAACACCCCTATAATATGTTGGCTATAATTTGTTAATTATTAGACTAATTGCTTAACACCTAACATATTCTTCGTCAGCAAGTCCTAAGGCACCCAAATATATAAGTTCAAGGGAGCCAAGTGGCTGCGTTCAAAATATGTATTTTCTAGGATAGTCGTGTATTTGTTTTTTTATTTTTTATGTTTAGAACCGCCACCTGTCCTGCCTTTTCGACTGTTCTGTCAGTATAAAGTCAGGATTTCAAACAGAAAACAGTATTGTGTCATGTTTCCTAATAAGCATTAAACATGTTTCCAAAACCTGACCCTCGTATTGGTAGTGTTTTTTGTCACTGTTTATTTGAAAAAAAAATCAATCCTGCATGCCTTTCGCTTGAGGGTGGCATTAATTTTATATCGCGAGACGGCGTGTTAGTGTTGCATACGTTCCTCCGTACATCTCTCTCTCTCTCTCTCTCTCTCTCTCTCTCTCTCTATCCTAAGTCCGTCTGTCCTTTTAGGTTAACGTAGTGTGTATAATTTAATTAATGCTAGTATTATATCTGGGTCATTAAGCATCTTGCGTATCTCAAGGTTTTCTAAGAAACACAGTACTAGTTTTATTTTTTAGAAACGCGTGTATGATGCTGTAGGCTTTACTATCAACGTGAAAGCGTTACAATTATGCAGACGGAGCATAGAAAGGGATTTTCTTGTTTAACTAGCATGACGTACTATAACACAGGCGTACGCTATAGTGACGGCACTGTTCTTTACCTTAGAATGTCTCACGACACCAGTGAAAGATCAATTATTCAAACTCAGAGAAAATATCGCCAACATTTTAATGTCAGAGTATCTCCTAGCAATAACATGATTCGGAACCTAATCGCCCGGTTACATCGACAAACAAAACTGCAGATTTTGGGGTACTGAGAATCCCAGGGAATTAAATCAGCATCAATTGCATCCCCAAAAATGCACTGTTTGGTGCGGTATTATGGCTGAAAGAGTTATCGGCCCCTATTTCTTTGAAAATGAGGAAGGTCAGCCAGAAAGAATCAACGGGGCCCTGTATAGGACAATGCTTGAAAATTGTTTACGCCAAGCGGTCGAAGATAATCAGGAGGTATGGTTCCAACAGGATGGAGCTACTGCGCACACTGCCAGGATGGACCTCCTGCGAGAAATTTTCGGTGAACGAATAATTTTAAAAAATGCTGAATTTGTTTGGCCTCCGCGTTCACCTGATTTGATGGCACCAGACTTCTTTTGTGGGGCTGCTTGAAAGAACGGGTTTACGTAAATAAACCTCGAACAATTCAAGAACTTAAGGAGAACATTCGAGCCGAAATCCGTTTAGGACCTGAAACCTTGCGTTCGGTCATGGAAAATGCTGTGGAAAGAGCCTGTATTTGTGAGCAGGAAAATGGTGGTCATTTGAGGGATGTCGTTTTTCACACATAATACTGAGAAAAATATCCATTAATTATATTTCCAAATAAAATAATTAAAAAAATTAAAAAACGTGTTTGTAAAAGTTATTTTTGTTTTATACCCTTCAGTCTTTCAGTGGCCACCCTATGTATATATGTGTGTGTGTGTGTGTGTGTGCGTGTGTGTGTGTGTGTGTGTGTGTGTGTGTGTGTGTGTGTGTGTGTGTGTGTGTGTGTGTGTGTTTTTCCACTCCTGTCACTATGAGGAAACAACTGTATACCACGCTTCTAGCCATCTGGTATATTCAGCCTTAAGGGTGACATTGTATCTATCTACCTTCCGTGTGTGCTCAGTTTTACCACATACAAACGGTAGGTGTGACAACTTTTTAATGGCACCCCAGGAAGTTGGCCTTTTGATTAAGTATTGAGGTGTAATCAATCACTCATTGCCCTTGGCCACACGGAGGTCACATATCAGTGACAAGATAGTTTCAAAGCAAACTTACACGCATCTGGCTTTCTGGTAGGGCGGGGTGAGGTTCATGTATAATATTTGTGCTACAAAGGAGTGTATATCAATATTGTACTAACAACAGGAAGTCTAGAGGAACGAAACGATAAACAGCCAAATACAACCTTTTGTTAATTAACTTAGGACAAAAACTACACTGATTCCCACTGAATGGTGAATGTGTGTGTTGTTTGTTTGTGTGGTTTCTGTTGTTTTGTTGTTTTTTTTACGGTGTTTTTTTTTTTTTTTTTACATCGAGGACACGGCCTTCAATATCTATTGCGCGACATCTTCACAACCAAAATAGTGAATATTTACATTCTGAGAAGGCCTCTACGGCAGGGCCATGCTTGTTTGGTTTGCTAGTGAGGGGGCAAGCAAAGTTGGAGAAGAAAACTAAAACGATTGTTTAAACAATATTTTTTCCTCCTTCGGTGGTTATATAATAGCGCTTCCTGGAAGGTTCTACCAAACTGGACAGGTTTGCGCGGGCAGGGGTCAGACCAAAGCTGACACCCTGGTCCTCCAGGTTGGGGGTTTTAGCATAGGGCTGACACCCCTGTCTATGTTAAAAAAAAAATTAAAGTTACGGAAACAACAACGAATAAACAAACTTTGCTGCGGGACGGACATCCGGAGCCTGTGGCTCGTATGACTGTCAGTGGTGAAAGCCGAAAGGAAGCCACTGACATGAGAACGAACGTCCTGACCGCAAAACATGATACAAGAATAAGATTTTGGAATGTCAGGACAATGAATGAGACGGGTAAACTAAAACAGGTCACGGCAGAAGTGAGAAACTATAGGTTACACATTCTAGGGATAAGCGAGAGCAGATGAACAGGGGCAGGAAAAGTTAAAATAGCTACAGTAGAAACAGTACTTTACTCTGGAAGAGAGGATGAACAGCACAATGAAGGTGTAGCCATTATTCTACAGAAAGGAATAGAAAGGACATTACTGGAATGGAAACCCATCAACAACAGACTGATACGATTAAGATTGAGAGGTAGATTCACGAACACTACAATAATACAATGCTACGCACCAAAGAATGACAGCGATGAAGAGGTCAAGGATGAATTCTATCAACAACTGCAGAAAGAAATGGAAGACACACCTAGATATGATCTTATTATAGTAATGGGAGACCTCAATGCGAAAGTTGGTACACACAATACATATAATGAAAGAGTAATGGGGAAATGCGGCAGCGGAACAGCAAACGTAAATGGGGATAAATTAATAAGTTTCTGTAGTATTAAGAACCTGGTCATTGGAGGAGCACTTTCCCACATAAAGAAATTCACAAATTAACATGGGAATCACCAAATGGTAGGGACAGAAACCAGATAGACCACATCATGATTAACGGCAGATGGAGACATGCATTACAAGATGTGAAGGTAAGAAGAAGTGCAGATGTGGGAAGTGATCACCATTTAGTAGTAGCAAAACTGAAAGTGAAACTAAGAAGGGCTGAACCAACTGTAACTACACAGAAAAGGTTTGACATCAGCAAATTGAAGGACCCCCTTACCAGAAAAGCTTTTGTGGCTGACATAAAGAAACGATATCAATTTGCCAAAAGTCAGGAAAAGACATTGACTGATGCTATAGACCAGAAATTCAACACCATTTCAACAATATATAAGGAAAGCAGCAAATCATGCTTGGGATTCCAGGAAAGGAAGAAGCAAGACTGGATAACACCAGAAACATTAAACACCATAACACTGAGAAAGGAAATGAAAAGAAAGAAAACAGAAGCGAAGTCCCCCAGGTTAAAGCAACTTTATAGCGAACAGTACAGTCAGCTGGACAAGGAAGTTAAACGCCAAACCCGAGCCAACAAAAGGAATTTCCTAGACGATCTTGCAAGACAGGCAGAAGTGGCAGCACTGAGAAATGAACAAAGCACAGAATACAAAATAACTAAATTCATCTGCGGAAAACGAGGTGCAAACAATATTACATTAGTAAGAGATAAGCAAGGAAATCTCATCACGACAGCAGAGGGACAGGAAACAAGATGGGCAGAGCACTTCAGAGAAAATCTGGATAAGGAACCACCAGAGACACAATTGAATGTTCCCGAGGCTGAAAACGATCTAGATGTAAATACAGACATTCCACAAAAAGAAGAAATCATCACAGCAATCAAAGGGTTAAAGAACGGAAAAGCTCCTGGCCATGATAACTTAAATGCAGAGCTATTTAAGACAGACCCAGAGCTAGCAGCAGAATTATTAGAACCACTATTTGCACAAGTCTGAAAAACGGGGACAACACCATCAGAGTGGAACAAAGGAATAATTGTCAAATTGCCCAAGAAGGGAGATCTTGCAGACTGCAATAATTGGAGAGGAATCACTCTTCTCTCAGTTCCCAGCAAAATACTAGGCAGGATAATTATACAGAGAATTTCAAAAGCAGTAGACCACAAACTGAGGAAAGAACAAGCAGGATTTAGAAAGAACAGAAGATGTGTAGATCATATATTCACTCTCAGGAACATTATAGAGCAGTGCTCAAAATGGCAAAGACAGCTGTATATTAATTTCGTTGATTTTGAAAAGGTTTTTGACAGCATACATAGAGACAGTTTATGGAAAATACTGAGGGCTTATGGAATTCCAAGCTGCATAGTGTCAATCATAAAAAGCCTCTATGCCAACTTTACGTGTAGGGTTGGGCAGAGCAACCTAACCTTTTAGGTGAAGACAGGAGTACGACAAGGATGCCCCTTATCAACAACTCTATTTTTAACATAGACTGGGTGATGCGCCATACAACAGAGAGCAGTCCAAGAGGAATAAGATGGACTACATTTTCTACATTGGAAGATCTGGAATATGCAGATGACACTGCAGTACTAGCACATTCACATCAACACATCCAGGAAAAAACGGATAGACTTAATAAGTTTAGCCAGCAGGTGGGCTTGAACATCAATTTAAAGAAGACAGAGGTCATGACGCTCAATGTGAGCAACCCTGAGCCCATATCAGTAAGGAATCAGCAACTGGTACAGACAGACACCTTCACATACCTAGGATGCATAGTAACACCAGACGGCGGGGCAGGCAAAGACATCAACATCAGAATGAATAAGGCAAGAACAGCCTTTTTTAGCCTAAACAACATCTGGAAGTCCTCTCAATACAGCACAAGCACAAAATTAAGATTATATCAGAGCTGTGTGCTTTCTGTGCTTCTCTATGGTGCGGAATGCTGGAGAGTTACAGAGAAGGAAATGTCGAAATTGTCCTCTTTTCACACAACATGCCTAAGAAAAATTCACCGAATCTTTTGGCCGAATACCATCACTAACCAAGATCTGCTTACTCGGAGCAAGCAAGAGGACATGCACACCATCATAGCTGGCAGACGCTGTAGCTGGGTTGGCCATGTCCTCAGAAGAGACCCCGATGCCATCACAAGAACAGCTATGCTTTGGACCCCTTAAGGAAAACGAAAGAGAGGCCGACCAAAAACAACCTGGCGGAGGACGGTGGAGGCTGAGATGCAAAGAATGAACAAGAGTTGGGGCACTGTACGAAGGATGGCCACCGACGGAGCAAAGTGGAATCAATTTGTTGTTGCAATACAAGACGCCACTAGGCGTGTTGGCCACTGACTGCTTTGACGGTCGGCGGCTAAGGATCAAAGAAGAAGATAATAGCGCTATCGGCTGATCAAAAGAGCTATGTGTCGAACGCCAGTGCAGAGTTGATAAATATCACGCCATGCAAATGACTCTTAGAGTCTATCACATTGTTTGTTCGGGCTATTAGTATAAGAACTATTATCGTCTATCACATTGTATGTTGGGGCTATTAGTATAAGAATTATTAGCGTCTATCACATTGTATGTTGGGGCTATTAGTATAAGAACTTTTAGCGTCTATCACATTGTATGTTGGGGCTATTAGTATAAGAACTATTAGCGACAATCACATTGTATGTTGGGGCTTTTAGTATAAGAACTATTAGCGTCTATCACATTGTATGTTGGGGCTATTAGTATAAGAACTATTAGCGACAATCACATTGTATGTTGGGGCTATCAGTATAAGAACTATTAGCGTCTATCACATTGTATGTTGGGGCTATTAGTATAAGAACTATTAGCGTCTATCACATTGTATGTTGGGGCTATTAGTATAAGAACTATTAGCGTCTATCACATTGTACGTTGGGGCTATCAGTATAAGAACTATTAGCGTCTATCACATTGTATGTTGGGGTTATTATTATAAGAACTATTAGCGTCTATCACATTGTATGTTGGGGCTATCAGTATAAGAACTATTAGCGTCTATCACATTGTATGTTGGGGCTATTAGTATAAGAACTATTAGCGACAATCACATTGTATGTTGGGGCTATTAGTATAAGAACTATTAGCGTCTATCACATTGTATGTTGGGGCTATCAGTATAAGAACTATTAGCGTCTATCACATTGTGTGTTGGGGCTATCAGTATAAGAACTATTAGCGTCTATCACATTGTATGTTGGGGCTATTAGTATAAGAACTATTAGCGTCTATCACATTGTATGTTGGGGCTATTAGTATAACTATTAGCGACAATCACATTGTATATTGGGGCTATCAGTATAAGAACTATTAGCGTCTATCACATTGTATGTTGGGGCAATTAGTATAAGAACTATTAGCGTCTATCACATTGTATGTTGGGGCTATTAGTATAAGAACTATTAGCGACAATCACATTGTTTGTTGGGGCTATTAGTATAAGAACTATCAGCGTCTATCACATTGTATGTTGGGGCTATCAGTATAAGAACTATTAGCGTCTATCACATTGTGTGTTGGGGCTATCAGTATAAGAACTATTAGCGTCTATCACATTGTATGTTGGGGCTATTAGTATAAGAACTATTAGCGTCTATCACATTGTATGTTGGGGCTATTAGTATAACTATTAGCGACAATCACATTGTATGTTGGGGCTATCAGTATAAGAACTATTAGCGTCTATCACATTGTGTGTTGGGGCTATCAGTATAAGAACTATTAGCGTCTATCACATTGTATGCTGGGGCTATTAGTATAAGAACTATTAGCGTCTATCACATTGTATGTTGGGGCTATTAGTATAACTATTAGCGACAATCACATTGTATGTTGGGGCTATCAGTATAAGAACTATTAGCGTCTATCACATTGTATGTTGTGGCTATTAGTATAAGAACTATTAGCGTCTATCACATTGTATGTTGAGGCTATTAGTATCAGAACTATTAGCGTCTATCGCATTGTATGTTGGGGCTATTAGTATAAGAATTATTAGCGTCTATCACATTGTATGTTGGGGCTATTGGTATAAGAACTATTAGCGTCTATCACATTGTATGTTGGAGCTATTAGTATAAGAACTATTAGCGTCTATCACATTGTATGTTGGGGCTATCAGTATAAGAGCTATTAGCGTCTATCACATTGTATGTTGGGGCTATTAGTATAAGAACTATTAGCGTCTATCACATTGTATGTTGGGGCTATCAGTATAAGAACTATTAGCGTCTATCACATTGTATGTTGCGGCTATTAGCAAAAGGACTACTAACATACCGTCACTGGATCACAAATCGTGTTGCTAAAGAAAAGATTTAACAAACAGCGGTGAACACATAATAACAAACTGAATTAACGTAGGCCCAACTGCCGAATAGGAGCCACATATCAGATAATGTCTGATCACGTGTTAAAGGATTAAAAGGGGGGTAGTCCCATAGCGGTTACTACCACAGGGGAGTGAAGTGTTAGAGACTACTTTAACTTTTTTTTTTTTTTTTTTTTTTTCTATAACCAGCGGCACTCGAGCTTTCCGGCTCTTTCGGCCCAATGACATGTCATTGCGAGGCTGGGGGGTCAGTGGACTTTCCTTCCAACCCGGTCAGGAGTTTCGCTCCTTCCCATCCACACGGGATTTATGTGCAGGAGCCGTTCAGATTATTCAGTCAAATTTCCGGTCGTAAACATTTCTTCAAACGTCGACGGCCGGGTTTGAACCATGAACACCTGGTCGAAAGTACAACGTCGTAGCCATTACACCAGCGCGGCTCCTAGACTACTTAAATAGATCCCGCTTTATGAGGTAGGGTCATCAGTTTTCTTCCTAGCTATCTTTGTCTGCCCTCAGTGAAGAGCAGTCAGGTACCGATTTCTAGCTGTGTAAACTGGCGCGTGACGATACCTGGTTGCGATGTGATTAGGTTTTCTCCTTATTTCCTTGACAGTATGGCGTCTTCTCGCTCTGCCCACACTCTTCCCTCGTGTCACTTAGATACAGATTGATGACGTGGGTCGAATTTCGAACGCCGGTTGGAAAACCCAGTCATGAAGGCAGAAAAATGTGTATTTATTCATGTCTGTCCATCCAATCCACGACCAAGGTCAGATGTCAAGTTAGACAGCTAACAATAATAGAAAAGAAAAAAAGTTCTGAGGCCGTGGATTTTAGCCACATTCTTCAACACTGAAGGAGAAAAAAATTCCATATAATAAAGATTATGCGTGTATATGTCACAGAAAGTTTTATGATCAATAAATTTTCTATTTTCCTTTCTTTCTCTACCCGTGTCCTCTACCTTATTATCACGCTTTTATCCTTTTTGTATTTTTTCGCATTCGTTCGTTTGCGACTTAAACATTACTATTTTCCCATTCATACTTTCGCCGAGTGTCTGTTCTCATTTAGAAACGCACTAGTGATGTTATTACGCAGATGCCAGGCTCGGGAGGTTATTGCGTTGTAGACGTAAACTGTGAATATTCGCTTTCGCCAGACTTATAGGCGACATATCGTCTGCATTTTCACCTGCCACAACGAGTTGCATCGGCTGAGCGCTCAGGTGAGGCGCGATAACCGACATCTCCAAGACGCAGTTTGAGACATTTGTCTGGAAATCCCATCTGACACGGCACTCACTGTTGGCCCTGGTCAGCGTGAGGTGTGAAGACGAGAAGTGTCAGTTATGGCAAACGTCTAGTAATGGGAAGTGTTAAATGTAAGGTGTTTAAGACGGAAAGAGAAAATTATTTCGTTTTGCGAAATAAGTTGGGACCCTTTATCGGGTTTAAGATATTAACCAGAGTTTGAAACTAGATTTTCATTCTTACTCCTAAATCTGCAGTAGACCGATCGCCAGGCTAGAAAAATATCTTGCGTATTGAAAAGTCTTTAGTTTCTGGGCAACATTTTGCCGAGTTCTAGACTACCATAATATTGAATGATTCTAGTTCGTGGTATTAATCTGTAGTTCTGTGCGGAGGTAAATATTATATATTAGATATCTAGTAATTTTGTGAAGTGTTTAAAGTGTTAAATCGCTTATTTCCCTAGTTAGATTTTTGTGCAGATTAATTAAAATATAGTCTGTATTATTTTCTAGTGACGTGTTTCAGTGGAAAGCAGAATAAAGTATAATTTCTAGCTTAAAACCAGGTAGCTATCAGGAATTAAATTTAACTGCTAAATAATCAGACGAGAATATATTTTAAAGTTAACTTATAACTGAAATGCTACATCAGTGAGTATTGACGGGATACGTAAGTATTCCTAATTCATGATGATTGATTTTATGTATATAACTTATTTTACGGGATGTTTTAAATGATAAGCCAAGCTGTACGCTTGCAGTTTAAAAAATGTAAGTTATAACGAGTACCTAGTATGTATAATTATTTTATATGTGTTTTTTCCTTTATTCAGTGAATACTGGGGTGACCCAAACTTTTCCAGCGTTTGAGTAAACGAGTAATATCTGTGAAGAACTAAAACATTTCCCTTAGAGTGACTTGGTGCATAATCTTTACGAGTACTTTAAAGGGTAAATGGAGTAACGGGTCTATCGCGCCCTATTTAATTCTTCCTGAGAAACACTCAAGTACAATTTTAGCCCGTGTGGCAAGTAACATATTAATGTCAGTAACATTCCGACGGAGTTTTGACTAGTGGTGTGGTGACCAAAAATAGTCATTTCCTGAAAGTAGACACCGATCTGACATTCCTCATTTCTAGAAACCTAAGCTATTGACACTGTGCTCGTTGTTAATGTTCGTGCCTGGACAATTTTAATGTGACCTAAACAGACATCCGAAAAATAAGAACACCCAAGGAATCGTTCCCGGAAGCAGAGAAATCAACCCGTCTTTTTAGAACTGGGGATTTCTTGGTCAAAGACTGCCATTGCCGATTCTGTATGTGAATGTCCTAAAAATTATGTTTCCAGATGCTGTTAACAAAGCTGTAAGTATGCAAGAGTGCACGTGGCCACGGCTGAGTAAATAGAGTGAATGCAGGTCTGAGTGTTTCTTTATTGTTGTAATTTGGCACTCATTTTGCTGTCTTAACTTTCTTTATGCAAGTATTGCTAACCATATTACCCTTAAAATAGAGCAGAGATATCAAGTCTGTCCATACCTTAAAAGGGGGAAATATTAGACCAAATCATATGTATCCGTGACTTTTGGGGCTATAATCGTTCTCTTAACGAGACTGTGGGCTAAACATCGAGGGAAGATCATAACTGTGGTTCTATCTTTTCTTGTAGCAATTCACTGATTTTTTTTTTGACTATTTGTATATACTTGATGTAATATTTTATGTTGTGATAGAAGTTTATTACGATAATTAACAATTTCTCGAGAACTTAATCAGCGCGTTGGTCAGCTCGTTCCAAATTTTCTGTATAATCATTGTTATAGTTTCCCACGTCTGTACGTCTAACTGTCGTCACTTGAATGTGCGTGCACGTGAGTGGATAGAGATATATATATATATATATATATATATATATATATATATATATATATATATGTGTGTGTGTGTGTGTTTAGACTGTCTGACTCCTCTATATCTGTCGTAGACGATAGGTGAGAGAGAGAAGATTTCTCTATCTCAGAGACAGCCTCTATCACATTCTACCATCTCACTCGTGGAAATCTATTTCTATTATCATCTCTCACTGTGGCTATCACTCATTCTTATCTATTCAGAAGGGACCAACCCAAATCTTAATTCCCCTATCAAAATTCTACGACAAATGGGGTCTCGTCTATCGGGATTTTGAACTTTGGATAGGAAGACGAGACGACAAATATCAGCTCGTCTTTAAGATTCTTTATTCTGATATAGAGTAAGAGTGTGATGTCTTGTGAGTTGTTATATCTTTAAAAAAAATTTATCCCCTAGACTAACGATCTGTTTATGGGTGTGCTGGCCACACAACTAATAATTGTTTTCCACAGCATTTCTGAACATATATACATTGAGTTACAGGTTGATTTTGTCGGAATAGATGGTAATTACTGATTTTGTAATACTAAACGCTGGTAAAGTTTGTGAGTGTATAACATTCACAGGGTTCTGAAGTAGTAGGTGTTTGAGCTAAGCTAAGGAATTCGTTCAGACAATTACGTCCTGCTAATTGCCTCCCTTACCCTAACTGTCTTCAGGGGTAAACTTGTTAGTGGATTATAAATTAAGGGGATTTTTTTTCCTTCCTTTAATATTTTTGCAATAATTATTTTGTTTCCACTGTAGCAACGTATTTTTCAGTGAGTAATCTTAACTACCATTTATTTGGCGTAGTCGTCTGCATTAGGTGCTTTACTGCCGATTAATAGCAGCGATAGTTAGATACTTTATTATTTTGGAGGAGGTATCAAAGGTTAAAGTATATCATCTTTTGTTTTGGTATTTTCTCGCAAGTGGTAGGAACCAGTGTATCCTTTTCTTACTTTCTTTCTGGACTAGTCTCAGTCACTGATTTACTATGGCAGAGAGGGCGAAGCTTAGGCAGATCCTCAGACAGGAAGCAAAGGAAGAGGGATTACAAGGAGAAGAAGCGAAAGCGTTTGTCAAAGAAGAACTTGACAGATATGATGCGGAGCAGAAGGAAAAAGTGGCGGAGAGGAAAGCAGCCGAAGCTATACAACAGAGGAAGATGGATGAGGAAATGGAAATTCGCAGGATGCAGCATGAGAAGGAGAGGGAGGAGAGAGAGGAAAGAGAGAAGGAGAGACAGCATGAGCTGGCGCTTAAAGCTCTAGAAGTTCAAAATCGTGGTGCTGCCTCTACCTCCAGCAATGCAGAGTCTTCTCCTCATTCTTCTTTAACTGATCCTTCTAACACACAATCTACTCATCTCACCGCGATGTCTGTCGCTCTAGATTCTTTCCCCTGTGCTAATGAGAAGATTGATACGTATCTAGAAAAATTTGAGAAAATTGCAACTCTGTACAGGTTAGAGAGGTCGCGTTGGAATATGAAGCTTTCTCAGTCTTTGAAAAGTAGTGCGTATGATGTTTACGCCAAACTGGAAAGCAGCCAACAAGAAAATTACGACATGTAAAGCTTTGCTTGAGCGTTTTGAAATGAATGCTCGCAAATTTTTGCAGCTGTTTAGCAACAGCAGGAAGGAGAGCTCTGAAACCTTTCAGCAGTTCTCATCTCGTTTAAATGTATACTTGACAAAGTGCCTTGAGCTTTCACAGCTCCCCTCTACCTATGAAGGTCTGGAGGAATTTGTTTTAACAGAACAAATAAAGAACACTTTGTCTGCTGATACCCGGAGATTTCTAGCTGAGCAAGGCGCAGAAAAGCGTGAAGACATCTTAGAAAAGTCTGAGCGTTATCAAAATGCGCTGGCCGAACTACCGGCCATAAAACGTAAACCGACAGAAGAGCATTTTCGGAAAAATAATCTAGACCAATGTTCTCATGCTTCTCATGCTTCTAATCAGAATAACCACAGAGAAACTGGACCTCAAAACCCCCCCTCCTGAAAAATCCAAGTTCTACAAAAACAGTACCCCAACCACAGTAAACAGTCTGATCAACCCGACCGCTCTTCATGGCAGCGTGGCCAGAAAGGTCAAGGTGGCAAAGGGAGAACTCCTGAGCACGAGACTAATGATCAGAGTGAGCACACCGAGCCTAAACGCATCGGATGCTTACTAACAGTCTCGCAAGGCGGAATTATTGACAGTGATTCCCAACCTGTTGGGGATACACCATCAACGCGAGGTACTGTTACATTGAACGGTTTTCAAACTTTTTGTTTATTTGACATGGGGCTTTCTTATGATTGCATTGTTGCCAGACACCTGGTTAAACCCGGTCAAGAGACAGGAGAGACCGTCGAACTTTGTGGAGTCTCTAAGAGTGATGCACCTACAGCGCTTCCAATCGCACTGGTGGAGATCCACTCAGATTTTGTCAGAGGCGTGATCAAAGCGGCTGTTATGGATGACCCCATCTACCCAGTCATACTTGGCGGTAGATACGTGTTTATTGGGAAACCGGAAGAGCCGATTGTGGCAGCAGTAACTACAAAAGGGCAAACCAAGAAGGAACGGGAGCCTGCGCCTAATTTGTTACCTATGGAACTTAAAGAAGCGCAACAAAAGGACCCTACTTAGGCACCCTGCTTTAGGAAACTGCCCATGGCTAAGGAACCCAGACAGCACGGGGACATTTTTTCTACGGATGGCGTACTATATCGCAGAATGGGCAAGCCTGACCAAGGTTACAACCAGCTCCTAGTACCGAAACAGTACAGAAGCCAAATCCTAGAAATGGGGCACTCTCTTCCCTTCAGCGGACATATGGGACAGAACGCCACAAACCAACGGATAACCACACATTATTGGTGGCCAGGAGTAAATACTGATATTATCAGGTACGTCAAATCCTGTGCCCAGTGCCAACGTGTACCGCCCAAGCAGCGGACACCCCCAGTCTCGTTGGGTGTGAAATGCCAATAGTGGGAACACCATTCGAAAGGGGTGTGATCGACATTTTAGGGCCTTTCGAAAGGACTAAAAGAAGGAACAGGTATATCCTGACCTTATTCGATACATGCACTATGTGGGCAGAAGCTATCCCGCTAACATGCGCAGATGCCAAGCATGTCGCAGAAGCCCTCGTGCACATTTTCACTCGGTTGGGATTCCCTCAGCAAGTGTTGACGGATAACGGATCCCCATACCGAAACCTGTTGATGGATGAGATCGTGAAGATCTTGAGGACGCAACACATCTACACAAAGCCTTATACTCCGGCCGGAAATGTGCTCGTGGAACGTGTTAACGGAAACCTCAACATGATGTTAAGTAAACTGGCACAAGTGAAACCTGAAGATTGGGATTGTTGCATTCCGGCAGCTTTATTTCGCTACAGAGAATCTCCTCATACTTCCACAGGATTTCCGCCAGCTACGCTTTTATTCGGCAGACCCATTAAGGGCCCGCTTGAAGCCTTACCTTGGTCGCTGGCAGACCAGAAGGCTGATGAGACAGTTGTCTCAGCAAGTAAATATGTGTCGGAGTTAAAGGAAATGTTGAAACCAGGATGGGACCTAGCAACGACCAACTTTAAGCGAGCACGCACAAAGCACGCTAACCGATACAGGAAAGTCGCGAAAGAAAGAGAACTGGAAGCAGAAGAGAAAGTTTTGGTGTTACTCCCTACCGGGAACAACCAATTGAGGATCGGATGGCAAGGGCCGTTTACCGTCCTGAAAAAGATTTCTAAGGCTAATTACCAGATCTCTATTCACGGAAAGGAGAAGGTTTTCCATTTAAATTTGTTAAAGAGATACTTGGAAAGACCGGTGCCGACCTCCGAACATCTCCTGACGATCGCCAAAATTGACGAAGATGACGATAGTGGCAGGGAAATTCCACTGCACACACAAGAAATCTTTCAAAAATGTCAAAAGCAGCGACGCTCTTTCAAGCGCGCATGGGAGACATTCCAGAGAAAGGAAACTTTGGGAGTAGACTTGAGTAGGAATTGGACAGAGATGGAGGAGGGAGATGAGAGGGAAGAGGACAGACACCCTGAAGCTACGGATATAGGAAATTTATTTCCATAACGTAGACATGGAGTGATTCCATATCTTAAAGGGGGGACGTTCTGTCACAGAGAGTTTTATGATCAATAAATTTTCTATTTTCCTTTCTTTCTCTACCCGTGTCCTCTACCTTATTATCACTCTTTTATCCTTTTTGTATTTTTTCGCATTCGTTCGTTTGCGACTTAAACATTACTATTTTCCCATTCAAACGTTCGCCGAGTGTCTGTTCTCATTTAGAAACGCACTAGTGATGTTATTACGTAGATGCCGGGCTCAAGAGGTTATTGCGTTGTACACGTAAACTGTGAATATTCGCTTTCGCCAGACTTATAGGAATTTTCACCTGCCACAACGAGTTGCATTGGCTGAGCGCTCAGGTGAGGCGCGATAACCGACATCTCCAAGACGCAGTTTGAGACATTTGTCTGGAAATCCCATCTGACACGGCACTCACTGTTGGCCCTGGTCAGCGTGAGGTGTGAAGACGAGAAGTGTCAGTTATGGCAAACGTCTAGTAATGGGAAGTGTTAAATGTAAGGTGTTTAAGACGGAAAGAGAAAATTATTTCGTTTTTCGAAATAAGTTGGGACCCTTTGTCGGGTTTAAGATATTAACCAGTGTTTGAAACTAGATTTTCATTCTTACTCCTAAATCTGCAGTAGACAGATCGCCAGGCTAGAAAAATATATTGCGTATTGAAAAGTCTTTAGTTTCTGGGCAACATTTTGCCGAATTCTAGACTACCACAATATTGAATGATTCTAGTTCGTGGTATTAATCTGTAGTTCTGTGCGGAGGTAAATATTATATATTAGATATCTAGTAATTTTGTGAAGTGTTTAAAGTGTTAAATCGCTTATTTCCCTAGTTAGATTTTTGTGCAGATTAATTAAAATATAGTCTGTATTATTTTCTAGTGACGTGTTTCAGTGGAAAGCAGAATAAAGTATAATTTCTAGCTTAAAACCAGGTAGCTATCAGGAATTAAATTTAACTGCTAAATAATCAGACTAGAATATATTTTAAAATTAACGTATAACTGAAATGCTACATCAGTGAGTATTGACGGGATACGTAAGTATTCCTAATTCATGATGATTGATTTTATGTATATAACTTATTTTACGGGATGTTTTAAATGATAAGCCAAGCTGTACGCTTGCAGTTTAAAAAATGTAAGTTATAACGAGTACCTAGTATGTATAATTATTTTATATGTGTTTTTTCCTTTATTCAGTGAATACTGGGGTGACCCAAACTTTTCCAGCGTTTGAGTAAACGAGTAATATCTGTGAAGAACTAAAACATTTCCCTTAGAGTGACTTGGTGCATAATCTTTACGAGTACTTTAAAGGGTAAATGGAGTAACGGGTCTATCGCGCCCTATTTAATTCTTCCTGAGAAACACTCAAGTACAATTTTAGCCCGTGTGGCAAGTAACATATTAATGTCAGTAACATTCCGACGGAGTTTTGACTAGTGGTGTGGTGACCAAAAATAGTCATTTCCTGAAAGTAGACACCGATCTGACATTCCTCATTTCTAGAAACCTAAGCTATTGACACTGTGCTCGTTGTTAATGTTCGTGCCTGGACAATTTTAATGTGACCTAAACAGACATCCGAAAAATAAGAACACCCAAGGAATCGTTCCCGGAAGCAGAGAAATCAACCCGTCTTTTTAGAACTGGGGATTTCTTGGTCAAAGACTGCCATTGCCGATTCTGTATGTGAATGTCCTAAAAATTATGTTTCCAGATGCTGTTAACAAAGCTGTAAGTATGCAAGAGTGCACGTGGCCACGGCTGAGTAAATAGAGTGAATGCAGGTCTGAGTGTTTCTTTATTGTTGTAATTTGGCACTCATTTTGCTGTCTTAACTTTCTTTATGCAAGTATTGCTAACCATATTACCCTTAAAATAGAGCAGAGATATCAAGTCTGTCCATACCTTAAAAGGGGGAAATATTAGACCAAATCATATGTATCCGTGACTTTTGGGGCTATAATCGTTCTCTTAACGAGACTGTGGGCTAAACATCGAGGGAAGATCATAACTGTGGTTCTATCTTTTCTTGTAGCAATTCACTGATTTTTTTTTTGACTATTTGTATATACTTGATGTAATATTTTATGTTGTGATAGAAGTTTATTACGATAATTAACAATTTCTCGAGAACTTAATCAGCGCGTTGGTCAGCTCGTTCCAAATTTTCTGTATAATCATTGTTATAGTTTCCCACGTCTGTACGTCTAACTGTCGTCTTGTATGTGCGTGCACGTGAGTGGATAGAAATATATATATATATATATATATATATATATATATATATATATATATATATATATATATATATATATATATATATATATATATATATATATATATATATATATATGTGTGTGTGTGTGTGTGTGTGTTTAGACTGTCTGACTCCTCTAAATCTGTCGTAGAAGATAGGTGAGAGAGAGAAGATTTCTCGATCTCAGAGACAGCCTCTATCACATTCTACCATCTCACTCGTGGAAATCTATTTCTATTATCATCTCTCACTGTGGCTATCACTCATTCTTATCTATTCAGAAGGGACCAACCCAAATCTTAATTCCCCTATCAAAATTCTACGACAAATGGGGTCTCGTCTATCGGGATTTTGAACTTTGGATAGGAAGACGAGACGACAAATATCAGCTCGTCTTTAAGATTCTTTATTCTGATATAGAGTAAGAGTGTGATGTCTTGTGAGTTGTTATATCTTTAAAAAAAATTTATCCCCTAGACTAACGATCTGTTTATGGGCGTGCTGGCCACACAACTAATAATTGTTTTCCACAGCATTTCTGAACATATATACATTGAGTTACAGGTTGATTTTGTCGGAATAGATGGTAATTACTGATTTTGTAATACTAAACGCTGGTAAAGTTTGTGAGTGTATAACATTCACAGGGTTCTGAAGTAGTAGGTGTTTGAGCTAAGCTAAGGAATTCGTTCAGACAATTACGTCCTGCTAATTGCCTCCCTTACCCTAACTGTCTTCAGGGGTAAACTTGTTAGTGGATTATAAATTAAGGGGATTTTTTTTCCTTCCTTTAATATTTTTGCAATAATTATTTTGTTTCCACTGTAGCAACGTATTTTTCAGTGAGTAATCTTAACTACCATTTATTTGGCGTAGTCGTCTGCATTAGGTGCTTTACTGCCGATTAATAGCAGCGATAGTTAGATACTTTATTATTTTGGAGGAGGTATCAAAGGTTAAAGTATATCATCTTTTGTTTTGGTATTTTCTCGCAAGTGGTAGGAACCAGTGTATCCTTTTCTTACTTTCTTTCTCGACTAGTCTCAGTCACTGATTTACTATGGCAGAGAGGGCGAAGCTTAGGCAGATCCTCAGACAGGAAGCAAAGGAAGAGGGATTACAAGGAGAAGAAGCGAAAGCGTTTGTCAACGAAGAACTTGACAGATATGATGCGGAGCAGAAGGAAAAAGTGGCGGAAAGGAAAGCAGCCGAAGCTATACAACAGAGGAAGATGGATGAGGAAATGGAAATTCGCAGGATGCAGCATGAGAAGGAGAGGGAGGAGAGAGAGGAAAGAGAGAAGGAGAGACAGCATGAGCTGGCGCTTAAAGCTCTAGAAGTTCAAAGTCGTGGTGCTGCCTCTACCTCCAGCAATGCAGAGTCTTCTCCTCATTCTTCTTTAACTGATCCTTCTAACACACAATCTACTCATCTCACCGCGATGTCTGTCGCTCTAGATTCTTTCCCCTGTGCTAATGAGAAGATTGATACGTATCTAGAAAAATTTGAGAAAATTGCAACTCTGTACAGGTTAGAGAGGTCGCGTTGGAATATGAAGCTTTCTCAGTCTTTGAAAAGTAGTGCGTATGATGTTTACGCCAAACTGGAAAGCAGCCAACAAGAAAATTACGACATGTAAAGCTTTGCTTGAGCGTTTTGAAATGAATGCTCGCAAATTTTTGCAGCTGTTTAGCAACAGCAGGAAGGAGAGCTCTGAAACCTTTCAGCAGTTCTCATCTCGTTTAAATGTATACTTGACAAAGTGCCTTGAGCTTTCACAGCTCCCCTCTACCTATGAAGGTCTGGAGGAATTTGTTTTAACAGAACAAATAAAGAACACTTTGTCTGCTGATACCCGGAGATTTCTAGCTGAGCAAGGCGCAGAAAAGCGTGAAGACATCTTAGAAAAGTCTGAGCGTTATCAAAATGCGCTGGCCGAACTACCGGCCATAAAACGTAAACCGACAGAAGAGCATTTTCGGAAAAATAATCTAGACCAATGTTCTCATGCTTCTCATGCTTCTAATCAGAATAACCACAGAGAAACTGGACCTCAAAACCCCCCTCCTGAAAAATCCAAGTTCTACAAAAACAGTACCCCAACCACAGTAAACAGTCTGATCAACCCGACCGCCCTTCATGGCAGCGTGGCCAGAAAGGTCAAGGTGGCAAAGGGAGAACTCCTGAGCACGAGACTAATGATCAGAGTGAGCACACCGAGCCTAAACGCATCGGATGCTTACTAACAGTCTCGCAAGGCGGAATTATTGACAGTGATTCCCAACCTGTTGGGGATACACCATCAACACGAGGTACTGTTACATTGAACGGTTCTCAAACTTTTTGTTTATTTGACATGGGGCTTTCTTATGATTGCATTGTTGCCAGACACCTGGTTAAACCCGGTCAAGAGACAGGAGAGACCGTCGAACTTTGTGGAGTCTCTAAGAGTGATGCACCTACAGCGCTTCCAATCGCACTGGTGGAGATCCACTCAGATTTTGTCAGAGGCGTGATCAAAGCGGCTGTTATGGATGACCCCATCTACCCAGTCATACTTGGCGGTAGATACGTGTTTATTGGGAAACCGGAAGAGCCGATTGTGGCAGCAGTAACTACAAAAGGGCAAACCAAGAAGGAACGGGAGCCTGCGCCTAATTTGTTACCTATGGAACTTAAAGAAGCGCAACAAAAGGACCCTACTTAGGCACCCTGCTTTAGGAAACTGCCCATGGCTAAGGAACCCAGACAGCACGGGGACATTTTTTCTACGGATGGCGTACTATATCGCAGAATGGACAAGCCTGACCAAGGTTACAACCAGCTCCTAGTACCGAAACAGTACAGAAGCCAAATCCTAGAAATGGGGCACTCTCTTCCCTTCAGCGGACATATGGGACAGAACGCCACAAACCAACGGATAACCACACATTATTGGTGGCCAGGAGTAAATACTGATATTATCAGGTACGTCAAATCCTGTGCCCAGTGCCAACGTGTACCGCCCAAGCAGCGGACACCCCCAGTCTCGTTGGGTGAAATGCCAATAGTGGGAACACCATTCGAAAGGGGTGTGATCGACATTTTAGGGCCTTTCGAAAGGACTAAAAGAAGGAACAGGTATATCCTGACCTTATTCGATACATGCACTATGTGGGCAGAAGCTATCCCGCTAACATGCGCAGATGCCAAGCATGTCGCAGAAGCCCTCGTGCACATTTTCACTCGGTTGGGATTCCCTCAGCAAGTGTTGACGGATAACGGATCCCCATACCGAAACCTGTTGATGGATGAGATCGTGAAGATCTTGAGGACGCAACACATCTACACAAAGCCTTATACTCCGGCCGGAAATGTGCTCGTGGAACGTGTTAACGGAAACCTCAACATGATGTTAAGTAAACTGGCACAAGTGAAACCTGAAGATTGGGATTGTTGCATTCCGGCAGCTTTATTTCGCTACAGAGAATCTCCTCATACTTCCACAGGATTTCCGCCAGCTACGCTTTTATTCGGCAGACCCATTAAGGGCCCGCTTGAAGCCTTACCTTGGTCGCTGGCAGACCAGAAGGCTGATGAGACAGTTGTCTCAGCAAGTAAATATGTGTCGGAGTTAAAGGAAATGTTGAAACCAGGATGGGACCTAGCAACGACCAACTTTAAGCGAGCACGCACAAAGCACGCTAACCGATACAGGAAAGTCGCGAAAGAAAGAGAACTGGAAGCAGAAGAGAAAGTTTTGGTGTTACTCCCTACGGGAACAACCAATTGAGGATCGGATGGCAAGGGCCGTTTACCGTCCTGAAAAAGATTTCTAAGGCTAATTACCAGATCTCTATTCACGGAAAGGAGAAGGTTTTCCATTTAAATCTGTTAAAGAGATACTTGGAAAGACCGGTGCCGACCTCCGAACATCTCCTGACGATCGCCAAAATTGACGAAGATGACGATAGTGGCAGGGAAATTCCACTGCACACACAAGAAATCTTTCAAAAATGTCAAAAGCAGCGACGCTCTTTCAAGCGCGCATGGGAGACATTCCAGAGAAAGGAAACTTTGGGAGTAGACTTGAGTAGGAATTGGACAGAGATGGAGGAGGGAGATGAGAGGGAAGAGGACAGACACCCTGAAGCTACGGATATAGGAAATTTATTTCCATAACGTAGACATGGAGTGATTCCATATCTTAAAGGGGGGACGTTCTGTCACAGAGAGTTTTATGATCAATAAATTTTCTATTTTCCTTTCTTTCTCTACCCGTGTCCTCTACCTTATTATCACTCTTTTATCCTTTTTGTATTTTTTCGCATTCGTTCGTTTGCGACTTAAACATTACTATTTTCCCATTCAAACGTTCGCCGAGTGTCTGTTCTCATTTAGAAACGCACTAGTGATGTTATTACGTAGATGCCGGGCTCAAGAGGTTATTGCGTTGTACACGTAAACTGTGAATATTCGCTTTCGCCAGACTTATAGGAATTTTCACCTGCCACAACGAGTTGCATTGGCTGAGCGCTCAGGTGAGGCGCGATAACCGACATCTCCAAGACGCAGTTTGAGACATTTGTCTGGAAATCCCATCTGACACGGCACTCACTGTTGGCCCTGGTCAGCGTGAGGTGTGAAGACGAGAAGTGTCAGTTATGGCAAACGTCTAGTAATGGGAAGTGTTAAATGTAAGGTGTTTAAGACGGAAAGAGAAAATTATTTCGTTTTTCGAAATAAGTTGGGACCCTTTGTCGGGTTTAAGATATTAACCAGTGTTTGAAACTAGATTTTCATTCTTACTCCTAAATCTGCAGTAGACAGATCGCCAGGCTAGAAAAATATATTGCGTATTGAAAAGTCTTTAGTTTCTGGGCAACATTTTGCCGAATTCTAGACTACCATAATATTGAATGATTCTAGTTCGTGGTATTAATCTGTAGTTCTGTGCGGAGGTAAATATTATATATTAGATATCTAGTAATTTTGTGAAGTGTTTAAAGTGTTAAATCGCTTATTTCCCTAGTTAGATTTTTGTGCAGATTAATTAAAATATAGTCTGTATTATTTTCTAGTGACGTGTTTCAGTGGAAAGCAGAAAGTAATAATAATTTCTAGCTTAAAACCAGGTAGCTATCAGGAATTAAATTTAACTGCTAAATAATCAGACTAGAATATATTTTAAAATTAACGTATAACTGAAGTGCTACATCAGTGAGTATTGACGGGATACGTAAGTATTCCTAATTCATGATGATTGATTTTATGTATACAACTTATTTTACGGGAAGTTTTAAATGATAAGCCAAGCTGTACGCTTGCAGTTTAAAAAATGTAAGTTATATCGAGTACCTAGTATGTATAATTATTTTATATGTGTTTTTTCCTTTATTCAGTGAATACTGGGGTGACCCAAACTTTTCCAGCGTTTGAGTAAACGAGTAATATCTGTGAAGAACTAAAACATTTCCCTTAGAGTGACTTGGTGCATAATCTTTAGGAGTACTTTAAAGGGTAAATGGAGTAACGGGTCTATCGTGCCCTATTTAATTCTTCCTGAGAAACACTCAAGTACAATTTTAGCCCGTGTGGCAAGTAAAGCAGAGATATCAAGTCTGTCCATATTGAAATATTTTTTTATGACGTGATTTGTATGTGGGCTGATCATAACTTTGGGTCTATGTACCAATTCATTGATTTTTTTTGATATTTTATATGCTTGATGATTTTAGATAGAAGTTTATTACGATAATTAAAAATTTCTCGAGAACTTAATCAGCGCGTTGGTCAGCTCGTTCCAAATTTTCTGTATAATCATTGTTATAGTTTCCAACGTCTGTACGTCTAACTGTCGTCTTGTATGTGCGTGCACGTGAGTGGATAGAAATATATCTGTAATATATATATGTGTGTTTAGACTGTCTGACTCCTCTAAATCTGTCGTAGAAGATAGGTGAGAGAGAGAGATTTCTCGATCTCAGAGACAGCCTCTATCACATTCTACCATCTCACTCGTGGAAATCTATTTCTATTATCATCTCTCACTGTGGCTATCACTCATTCTAATCTATTCAGAAGGGACCAACCCAAGTCTTAATTCCCCTACCAAAAATCTACGACAATATCCAAATATGTCACTTCACTGAATGCCGGCGTTATTGTCAGAGTATATCTCACAAAACGCACCAGGTATAATAATACAAAATATGTATCTAGCACGCTTTGTAAGACGAACGGATTAACACCTAAATATCTACTCTCGATGGTGAAATACTCAGTTTCAATTCCTACTACGTCATCCTCATTTTCTTTAGCGCCACTTACTGAGCGCTGAGCCACCATTGCAGCTGGTCGCCTTGTAGGAAGCCTGGCTAACGTTTTACATTCTCATACTGCAGAGATTTTATATGGCAATTTGTTTGACTTGGTGAAGTCGCCAGCCTCATGCCCAACCTCGTGTTAGTCACCTTGTACGACATGCCTGAGGGTACAGTAGGCATATTCTTTCTCTTCTCTTCAGAGACCCCCCGGGAACTACAACAACTTACTGGCACAATATAGATATCTATATATTTAGTGTACTAAGAAGTTTCAGTCTACTTCTCATCATGGACAAACAAACAATAAAACAGTAAGAACTGTTGGGCCAAAAAAAATGTGTGCTGCTGTAGAACAGACGGGGGATATTCCCATCTGGAACGCCTTATTCAACCAGCATTATTCAACATACGATGTAAACATTAGGTTTACAAGACAAGATTGAACCGAGGTCTTAGGGACAAAGTGCTGTTGGTTTTTTTTTTAATGATTACTATCTCGGGAGTTTCTCCGCTGCCAGTGATTTTAATTCAAAAGCTTCACCACTAATATATATATATATATATATATATATATATATATATATATATATATATATATATATATATATATATATATATATATATATATATATATATATATATATATATATATATATATATACACACGAGGGGGAGTTTCATTATCGCCGAAAGCAAAGAAGTTCCGTGTAACTCGGTCGGCCGGCAAATTGAAGCTCACGCTCTTCTGGGACTGTAAAGGCCCAATCCTGGAACATTACATGCCCAGGGGACTCACTACCAACAGCGAATCATACTGTGATCTGCTTCAGAACCACTTGAAACCTGCAATCAGGTCAAAACGTCGCGGCTTACTCAGTTCTGGTGTGTTGTTACTGCATCATAACGCGCGGCCGCACACAGCTCGTGCGATAGTAACGAAAATCACGAATCTTCGTTTGGATTGTCTTCCACATCCTGCATATTCACCGGACTTCGCACCAAGTGATTATCATGTGTTTGGACCCCTCAAGGAGGCACTCGGTGGCAAGAAGTTCAGTATGGACGATGAGGTGAAAGAGGCACCATTCGTAGCTACGCAGTCAGTCAGAAGAGTATTTTTCTCGCGGAATCCATGCATTAGTGAAGCTCTGGCATACCTGCATTGAATGTGGTGGGGACTATGTTGAAAAGTGATTAAGTGCTTTCATTCCTATTTGTGCATATTCTGTTATTTAAAAAATATTAAGGTTACTTTTTGACTCCTCCTCGTGTATACGAGTGTGTATATGTATATATACATAGATGGATAAAGAGAGAGAGAGAGAGAGAGAGAGAGAGAGAGAGAGAGAGAGAGAGAGAGAGAGAGAGAGAGAGAGAGAGAGAGAGAGAGAGAGAGAGAGAGAGAGAGAGGCCTCATTGCTCATCCATACTTCTGAAACAAAATGGAAAGAAATGAAATGATAACAGGAGAATTGAGTGCCGTCATCAGGACATGCAGCAACAAAGAGCACAATATAATTATTTCCCGCCATGTTTTGACAGGTGACTTTATCGTTTTGACAGAATAAACAGCAGACTGAACATTTAAAAATAAAAAAAAACAGTAGAAATAATCTGTCTACTAACAGAGCTGCTGTGCAGGAAAATTCAGCTAGATAACAGATCCAGTTCAGCCATGAATTAAAGCGAACTGAAATTTATCGAGTCCTGCCTCTATTAGTCTTTGTTATCTTCTCTTTGCCGAAGAGCTCTCCTAATAAGAAATCCACGTGACTTCAAACAAATATGTTTGTTTTTTTTATCAGTAGTGTTCGCTGACGTCTATAGTCGTGACCCTTATCTCCTGTAGTGGTTCCCAAACTGTACCACAACGGATCTGTTTTTAATGTTTCTGGATCTACGACGTATCTTCATGGTCACCTACATCCTATTCATCACTATCATTACTTTTAGCGCCCTGAGGAGCATAGGTCTTCAATCCCTTCCCAAAGAGGTTTCGGTCTTTCGACAACTTTTCTTGTTCAATTCATCTTCTATCATTTCTTTAAAATGTCTGTCTCCTGGAATGCGAAGGAATTCGCGCTGCTTTCGCGTGAGATCCAGGGTTAGATTTATAACAAAAACCCTGAAACACAACCACGTGGTGCATCCTGAGACAACCTTCGAGTTATCTGGCCAACGCTCGGGGATCAAGTGGTAAATAAATAAATACATAATACATAAAGGTATGTTTATAACATATAAAGGTATGTTTATAACACATAAAGGTATGTTTATAACACATAAAGGTATGTTTATAACACATAAAGGTATGTTTATAACATATAAAGGTATGTTTATAACACATAAAGGTATGTTTATAACACATAAAGGTATGTTTATAACACATAAAGGTATGTTTATAACACATAAAGGTATGTTTATAACATATAAAGGTATGTTTATAACACATAAAGGTATGTTTATAACATATAAAGGTATGTTTATAACACATAAAGGTATGTTTATAACACATAAAGGTATGTGTTTATAACACATAAAGGTATGTTTATAACACATAAAGGTATGTTTATAACATATAAAGGTATGTTTATAACACATAAAGGTATGTTTATAACACATAAAGGTATGTTTATAACACATAAAGGTATGTTTATAACACATAAAGGTATGTTTATAACATATAAAGGTATGTTTATAACACATAAAGGTATGTTTATAACATATAAAGGTATCTTTCAGGCACCCGTGAGAAATAAAGAAGTAGACGACTAGACAACAGAAAAACAACAGAAGTGATAGGTTTACCGGGAATCGAACCCAGGAACTTTCGAACGACACCACCGCCTAGCTACGGGAGCGGATCGTAACTATCCTACTTATTTACTGTTTGCAGGCCTCGGGTTTCCCCTCATTTGTTTAAACGGGGATCAAGTAGCCACACCAGCGGCCCAATACCGTCATTCCCAGTGTGGTTCAACATGCTGAGAACCCAGCACTGCGGGCTAATCTTGGAAGAATGACTTGAGCTCCAGACTTAACTCCGGCTTTTAACCCCTAAGTGCGGAGGAATCACATAATAGATAGATAACAGGTGGGAGGAGATGGGAAGTAGCTCTGTGCAAGACGTGACGATTCTTTGGGACAGCCTAGAACCAGAGCACAGTATTTAATCTGGCATAGTTGCAAAGCCGCCAGGGATGATGAAGAATACGAGTATTCTACACCCTCTTCCTTCCAGCTAGAAACGAGATGTGTGGGCCCTTTAAATACTTGCAAAACCAGGAAAGAACAACCCGGAAAGAAACTTGCGCTCATGGCCCCAACTCAACAAGTTTCGGAATAGCAGAAAAGCCACAAGAAAAGTCCAGATCTACAATATAGATAATGCAAAAGTATTCTTCAACTTGCCACTGACTGCGAAAGAGCGAGAAGCTCAGCATCCCTAGTTAAACAACAACAACAACAACAACAGTAATATCATCTCCGTGTGTTTTTTTTTCACCATTATGTTTTTATTTTATTTTAGGGGTTCCAGAAAAAAAAAGACTGTCTTGTACAACTACCAGTTGGGTTTCCTAAATGTGTGTCTTATTGTACGCTAATGAGGTAACCGACCTCATGCCTAAACCTTCCTTGTCGCCTCTGTGTATGGTAAGTTACAGTATAATATTCTTTGCTCCCTTTTCAGGCCACGATAAACCGTGGACGTCTATTATATCATTTATCTTTTTGCTACTTATGGATTACACAGCCACAGCGGCAGCTTGTTCTCTTACGAAAAGCCTGCAAAGTATTCTTGTGCTCTTGATGAGATGATTTCTCCAGCAGTTTCTTTGTCTTGATGAGATTATTTCTCCAGCAGTTTGTTTGTCTTGATGAGATGATTTCTCCAGCAGTTTGTTTGACTTGATGAGATGATTTCTCCAGCAGTTTGTTTGTCTTGATGAGTCTTCCAGCTGATATTAGTTGCCTCTTACTGCTTGAGGAAGCAGCAGTCGTGCAGTTTTTTGTTTTTTGTTTTTTTTTCTGTTTGGTTCTGATATCGTATCTGTTCCTCCAATTTAGTTCATACTGGTGACTTGAAAAGGCTTCTACAAATTCTGTCCTATTCCCTACTGCAAATGCTACGGAATATCTAACACGGTAATTAATGAAACGCATATATCAATGGAAAGACTGCTCGCTAGTCTGCAGTAAACAATATGCCAGTTTCTTTACTTTACAAAGCGTTCAGAATTACCGCTGCACTTATTATTATTTTCAGTTCAGCGGCTAAAGAGTCACTGAAGGTTTCACTGGCGCGCATCGATATTTTGTAGTGCCTGAATGACTGCATAATTTTAAACCCATCTATGTTTGGGATCTTCCCTTTGCCATCACCACAATGTGGTGATTGGTCAATTTTCATTCTGACCGAACATCCAAACAAGGTCGAAGCTTTACTAAGCATAACTTAGATCAAACGTCTGCTCTTAAGGTACTGATTTTTATTTCAAATCTTCCTTTGTATTGCACGTACACCTGCTCTGAACATACTCCATGTTGCGTAAATTGTTATATTTAGTACAGTAGTTGTAACATAGCCAAGTGAAGTTTAGAGATAGTCCAATGCAAACGCCAACAGATATTATAAATTTAGTAAGGCACTCTTGGCGACGCAGACAATCGTTTAATGGTACGATAAAAACTCCAATTGAGTTGATAATCACTAATGATTAATTGCAAAAACAGGCCATCTTACACAAGGCCTTCATAGACTAGAACACATCGAAGGAATGTAGCCGTCTGCACGTCTGAGTCCGCGCTACTGTCTTTTACAGCGACATCGTCTAAATATTAAGCTGCAGTTATTTAAAATACTCTCCTGTCACTAGCCACACATCTCTGGCATTCAATGGAATGCAGACATCATATGAAAATGTACGTAGAACAGCGGACATCAAAATACTTCAGCAGGAGCTCACACACACACAGCCTGCCGGCTCATAGACACAGCCCAAAGTGACCGTTAGCAAAAGTTAATCATTTCTGCTTTTATCACGCGCGTCTGCATAAATTATTTTTACATGACGTCATTTTAATACGGTAGCGTTCCGAACAATAAGTACTCCATTTGAGCACAGCGATGTTTCAAACTAGTGAACGCATCGCGGTATGCAAAGGTAAATGTAACACTCAGCATACAGTGATTTCCACGTTTAATAATAATGTTTGAAAGGCAAATGTCTGTCGATATTTCTTCTGATATTTAACTACTTTATCGTGTATTAAGACTAGTTTAACTAAGGCAGTTCTAAATTATACACTAATATCTAGCCAGGTAACCCAAGACTTTGTACCTAACTCTGTGTATCCCATGAACTGTAAGGCATGCTAAAATATGATATATTATTCACCCAAGTGCCGTCTAGAAAGTCCGTTTGGTTCCAAGACATTTACTCAGAAATATATGTTTATTGCTGGCTCGAAAACATCACCTGTGGGGAAAATGTGTACCCATTTTGGAGCCGGGATAAAACCTAAATACTTCATGGGACAAAAGAGTTAATACACGACGCCGAGGTCACTCGCCTCAGTCATACCAGACCGTGAGAAAGTAACCTACAATCGTGACTTGCTGGGTGTCCGACGGTCCTGCCTTGGGCAGCGCACGTAAGGGACTTAATGAAATAGAAAGTATTTCTAACACAGAAACTAATGGGGCAAGGGGAGTTAGAGGTGGAAGGAGCTCAATGTAGACGCACTCAGTTCAGGAGCAGATAATTACAAACTACTACTAGATTTCTGAAATCAAAAGAAGGAAATCTATAAACGAAGCAAAATTTATGGAGATAATAAAGGTCAAGATAGTCACATGGCAGATACTGCCGTAGGAATGTGAAGTGTTAGTTACTTCACTATACTAGGTCCAGCCTTATGAGTTCCCGTGGCTAGTTCCCTTCCTCACTGCCTTTGCCTTCCCTAACTCAACAGCAGAGTTAATTATTCATTTACAGCTCGATAGACTGGAGTGTGAAACTATCATGTATCTTATCCTCGAACCCGAGAGGCGAGCGTTCTAACCGCTTGGCCAATCCCATGTCCAGATCAAAACTCACCAATAAACAAAAGAAAGGAACTACCGATAAGTCAAACTGTGTGATACTGATCACCTAGGGACCCGCGTTAGCGCAGTGGTTAGTGCACTGGCTTCCTAGCTCGGTTCGATCCCCAGTTGAGGTGGGATTTTTTAAACCACAAACGGCTCCGAGGTCGTCCCAGCCTCATGAACTGGTGTAACCGCGCTGCTGTTACTGGTTACTGTGTGTTATCTCACTAGGTGGCAGATGGCAGGCCTAGTGACGTAATTCAAGTTTACAATCTCTCCTTTTTATCTTCCAAGTTATTTAGTTGATATCATTACTGGCCAACTCCGCCAGAGGTGTAAATTTCTGGATGATATTCTAATCCTTTTCTTGCATACTTCAGGTTCGTTCAGTTCCTTCTTTGATGTTAATAGTTAATAGTGGTAGTTTAAATGTACATGGCATACAATCAGCAACTCATAAAGATGGAATCAAATTCGTTCTGATCCTTCAAAACTTTTAATAACTTAATAAAACAACACATATAATGAGTTATTCAAATGATAGAGTTCGCATAGAGGCCTTTACTGTGTCTTTGTACTTCAGGTTAACTCATTTGCTTGAAAATCATATGCAATTCTGGATACTTCTAACCTTGTTCAATATGGCTCCTCTATAATATCTCTAGTTTCCTTCAAATGTTTACAGCCTTTTGGTTACTTTACACATAGTCGTTATAACAATCCGTTTTTCTTGGTACATAGTCGTAAAGTTCTCGTAATGAACTGGCAAATCGTGCTTCTGCAAGATTCTCCTGTAAACAAAAGTCTACTCTGTGCAAAATATAATCATAGTTCAATACTTACAAAAAACACAGCATAAACGCTGATCTCCTTTCAGAAATACACCTTAACTGTGAACCACATAATCAAATCACACTATCTCCCGATAGAATAACACTGGCTAGTGATGGCTGGACATCTAAACATATTCACATAAACCCTATCTGTAAAACCACAGAAGGTTCATATTGTCCGCACAGCGATCACACCTTCTTCCTGAAGCACAACTCAGGACTGCCTGTAATGACGTCTGGTCATTTCTCGTGGTGTGTTTTCTTGCCACTCTTCTAATTCGCTGACCCAAATCTTTTTACTTAAATTTATTGGTCAAGCCTTTTTTTTTCTTGTTCTCGAACTTTCTATTTACAACTCACTATAATCACTCACTATTAGTTAACATGAACCGGTATTCTGAACCGTTGTCAGTTAGCAATATTATTATTTTAATTCATTATTTTCTCTTGTGAGCTGTCCTAACTGTTTATCTCACCTTAACAATAGCATGAATAATGCTTGGGCAAACCCCAGGGTGACACTGGGTACCAGAGTAACTCTGGGAAGGTTAACGCGGCCGCCGTGATGCTGACCACATCACCCCTAGTGTGCCGATAGTCAAGAAAATATGGGCCTAACACCATATTCCCAGTGTGCTTCAAAGGGCGTGTAACGAGATCCTTTACCCTTTACCTTTACTGATCACCTTGCTGCTCAACATCTGCTGCAAGGTCGCGCAAACGGCTGTCACTTGTATTAGTCCTGCATATGTTCTATGGAGATATTCAAACCTGGTATAACTGTAAAGCTTCGAAGCATCACTGGTGCATCCAAATTATGAAATGAAGAACTAGGTACGGGAATTCATATCCCAGCATGGAGGCTAAAGAACAAATTTAGTACAACAGGCAAGTATTAGATTGCAAGTATGAAAGTCGCGATGTAACAAAATATGGTTCACGATTTTTGACTAACGTTATAGAATGTACTAAGGGAAATAGGGATACATGGAATAGGGACTTAGTTAGCGAAGGGAGGTAATAATATTATGGTGTACCTTAGTGTAGTGGATTTGATGGTATTGTATGGTTGATGTTACCTAGTGTGATGCATGAGGTCAGCTGTGAAGGCTCCTGAGATAAATGTAGCTGTGAATTTACAGAAGGCCCTTCTTGCTACCACTTACGACCTCACACATATCTTTTTTACTAATGAATGTGGCTACGTTAAAAATCTAGGGTACTGATATGTAATGTGTTGTGGTAGATTACATACACAGACACACAGATATTTAATAAGTCTAATAATATTAATAAAATTTATAACACACTGAACTAACTCAAGCTGTTTAAA
This sequence comes from Oreohelix idahoensis, assembly GCA_024509875.1. NCBI lineage: Eukaryota > Metazoa > Mollusca > Gastropoda > Stylommatophora > Oreohelicidae > Oreohelix > Oreohelix idahoensis. The sequence continues at coordinate 685,678 of JAMPIV010011519.1, read as the reverse complement.
TTTTTGATATTAAATTTTCTTTAAGTTTATTTGTTCTGAACCAAGGTTTTATTTTGGTCAGAACATATGGAAGTGGTACGGGTATATTTTAAGAATGTTTATTATTTCAGGAACCGTCCTCCCGACGTCCTGTGGTAAGAGTGCATTAGACTTCAGGCTTGACACTCCTTAATACAGTGGCCTGCTGAATACCCTCCAGGGTTCTCCTTGCATATTCCGTTTCAGGAATTATTTTATATATTTAAGATATGGCGAGTCACACACAATCTCCCTGGCCCGCACCTCAGGTACTCAGTAACAAGGCCTAACTTCTTGGCACGATTCACAAATATTTATTAACACATTACTCCATTTGAGTATGATATGACATCGTAGCTTTTACTAGCACATGTCTCTACTGTCCTTGATTCTGATACTCTCAGTTTTAATGGAACAGTCAACTTACGTGCCCAAGAATTCCATACACACTGCTAAGACTAATCTGACATTATACTGTTAATGAAAGCATAAGGCAGTGATGGTAATCGATCTTGCAGGTGAAATATAAAGATGCCCAAAGGCAATTAACACATTTTAAAAGCAGGTCCTACTGGACACGTTCCTTGCATACTGGTCAAACGACACAAGCAGACTGCCGGTTAGAGACGCTAGCTTGTCCCAAATCAAAACTCACGTCTGCTGTCAATTCAAAGCAGGAGTCAAGACGTCACTTCCTGCAACCACGGGATACCGTGTGTAAACAATATATATCAGGAAGTGATCGAATACAAAACATGATATGATATTTATTCATATCAGGAAGGTTTTGAAATTATGAATGAAATGCATGAATATATGTCATAATAAAATAGAAAATGTGTACATATGTATTTCAAATGACTGGTTAATAGTAATTATCTTAAGATAGTCCCAGGAGAACTTATTTCTAGATATGCTGTTGGGGTGATATCATCACTCCCTGTCTATGACTATCAAACATTGTCCCTTCACTGATGGGAGTAATACAAGCTTTATTTCCCAAAAAATGGTAGGTTCTAGTTGATGGTAATATAGTTGGTGTGTTAGTAAATAAGTTGGTGAAGGTCCAGCAGGCCAGACGCTCACGTATCTTGACTAAGTAGCTCTGGTGCTGGAATCTGGTGGCCACACCTCTCCGTGCTTGGGGGCAATATAAGGCTGCTCTGACAAAATACTAGACTGCACTGGTCCACACTTGTATATATCAACACAGCATTTGACACCACTTTGGTGCCAAACAGAAACTCACACTTCTGCAACAAAAGTATTGGATCATGTGTCAGAACTCTACCTCCTGAGCCACTTCTGCACACAACACTACACAACAACACCACATAGACGGGGTCAGATCTCTCTGACCATACAGCACATCTTACCAAGTTGGTTTCACATAGAACTAGTTCCCCAAGACTACATATTCTGAAATATGTTCATTAGCTTCCTGCTATTGAATAAGATCGGTGATATGTTCCACTGATCTCAACACTTGATCCGCCCTTCATAATCCTTGCTGGCGTTTATGTATTTTGTTTGTCTCTAGACCCTGAACTTGGGCTGGGGATCTAGAGCGAATCCTTACTTGTTGTAAGGGATAAATTTTGATATGGCAGTATCAAATCACTCGAAACATTAAACAATATTAAAATATACAAAGAAATGCTTTCAGTCTTACCAGAATTATGAATAGAGAACACAGTTATATTCTAGCAAAACTCAGCTGAGCTGCTGGCTCTAGTATGGCGTCCCTCTAAATATGGCAATTAGCTTCTGGGAACTACACCACTGAAGAATTACTGTGTCTACTAATGGACAATTTATGTTGAATGGCAAAAATGCGCGTCTGTGCGCCGATAATATGATTATCTGTGGCCAATCACCGACTTTCCCCCTTTCAAATTTCAAACCTCCTACCAAAAGTCAATTCAGTCATACCTCAGTCAAGTATGTATTATTGTCTGTTGGTCCGTCTGTCTCTACTTGCTTTTTCATAAAAAACACGCTTGGTTCTACATGCCTTTCTACACGAATCGGTCTCTAGAGTTATTTTTAGCCACAATTTTCCACTATTTCCCCCTCTCTTTCATTCCAACTAGATTTTAGCACTTGAGTCTCAAGGCCGCAATTTTTGAAAATTAGTGACATTTTTTTAACAGTGCAGTCGCTCGTCTGTTATGAACAACACAGTCTTTTGTCAATATCTTCATTATTATCTATCCGTCTGTATAAATGAAAGCATATTATTTCTCTGCTCAAGATGGGCTATCAGACTACCTAGGTTTTATATTCCTAACATTATTATTAAGAAAAGTTACTTTTTCAAGGTTAGTTGTTCTTTTGAAATATGTTCGAGCATCTTCTGTAATGCGTTTGCCGCTGAATTCAAATAAAAGGACTAAGTATCGTAAAAGCGTCCAAGAAATGACTGTTGCGTATAATAGCTAAGGTCCCTTTTGTCCATTTCTTTACATTGTGTCAACTTGGGAACGTGAATTTTTTTCCTTTCCCACCAATTGCGTCTTTTTAGCCTTGCTAGTTTCAAGCACGTGTTCAGTCATATTTTTTCTTTTTGATCTCCGTTCCCTCCCGTCTCCAAGGGTAAACGTTTTGTCTGTACGTCTAACAAGTTAGTTTCCATGGCGGGTATTGAACCGCGGCATGGGCGATCATGTCTTCTAGTAGCTTACGCATTATTTTTATCCCTACATTTTATCTTTGGAGATATTTTAACGTTGTATCACGGTTAAATTTATCACACATCTCCCCACTTGAAAACATGCCTACGGCAAGTTCCAAAACCAGTGATACACATAGATAAAATTACTCCTCACGCCTATCACTACTCTAATTTTGATCACAGGGGTGCCGACTGAGGAAATCTGCACCGACATTCAATGACCCTGGGATGTACTCAATACTAAACTGATAAGGTTGCAGTAATAAAGACCACCTCAACAATCTTGCGTTTTCATGCTTAGCCTGAGATAAGAATACTAGGGGCTGATGATCCGTCTGGACCACAAAAGTCCTACCATACAGATAGATTTGAAACTTCTTTATTGCCCAGATTAACGCTAAACATTCTTTTTCGCTTGTGGAATATCCTTGTTCCGCCTTATTCAATTTGCGGCTTGCATAAGCGACTGGGTTCAGTTCCCCATCAGGTGAAGATGATCTTTGCAACAAAGCCGCCCCGAGTACTACATTACTTGCATCTGTTCTTACGACAAAGTCCTGTGTCAAATCAGGCAGTTTGAGAATAGGCTTGCTAGTGAGTTTTTCCTTTAACTCTTGGAACGCTAATTCACATTGCGCAGTCCAAACTATTCTATCTGGATGTCCCTTGCGAGTCAAATCAGTCAGAGGAGCACATATTGAGTTAAAATTTTTGATATATTTTTGGTAAAAACCACATAACGACACGAATGATCGCACGTCCTTTTTTGTTTGTGGTCTAGGTGCTCTCTGCAGTTTTTCCAAGTTCTTGGGGTCAGGGGTCATGTTGCCCTGATATATAGTGTGTCCCAAGAATTCCAACTCTTTGCATCCAATACAACATTTTGTTGGATTAGCAGTTAAGTTCGCCTCCCTAAGCCTATCAAATAACATTTTTAGGGAGTCAATGTGTTCTTCAAATGTCTCTGTGGCGACGAGAATATCATCCATGAAATTCGTGATACATGGGTTATTCAGGGGATCCAACAATTTGCGCATCATCCTTGAAAATACACTCAGAGCATTTTTCAGTCCGAATGGTAGCATGTTGAATTCATAATGTCCATCTGAAGTGCTAAAAGCCAAATAAGGCCTCACTTCAGGCTTCACTGGAATCTGGTAATAGCCTTTACTAAGATCCACCTTGGAAAAGTAGTTTGCCTTGTTTAATCTGGCAAATAACTGTTTTGTGTCTGGTAATGGGTCCACTTGTCCTTCTGTGACAGCATTCAGTTTCCTGTAATCTATGCACAGTCTGTGTTCCCCAGACGGTTTTCTCAACAAAACTACACTGGAGCTAAAAGATGATTCACTGTGTGAAATAATCCCCTCCTTCAACAAATAATCTATTTCTTCTTTCAATGCCTTCTCCTTCGCGAACAGAATAGAATAGGCTCTCATACAGATTGGGTTTGCGTCTACCAGTTTCATGTCATACTGTAGCAAATTTGTATGTCCTGGTTTATCTGTTAATACATCTGTATGTTCCTCCAGAACCTGTTGAACTCTCTCCCTCTGGTTTTTAGTCAGGTGCTTACTGACTTTTACCTGTGCTGCTGTTTCACAAGGATGTAATGGGTATTCATGTGAGGTGAGTGGTTCCTTTTGCATTTGAGTTGCGATAGCCAACGTCAGTAAGGGGGTGCTTTCCTGGAGTGGTCTGTCCAGATACTTCTTTAAAAGGTTTACATGATAAACTTTCTCCTTCCCCTTTTTGTCAATTTTATAGTTTGTTCTAGACACCTTCTCTAGAACCGTATATGGACCTTGCCATCCAATTTGTAATTTATTCTTGCTACCGGGTAGTAGAAGCAGCACCTTCTCTCCCACAGCTAGTTCTCTGTCCTTTGCCTTCCTATTAAAATATGCTGCATGTTTCTTCCTGGCTTGTTTCAAATTATCATTTGCCAGTGTCCATCCAGCTTTCAAACGAGTGGTCAGTTCGTTCACGTATTGATAAGATGAGGTAACGGTCTCATCTGCCTTCTCATCTGTCCAGGTCCTTAATAAAGCTTCTAATGGACCTTTTATGGGTCTCCCAAATAGCAGAGTTGCGGGAGCCATCCCGGTTGAACTATGTGGTACCTCCCGATACGCAAACAACGCGGCGGGCAGGAATTGATCCCATAGATCCGGTTTTTCGTGTGCCAGCTTCCTCAGGATAGAAATGAGAGTCCCATTGAACCTCTCTACCTGGCCGTTCCCTTGTGGATGGTACGGACTACAATGAAAGTGTCTGGCTTGAAATAGCTTAAAAACTTCTTCCATTAGTTTCCCCTTGAACTGTGAGCCATTATCAGTCAAGATTTGATGCGGGAATCCTAATCGGGTGAATATTGTAAGTAGTGCCTCTGCTACATGTTTTGAATCAATTGATGGCAGGGCTACCGCCTCTCCCCACATAGAACAAGTGTCCACCAGAGTAAGGATGTAACTGTTCCTCCTCTTGGTCCGAGTGAGAGGTCCCACAATATCCACTGCAACCCTCTCAAAAGGTGTTCCCACTATGGGCATTTCCCCTAGAGTTGCAGGAGCAGTCCAATGCTTTGGAGCTACCCGTTGACATTCTGGGCAGGATTTGACATATCTTTTTATATCCTCCGTTATCCCTGGCCAGAAGTAATGACAAGCTATACGCTGTCCTGTGTCGCTGATCCCCATGTGACCACTGAAGGGAATCGCATGCCCGAGTTCCATCACTTTATCCCTATATGAAGTGGGAAGAACCAGCTGGTTGTGACCATTTGTTCCAGTTCCGTCCTTCCTATATAATAGTTTGTTCTTCATAAAGTATTCTCCCTTGCTTGGAGGTGTGTGGCATTTGGGCAATTTTTTGAAACATGGCTTAAGGGTCTTATCCTCAGCCTGCGCCTTCCTCATCTCCTCTGGATGAGCATTTATAGGTTCACCTTCTTCCTCCTTTTTCTGTGACCTGGTCTGCACTGTCGCCATGATCACAGGTCTCTCGGGATTCCCCAAGAAGACGTATCTACACCCCAATATCAGAGGGTAGATTGGTTCATCTATCACTGCTGCTCTGATTTCTCCATCCACATAGCGAGTTTTCACCGTTATCCTTGCGATGGGAAGTGTCATGAGTGGTATGTCCTTAGTCGCCCCTTGTATTTCCACTGTTTCTGTGGTATACTGACTTGGGTCCACTAGGCTAGACTTCACAACTGAATCATAATCCAAACCTGTATCATAAAGGCACCTTATGGTGACCCCATTACAAATAACATCCTCACAAACTGGGGGGTGATAAGGTTCCTGCTGTCCATTAGGATTAACCTTTAATCTTTGAGTCCCCGACTTCATTGCAGCAATGTTTGAAGGTTTCCTTCTACAAAATTAGGTGTTATGGTTATCTTTCTTGCACCATTTGCACCATCTTTTTCCTTGGTTCAATGGTTTTCTTTCATTGAACTTTTGGTCATTGAACTGTGAGTTTCTGTCGCGATAGACATTTCTTGGCCGCTCAAAGTTTGTCCTACCTTTATTTCCCTGCTCTCTATTATCAAATTTATTAAATTGCTGTGGAGCTTTAAAATTGTCTATGTGCTTCTTTTTTAGCACCACTTACCTCTGCCTGGGCTGCCTGATACCTCTCAGCGACATTTAAAACCTCCCCCAACCTCTCTGCACCTTGTTCCATGAGAAATTTTCTCAAGTCTGGAGCCATGGACTCTCTCAATTGCTCTATCATGATCATCTCTTTAAGATCTTGGGTCTTCCCCAGAGCAGTCCATTTCTCCAAATAGGTTTCCAGTCTGGCAGAGAATTGGTGGTATGTCTCCCCAGACAACAGTTTGGCATTTCTAAATTTCTTACGATAAAATTCACCATTTTTTTTCGTATCTTAACAACAAAGCCTGCTTTAACATGTCATAACACTGACAAACAACATTTTTCTTTCTTATATAAGAATAAGTGTTCTTAGGTCAGTTTCTTGCGCTGATTTCAAATCTGAAATCCGTTTATCTCAATCACGTCGGGTTCTTAAGATATTTGTGAATAAATATATTTTTGGGAAACCGTTATTTGCTCCGTTTCATTTTTATTCTATAGCTTATTAAAAATTAATAAAAAGCAACATAATTTTACTTTTTATACTGCTAAAAGATGCATGACATATGTTACGCGATTTTTCAAATAGTTACTGTATTTTGAAATCATTCTGAGCAAAATATGGCTTCTAGAAGTTGTAGAAATTCAGCTGATCTGTTCTGTTACGTGTGCGGATATTTTACCGATCGTGTTGACCAGAAAAACTTTACACCATTACTAAAGAAAGCAGATGAACTTTATTTCGATTCGAAAGTTGATGATGCAAATAAATCTTGGAAGCCAAATGCAGTTTGTTCGATACATTGGCAGGTTGGTTACGAAAATCGCCGAAGCATAAGTCGATGCCTTTTGGAGTGCCAGTAATATGGCGTGAACATACAAATCACACTACTGATTGTTACTTCTGCTTGACAAATATCCATGGTTTCACTTTTAAAACTAGAAAGTCTGTGGTTTATCCAAATATTGAATCGGTTTCGAAACCAGTGCCTCATGATCCAATCACGTGTCCGATCCAAGTACCACCAGAACAGTATCCGTTGGACGTGAATGAACCATCAGAAAGTGATAGTTTACCTGCTTTAGAAACTAATTCTGACTCAGATTACATACCGGTGAATGATGGTGTTTACTTAATTAACCATTCAGAACTTTCAGATCTAATACGTGATCTCGCTCTTACCAAAGGACAAGCGGAATTACTCGGTTCGCGACTCAAAGAATGAAATCTTTTAGCGCCCAATACTCCGATATCTAAATTTCGTCATAGACACAGAGAACTTGTTCAATACTTTGAGATGGGTGATGACATTTGCTATTGCAAAGATGTAAACGGTCATGAGCACATAGTCAACGAATGGCGATTTTTCATCGATTCTTCCAAGACTAGTCTAAAAGCCGTGTTATTGCATAACAGAAATTTTTTTTCATCAATTCCAGTCGCCTACTCTGTTCATATGAAAGAAACTTATGACAATATGGCTATACGTTTGGAAAAAATAAAGTACAATGACTACCAATGGCGGATTTGTGGAGACCTAAAGGTCATTGCAATTCTCACGGGCATGCAGACTGGGTATACTAAATTTTGTTGCTTCTGATGTGAATGGGACAGCCGCAACAGACAGGAACATTATGCAAGAAAGGTGTGGCCTATCCGGGATCGTATGCAGCTCGGGCATAAAAATGTAATACGCGAGCCATTAGTTAACAAAGACAGCTTCATTTTACCACTGTTACATATAAAGTTGGGGCTCATGAAGAATTTTGTAAAGCGTTAGATAAAACGAGCAAAGCTTTCACTTATCTTCGAGAAAAGTTTCCGCAAGTTAGCGATGCAAAGATAAAGGAAGGTATCTTTGTAGGACCTCAGATTAGGAAAGTTATTGCAGACAAACAATTCGAGAACTTGTTACATGGTAGTGAACTTCGCGCATGGATGGCATTCAAATCGATCGCCGATAACTTTCTGGAAAATCACAAATCTGTCGACTATGTTGCATATTGTTAAGCAGTGCATAGATGCATACAGAATTATGGGCTGTATCATGTCCCTCAAAATCCATTTGCTCGATTCGCATCTTGACTTTTTCCCTGACAACCTTGGCGAATTCAGCGATGAACATGGAGAACGATTCCATCAAGATATCGCCGTAATGGAGTCACGTTATCAAGGATGGTGGAGTGTGACCATGCTTGCCGATTATTGTTGGATGCTTCATCGCGATGTACCACATGCCATTCACCGACGAAAGTCGACTGCAAAGAAATTCAAGCCTACATAACTGTTATACTTCTTGTACGAATGATGTTGTAATACTGTATGCGTTGTTAAAAAACTTCAATTGCGTGTTTCTAGAGATCCCGACCTGATAGAGAAAAACGGTTTGCAGATTTAAAAACAGCGCATTAAAAATTGACCA
>JAMPIV010011519.1:300000-668976 GCA_024509875.1 Oreohelix idahoensis | reverse complement strand
TGGGTGTAGTGTTGTTGTTGATGTGGTGGTGTGGGTGTTGGGTGTGTTGTGGGTGTTGTTGTTGGGTGTGGTTTGTTTTTTGTGGGTTTTTGTGGTGGGGTTTGGTATGTTTTTGTGTTTTGTGTGTTTTATTTTGGGGTGTTGTGTGTTTTTGTGTTTGGTGTGTTTGTGTTTGTTTTGTTGTTTGTGTTTGGTTTTTTTTTGTTGGTGTGTTTGGGTTTTGGGGGATTGGTATGGGTGGTTTTTTTGTTTGTGTGTTTTGTTTTTTTTGGTTTGGTTTTTTGTGTTTGTGGGGTTGTTTGTGGTGATTGTTTTGTTTGTGGTTGTTTTGTTTTTGTGTTGTGATTGGTTGGTTGTGTGTTATTGTTGTTGGTAGTGTGGTAGGTAGTTGTTGTTTGTTTTTGTGTGTAATTTTATTTTTTTTATGAGTGTTTTTGTTATTGGATGGGTTTTGGGGGTTTTTGGGAGTTTTGTGGTTTGGTTTGTTTGGGTGGTGGTTTTTTGGTTTATAAAGGGGGTGGCCCAAAGGCAATTAACACATTTTTAAAAGCAGGTCCTACTGGAATCAACGTTTCCTTGCATACTGGTCAAACGACACAACAACAACAGACTGCCGGTTGAGACGCTAGCTTGTCCCAAATTCAAAACTCACGATCTGCTGTGTCATTCAAGTAGCAGGATGGTCAAGACGTCCACTATTGTCCTGCCAACCACGGGATACCGTGGTGTAAACAATATATAGCATGAAAGTGATCGAATAACAAAACGATGATATAATAATTGTTTATTCATATCAGGAAGCTTTTGAAATTATGAATGAGTAATGCATTGAATTTTATTTCATAATAAATAAATTGTTGGGGGTTTGTACTTATGTATTTTCAATGACTGGGTTTAATAGTATTTATCTTAAGATAGTCCCAGGAGAACTTATTTCTAGATATAGCTGTTGGGGTGATATCATCACATTCCCTGTCTATCTAACTATCAAACATTGTCCCTTCACCCCCCCCCCACTGATGGGAGTAATACAAGCTTTATTTCCCAAAAAATGGTAGGTTCTAGATGATTAATGGATAGTTTGGTGTGTTAGTAAAGTAAGTTGGAGAAGGTCCAGCATGGCCAAGACGCTCACACGTATCCTTAGACTAAGTAGCTCCTGCTGCAGGAATCTGGTGGCCACACCTTCCTCTCCGTGCTGGGGCAATATAAGGCTGCTCTGACAAAATACTAGACTAGCACTGGTCCACACTTGTATATTATCAACACACAGCATTTGACACCCACTTTGGGTGCCAAACAGAAACTCACACTTCTGCAACAAAAGTATTGGATCATGTGTCAGAACTCTACCTCCTGAGCCACTCTTTCAGCACACAACACAACACACAACAACACCACAAATACAGTGTCAGATCTCTCTGACCAACCAGCATCAGCACATCTTACCAAGTTGGTTTTCACATAGAACAAGTTATTCCCCAAGAGACTACCATAAGACTGAAATATTTTCATTATCTTCCAGCTATATAATTAAGATCGGTGATATGTTCCTCTGATCTCAACACTTGATCCGCCTTCATAATCCTTGCTTGCGTTTATGTATTTTAGTATTTTCATCTATACCCTGAACTTGGGCTGGGATCTAGAGCGAATCATACTTGTTGTTAAGGGAAAAATTTTGATATGGCAGTATCAAATCATCTCGAAACATTAAACAATATTAAAAATACAATAGAAAAATGCTTTCAGTCCTTACCAGAATTAAGAATAGAGAACACAGTAATATTCTAGCAAAACTACAGCTGAGCTGCTGGCTCTAGTAATGGCGAACACCTCCACATTATGGCAATTAGCTGTACTGGGAACTACACCACATGAAGAGATTACTGTTGTCCTACTAAATGGACAATTTATTGTTTGAATAGCAAAAATGCGCGTCTGTGCGCCGAATAATAAGATTATCTGTGGCCATCAACCGACTTTCCCCCCTTTCAAATTTCAAACCTCCTACCAAAAGTCAATTCCATGTCATACCTCAGTCAAGTATGTATTATTGTCTGTTGGTCCGTCCTGTCTCTAATACTTGCTTTTTCATAAAAAACACGCTGGTTCTACATGCCTTTCTACACGAATCGGTCTCTAGAGTTATTTTTAGCCACAATTTTCCACTATTTCCCCCTCTCTTTCATTCCAACTAGATTTTATTAGCACTTGAGTCTCAAGCCGCAATTTTGAAAATTAGTGACATTTTTTTAACAGTGCAGGACGCTCGTCTGTTTTATGAACAACACAGTCTTTTGTCAATATCTTCATTATTAATCTATCCGTCTGTATATGAAATGAAAGCATATTATTTTCTCTGCTCAAGATGGGCTATCAGACTACCTAGGTTTATATAAATCCTAACATTATATATATACGATAAAAGTTACTTTTTCAAGGTTAGTTGTTCATTTGAAGATATGTTCGAGCATCTTCTGTAATGCGTTTGCCGCTGAATTCAAATAAAATGACTAAGTATCGTAAAAGCGTCCAAGAAATGACTGTTGCGTATAATAGCTAGGTCCCTTTTGTCCATTTCTTTACATTGTGTCAACTTGGGGACGTGAATTTTTTTTCCTTTCCCACCAATTGCGTCTTTTTTAATATCCTTGCTAGTTTTCAAGCACCGTGTTCAGATCATATTTTTTCTTATTGATCCTCCGTTCCCTCCCGTCTCCAAGGGTAAACATTTTGTCTGTACGTCTAAACAAGTTTAGTTTCCATGGCGGGAGTGACCCGCGGCATGGGCGATCATGTCTTCTAGTAGCTTACGCATTACTTTTTTTCCTACATTTTATCTTTGGAGATATTTTAACGTTGTATCACGGTTAATTTTATCACACATCTTCTTACTTGAAAACATGCCTACGGCAAGTTCCAAAACCAGTGATACACATAGATAAAATTACTCCTCACGCCTACCACTACTCTAATTTTGATCACAGGGGTGCCGACTGAGGAAATCTGCACCGACATTCAATGACCCTGGGATGTACTCAATACTAAACTGATAAGGATGCAGTAATAAAGACCACCTCAACAATCTTGCGTTTTCATGCTTAGCCTTAAATAAGAATCCTAGGGGCTGATGATCCGTCGGGACCACAAAAGTCCTACCATACAGATAGATTTGAAACTTCTTTATTGCCCAGATTAACGCTAAACATACTTTTTCGCTTGTGGAGTATCCTTGTTCCGCCTTATTCAATTTGCGGCTTGCATAAGCGACTGGTTTCAGTTCCCCATCAGGTGAAGATGATCTTTGCAACAAAGCCGCCCCGAGTTACTACATTACTTGCATCTGTTCTTACGACAAAGTCCTGTGTCAAATCAGGCAGTTTGAGAATAGGCTTGCTAGTGAGTTTTTCCTTTAACTCTTGGAACGCTAATTCACATTGCGCAGTCCAAATTATTTTATCTGGATGTCCCTTGCGAGTCAAATCAGAGGAGCACATATATGGAGTTAAAATTTTTTGATATATTTTGGTAAAAAACCACATAACGACACGAAATGATCGCACGTCCTTTTTTGTTTGTGGTCTAGGTGCTCTCTGCAGTTTTTCCAAGTTCTTGGGGTCAGGGGTCATGTTACCCTGATATACAGTGTGTCCCAAGAATTCCAACTCTTTGCATCCAATACAACATTTTGTTGCCTAGCAGTTAAGTTCGCCTCCCTAAGCCTATCAAATAACATTTTTAGGAGTCAATGTGTTCTTCAAATGTCTCTGTGGCGACGAGAATATCATCCATGAAATTCGTGATACATGGGTTATTCAGGGGATCCAGCAATTTGCGCATCATCCTTGAAAATACACTCGGAGCATTTTTCAGTCCGAATGGTAGCATGTTGAATTCATAATGTCCATCCGAAGTGCTAAAAGCCAAATAAGGTCTCACTTCAGGCTTCACTGGAATCTGGTAATAGCCTTTACTAAGATCCACCTTTGAAAAGTATTTTGCCTTGTTTAATCTGGCAAATAACTGTTTTGTGTCTGGTAATGGATCCACTTGTCCTTCTGTGACAGCATTCAGTTTCCTGTAATCTATGCACAGTCTGTGTTCCCCAGACGGTTTTCTCAACAAAACGACACTGGAACTAAAAGATGATTCACTGTGTGAAATAATCCCCTCCTTCAACAAATACTCTATTTCTTCTTTCAATGCCTTCTCCTTCGCGAACGGAATAGAATAGGCTCTCATACAGATTGGGTTTGAGTCTACCAGTTTCATGTCATACTGTAGCAAATTTGTATGTCCTGGTTTATCTGTTAATACATCTGTATGTTCCTCCAGAACCTGTTGAACTCTCTCTCCCTCTGGTTTTTAGTCAGGTGCTTACTGACTTTTACCTGTGCTGCTGTTTCACAAGGATGTAATGGGTATTCATGTGAGGTGAGTGGTTCCTTTTGCATTTGAGTTGCGATAGCCAAGGTCAGTAAGAGGGTGCTTTCCTGGAGTGGTCTGTCCAGATACTTCTTTAAAAGGTTTACATGATAAACTTTCTCCTTCCCCTTTTTGTCAATTTTATAGTTTGTTCTAGACACCTTCTCTAGAACCGTATATGGACCTTGCCATCCAATTTGTAATTTATTCTGGCTACCGGGTAGTAGAAGCTGCACCTTCTCTCCCACAGCTAGTTCTCTGTCCTTTGCCTTCCTATTAAAATATGCTGCATGTTTCTTCCTGGCTTGTTTCAAATTATCATTTGCCAGTTTCCATCCAGCTTTCAAACGAGTGGTCAGTTCGTTCACGTATTGATAAGATGAGGTAACCGTCTCTTCTGCCTTCTCATCTGTCCAGGTCCTTAATAAAGCTTCTAATGGACCTTTTATGGGTCTCCGAAATAGCAGAGTTGCGGGAGCCATCCCGGTTGAACTATGTGGTACCTCCCGATACGCAAACGATGCGGCGGGCAGGAATTGATCCCACAGATCCGGTTTTTCGTGTGCCAGCTTTCTCAGGATAGAAATGAGAGTCCCATTGAACCTCTCTACCTGGCCGTTCCCTTGTGGATGGTACGGACTACAATGAAAGTGTCTGGCTTGAAATAGCTTAAAAACTTCTTCCGTTAGTTTCCCCTTGAACTGTGAGCCATTATCAGTCAAGATTTGATGCGGGAATCCTAATCGGGTAAATATTGTAAGTAGTGCCTCTGCTACATGTTTTGAATCAATTGATGGCAGGGCTACCGCCTCTCCCCACATAGAACAAGTGTCCACCAGAGTAAGGATGTAACTGTTCCTCCTCTTGGTCCGAGTGAGAGGTCCCACAATATCCACTGCAACCCTCTCAAAAGGTGTTCCCACTATGGGCATTTCCCCTAGAGTTGCAGGAGCAGTCCAATGCTTTGGAGCTACCCGTTGACATTCTGGGCAGGATTTGACATATCTTTTTATATCCTCCGTTATCCCTGGCCAGAAGTAATGACAAGCTATAAGCTGTCCTGTGGCGCTGATCCCCATGTGACCACTGAAGGGAATCGCATGCCCGAGTTCCATCACTTTATCCCTATATGAAGTGGGAAGAACCAGCTGGTTGTGACCATTTGTTCCAGTTCCGCCTTCCTGTATAATAGTTTGTTCTTCATAAAGTATTCTCCCTTGCTTGGAGGTGTGTGGCATTTGGGCAATTTTTTTTGAAACATGGCTTAAGGGTCTTATCCTCAGCCTGCGCCTTCCTCATCTCCTCTGGATGAGCATTTATAGGTTCACCTTCTTCCTCCTTTTTCTGTGACCTGGTCTGCACTGTCGCCATGATCACAGGTCTCTCGGGATTCCCCAAGAAGACGTATCTACACCCCAATATCAGAGGGTAGATTGGTTCATCTATCACTGCTGCTCTGATTTCTCCTTTCCACATAGCGAGTTTTCACCGTTATCCTTGCGATGGGAAGTGTCATGAGTGGTATGTCCTTAGTCGCCCCTTGTATTTCCACTGTTTCTGTGGTATACTGACTTGGGTCCACTAGGCTAGACTTCACAACTGAATCATAATCCAAACCTGTATCATAAAGGCACCTTATGGTGACCCCCATTACAAATAACATCCTCACAAACTGGGGGGTGATAAGGTTCCTGCTGTCCATTAGGATTAACCTTTAATCTTTGAGTCCCCGACTTCATTGCAGCAATGTTTGAAGGTTTCCTTCTACAAAATTAGGTGTTATGGTTATCTTTCTTGCACCATTTGCACCATCCTTTTCCTTGGTTCAATGGTTTTCTTTCATTGTATTTTTGGTCATTGAACTGTGAGTTTCAGTCACGATAGTCATTTCTTGGCCGTTCAAGGTTTGTCCTACCTTTATTACCCTGTTCTCTATTATCAAATTTATTAAATTGCTGTGGAGCTTTAAAATTGTCTATGTGCTTCTTTTTAGCACCACTTACCTCTGCCTGGGCTGCCTGATACCTCTCAGCGACATTTAAAACCTCCCCCAACCTCTCTGCACCTTGTTCCATGAGAAATTTTCTCAAGTCTGGAGCCATGGACTCTCTCAATTGCTCTATCATGATCATCTCTTTAAGATCTTGGGTCTTCCCCAGAGCAGTCCATTTCTCCAAATAGGTTTCCAGTCTGGCAGAGAATTGGTGGTATGTCTCCCCAGACAACAGTTTGGCATTTCTAAATTTCTTACGATAAAATTCACCATTTTTTTCGTATCTTAACAACAAAGCCTGCTTTAACATGTCATAACACTGACAAACAACATTTTTCTTTCTTATATAAGAATAAGTGTTCTTAGGTCAGTTTCTTGCGCTGATTTCAAATCTGAAATCCGTTTATCTCAATCACGTCGGGTTCTTAAGATATTTGTGAATAAATATATTTTTGGGAAACCGTTATTTGCTCCGTTTCATTTTTATTCTATAGCTTATTAAAAATTAATAAAAAGCAACATAATTTTACTTTTTATACTGCTAAAAGATGCATGACATATGTTACGCGATTTTTCAAATAGTTACTGTATTTTGAAATAATTCTGAGCAAAATATGGCTTCTAGAAGTTGTAGAAATTCAGCTGATCTGTTCTGTTACGTGTGCGGATATTTTACCGATCGTGTTGACCAGAAAAACTTTACACCATTACTAAAGAAAGCAGATGAACTTTATTTCGATTCGAAAGTTGATGATGCAAATAAATCTTGGAAGCCAAATGCAGTTTGTTCGATACATTGGCAGGTTGGTTACGAAAATCGCCGAAGCATAAGTCGATGCCTTTTGGAGTGCCAGTAATATGGCGTGAACATACAACTCACACTACTGATTGTTACTTCTGCTTGACAAATATCCATGGTTTCACTTTTAAAACTAGAAAGTCTGTGGTTTATCCAAATATTGAATCGGTTTCGAAACCAGTGCCTCATGATCCAATCACGTGTCCGATCCAAGTACCACCAGAACAATATCCGTTGGACGTAAATGAACCATCAGAAAGTGATAGTTTACCTGCTTTAGAAACTAATTCTGACTCAGATTACATACCGGTGAATGATGGTGTTTACTTAATTAACCATTCAGAACTTTCAGATCTAATACGTGATCTCGCTCTTACCAAAGGACAAGCGGAATTACTCGGTTCGCGACTCAAAGAATGAAATCTTTTAGCGCCCAATACTCCGATATCTAAATTTCGTCATAGACACAGAGAACTTGTTCAATACTTTGAGATGGGTGATGACATTTGCTATTGCAAAGATGTAAACGGTCATGAGCACATAGTCAACGAATGGCGATTTTTCATCGATTCTTCCAAGACTAGTCTAAAAGCCGTGTTATTGCATAACAGAAATTTTTTTTCATCAATTCCAGTCGCCTACTCTGTTCATATGAAAGAAACTTATGACAATATGGCTATACGTTTGGAAAAAATAAAGTACAATGACTACCAATGGCGGATTTGTGGAGACCTAAAGGTCATTGCAATTCTCACGGGCATGCAGACTGGGTATACTAAATTTTGTTGCTTCTGATGTGAATGGGACAGCCGCAACAGACAGGAACATTATGCAAGAAAGGTGTGGCCTATCCGGGATCGTATGCAGCTCGGGCATAAAAATGTAATACGCGAGCCATTAGTTAACAAAGACAGCTTCATTTTACCACTGTTACATATAAAGTTGGAGCTCATGAAGAATTTTGTAAAAGCGTTAGATAAAACGAGCAAAGCTTTCACTTATTTTCGAGAAAAGTTTCCGCAAGTTAGCGATGCAAAGATAAAGGAAGGTATCTTTGTAGGACCTCAGATTAGGAAAGTTATTGCAGATAAACAATTCGAGAACTTGTTACATGGTAGTTAACTTCGCGCATGGATGGCATTCAAATCGATCGTCGATAACTTTCTGGAAAATCACAAATCTGTCGACTATGTTGCATATTGTTAAGCAGTGCATAGATGCATACAGAATTATGGGCTGTATCATGTCCCTCAAAATCCATTTGCTCGATTCGCATCTTGACTTTTTCCCTGAAAACCTTGGCGAATTCAGCGATGAACATGGAGAATGATTCTATCAAGATATCGCCGTAATGGAGTCACGTTATCAAGGATGGTGGAGTGTGACCATGCTTGCCGATTATTGTTGGATGCTTCATCGTGATGTACCACATGCCATTCACCGACGAAAGTCGACTGCAAAGAAATTCAAGCCTACATAACTGTTATACTTCTTGTACGAATGATGTTGTAATACTGTATGCGTTGTTAAAAAACTTCAATTGCGTATTTCTAGAGATCCCGACCTGATAGAGAAAAACGGTTTGCAGATTTAAAAACAGCGCATTAAAATTGACCAGAAAAACATAGAAATGTTAGAGAAAGAAAAAAAAAGTTTTTTTTTGTTAGTCAGTGTAATTGTCTTGGTCTTCTCTGTTCATTTTTGCGAAGACTTCATAAGAAGTACCTCTCAGTCCCTGTGATAACTTTAAACTCCACCTCTCTCTCTCTAATCCATATGTAGTAGCTAATAATTCAAAACGACTGAGGTACCCCTCTATGTCATCGTTTTTCTCAACAAAATGGTCTAAATGAAACCCCATAGCTGATGTTGAGTCTCCCTGACTAGGCGTAGCATCTGAGGCAAAAGGGCTGGCACCATTTTCAGGAGCATGGCCTTGTAATTTCAGCTCCCTTAGTCGTAATTCGTGCTCCCTTTGCAACCTTCTATCTTCTGCCTCCCTTTCGGCCTTTTTATCTTCTGCTTCCCTTTCGGCCTTTTTATCTTCAGCTTCCCTTTGCTGTCGTTTTTCATCTGCCTCTAATTGGAGCCTTTTACTCTCCCTATCTGCCTCCAATGCTTTTGCCTCCTTGTCAGCCTCAATCTGCAACCTCTTAAGTTCTTTCTCAGCCTCAAATTGTAACCTCTTCTCTTCAGCTAACCTCCTATCTTCCCTTTCAATATACTTATCACATTCTGCAGTTACGTATTGAATTAAACCCTGACCATCCATTCCCATATCCTTCGCCGTTAGCACAGCAGCTGATCTGAACTTTGCCAGCTCCGCCATACTTTTTAGATAATTTAGCAATGAGCAAGATAAATCTCTAACCAATTAATAACTAAAGTAATTCTAATTAATTAATTAATCAATTAACTACCACTGGCTGTGAAGATTCACCAACTTTTATTTTAAGGGACACTTTTAATTTTTACAATTTGTCCCCCTGATTTAATTCTCCCACCAGGAGATCCTAATATTACTGATAAGCTGATTATCCCTGGACAAGACCCCAATATATGTAGTGGATTTGATGGTATTGTATGGTTGATGTTACCTAGTCTAATGCATGAGGTCAGCTGTGAAGGCTCCTGAGATAAATGTAGCTGTGAATTTACAGAAGGCCCTTCTTGCTACCACTTACGACCTCACACATATCTTTTTTACTAATGAATGTGGCTACGTTAAAAATCTAGGGTACTGATATGTAATGTGTTGTGGTAGATTACATACACACACACACAGATATTTAATAAGTCTAATAATATTAATAAAATTTATAACACACTGAACTAACTCAAGCTGTTTAAATTTTTGATATTAAATTTTCTTTAAGTTTATTTGTTCTGAACCAAGGTTTTATTTTGGTCAGAACATATGGAAGGTTTTGAAATTATGAATGAAATGCATGAATATATGTCATAATAAAATAGAAAATGTGTACATATGTATTTCAAATGACTGGTTAATAGTAATTATCTTAAGATAGTCCCAGGAGAACTTATTTCTAGATATGCTGTTGGGGTGATATCATCACTCCCTGTCTATGACTATCAAACATTGTCCCTTCACTGATGGGAGTAATACAAGCTTTATTTCCCAAAAAATGGTAGGTTCTAGTTGATGGTAATATAGTTGGTGTGTTAGTTCGTAAATAAGTTGGTGAAGGTCCAGCAGGCCAGACGCTCACGTATCTTGACTGAGTAGTTCTGGTGCTGGAATCTGGTGGCCCCACCTCTCCGTGCTTGGGGGCAATATAAGGCTGCTCTGACAAAATACTAGACTGCACTGGTCCACACTTGTATATATCAACACAGCATTTGACACCACTTTGGTGCCAAACAGAAACTCACACTTCTGCAACAAAAGTATTGGGTCATGTGTCAGAACTCTACCTCCTGAGCCACTTCTGCACACAACACTACACAACAACACCACATAGACGGGGTCAGATCTCTCTGACCATACAGCACATCTTACCAAGTTGGTTTCACATAGAACTAGTTCCCCAAGACTACATATTCTGAAATATGTTCATTAGCTTCCTGCTATTGAATAAGATCGGTGATATGTTCCACTGATCTCAACACTTGATCCGCCCTTCATAATCCTTGCTGGCGTTTATGTATTTTGTTTGTCTCTAGACCCTGAACTTGGGCTGGGGATCTAGAGCGAATCCTTACTTGTTGTAAGGGATAGATTTTGATATGGCAGTATCAAATCACTCGAAACATTAAACAATATTAAAATATACAAAGAAATGCTTTCAGTCTTACCAGAATTATGAATAGAGAACACAGTTATATTCTAGCAAAACTCAGCTGAGCTGCTGGCTCTAGTATGGCGTCCCTCTAAATATGGCAATTAGCTTCTGGGAACTACACCACTGAAGAATTACTGTGTCTACTAATGGACAATTTATGTTGAATGGCAAAAATGCGCGTCTGTGCGCCGATAATATGATTATCTGTGGCCAATCACCGACTTTCCCCCCTTTCAAATTTCAAACCTCCTACCAAAAGTCAATTCAGTCATACCTCAGTCAAGTATGTATTATTGTCTGTTGGTCCGTCTGTCTCTACTTGCTTTTTCATAAAAAAACACGCTTGGTTCTACATGCCTTTCTACACGAATCGGTCTCTAGAGTTATTTTTAGCCACAATTTTCCACTATTTCCCCCTCTCTTTCATTCCAACTAGATTTTAGCACTTGAGTCTCAAGGCCGCAATTTTTGAAAATTAGTGACATTTTTTTTAACAGTGCAGTCGCTCGTCTGTTATGAACAACACAGTCTTTTGTCAATATCTTCATTATTATCTATCCGTCTGTATAAATGAAAGCATATTATTTCTCTGCTCAAGATGGGCTATCAGACTAGCTAGGTTTTATATTCCTAACATTATTATTAAGAAAAGTTACTTTTTCAAGGTTAGTTGTTTTTTTGAAATATGTTCTAGCATCTTCTGTAATGCGTTTGCCGCTGAATTCAAATAAAAGGACTAAGTATCGTAAAAGCGTCCAAGAAATGACTGTTGCGTATAATAGCTAAGGTCCCTTTTGTCCATTTCTTTACATTGTGTCAACTTGGGGACGTGAATTTTTTTCCTTTCCCCACCAATTGCGTCTTTTTAGCCTTGCTAGTTTCAAGCACGTGTTCAGTCATATTTTTTCTTTTTGATCTCCGTTCCCTCCCGTCTCCAAGGGTAAACGTTTTGTCTGTACGTCTAACAAGTTAGTTTCCATGGCGGGTATTGAACCGCGGCATGGGCGATCATGTCTTCTACTAGCTTACGCATTATTTTTATCCCTACATTTTATCTTTGGAGATATTTTAACGTTGTATCACGGTTAAATTTATCACACTTAGGTCTCTGTGAAATTTGTTTTGGATGAAGTCGGAATGAAAGTGAGATGCACGGGTTTCTGGCGAACAGTCCGTGACAATGAATGAGTTGTGAGTTGATAAAAGTTGTAATAGGAAATTGAGGAAAGAAGTTAGTAGTCAGTTGGATTTGAGAAGTCAAATGTAGCAGTAGTATAGGTTTGGGAATGTTTTCTTATGTATTAAAATGTTTAAATGGCGAGCACCACAGGGAAGATCGTCGACAACAAGCCATAGTGTGGTTGACTCTTGTGTTCACAAGAGATGTACGGTTGTCTAGTTCCTTGGAGACTCAAATGCCATCTTTACAGAGAGAATTGCTTTTTGAGCAATTTAGATGTAGTTTGGATGATGTGTGTTTTTCACACCCACGCAGTGGGCTCGAGACGAGTGTGTTTTTTCCAAGCGCAGAGACAGCAGGTATGAACAGTTTTGTTAAGTAGTGTGTAGTAAGAACAGTTGGTGGAAATAGTCATTCCCTGGCGGTTTAGGCCAGTCTTCGTCATACAAGATAAACCAACTAGCTCACATGGAAAATAGATCAGAACATTTTACAGTCAGAAAAGAACTTAAAATTAAACCAGTAACTTTAAGTGTTTAACGTTCTAGTCTCAGAAAGGAAAAGAAACAGTTGGGTAAGAAATAGTAAGGAAGAGAAGAAAAAATAGAAACAGGGACAGTAACCAGAAACCATGGTACGAGGAATGAAAGGTCGACTTTGTATATAATCAACACTAGTGAAATGGCTGTATAAGAAGTTTGACTACATGCAGCTGCAGAGTGGCCAGTCAAGAATAAATCTCCTTCCACGTAAATGTTACCTACATGCACAGCGGGTTTTGGTGCCTTGCACATCACGTAAATAAACTTGACTACGTTGTTTGCTTCACCGCTGTTCTAGTGAAGTACATTTATATCGAGTTCATCATCCTGCATCAGTTCTATTTCGTGTTATATGTATGTACTCGTACGTGAAACATCATCATGTGTAACTACCCACTGTTGGGATAGTGATCGGACTTACCACTAAACAATAACAACAACAACATACCAGCACGCACGGCCACAGTATGAATAGGAGCAGATATGGCGTTGGATACCATCTTCTGTTAGCCACAATAAAGATGAAACTTGATTGTCCACAGTTAACGTTTGTTTGTTTGTATTTTTCTCTGTACTAGTTGACAGTTGGGGTGTTTCCGTGAAAATGCACTACTCAGGCATTCCTATGACGTTTCGTCTATTTCATATAAATCATTATGTTGCTATGTATTTTGTCACTCTTGGCCTTGCTACGTCAGTATATATAAGCTGGACCTATTATATCGAAGTCTCTAACACTTCACTCCCGTACGGCAGTATCTGTTATGGGACTGTCATTTACGAGCAAGTAACCCGTTAAAACTTGAGGGAAATAACTACGTTACTCTTTCTGCTGCATGTCCTGATGACAACACTAATTCTCCTGTGGACATTTTATTAATGTATATTTTCCGCTGACAATTAAATCAATGACTAGCAAAGTCTATAGTGCGTAATGATACTTCTCTAGCTAAATATATGAGATGGAGACACTTATTCATAATTACCCGGATGAACTCTTAATATAAAATTATTAAAATTTCAGAAATGTTGTCAACATAACACGTAGGAATATTTATAAAACAAACGGAACTGACAGATAGAAAGAAAGTGCGCGTTATTTCAATCAGCGTGCAATTTGATTTCGACGCGCAATGCGCGGATTTTCTGTAAAAGATTGCAAGTTGGTTGGAATTCGTTTAGGGTGGGACACTTCAGACAATTGTACAGTATGGGGATGAATAAAGTCACCTGCTAAAACATGGTGAGAAATAATTATGTTGTACTTCGTCTGCCACGTGTTCTCATGACGTCATTAGTTCTCCGTTGGTCATCTATCTGGACGCATTGGTTATGAAGTTGTGAAGCAGCGTGTCAAAAATGACACGTGAATTGGGGGGGGGGGAAGGCAATGGACTGAAATTTGACTAATTAATTAACAGCTGCTTTATCACGGCATGCTTTGTAAGTGTACGGATATCTTTTAAAATCTTGCCTTTGTAGGTATTTTAAAAAAATATCGACGTAATCGTTTAAATCGGCCGAGTTACTGCGAATGTGACGAGATCTATTCATAACCTACTGCTAAAAATAAATATAAGCAGATAAAACTCACACTCAGGAAAACTGTTGATAGCATTGGAGGGCAGTCTCTTCTGGAATCCGCACGGAAAGAGAAGCAGAGGTAGACAGACAGACAGACAGGCGTCTAGACAGACAGACAGACACATACACACACAGACACACACACACATACACACACAAACAAACACATACACATACAAACACACACACACACACAAACACACTCACACAAACATACACATAAATACACAAACACACACACAAACACATACACACAAACACACACACACAAACATACACACACAGACAAACACACACACAAACACACTCATACACACAAACACACACACAAACACACACATACACACACAAACAAACACACAGACAAACACACACACACAAACACAAACAAACACACACACAAACACACACAAACATACACACAGACAAACACACACATAAACACACACACAAACACACACATACAAACAAACACACACACAAATACAAAAACACAAAGAGAAGAAAACTGGAGACAGAAGTGAAAATGATGAGACAGAAGGTGACAGAACCTGAGCTGATGTCACGTGACAGGAGAACTTGGCATGTGTTTGTTGAAGGCTATTGAAGGCACATGCCCCTTGGGCAGCTGAAGAATACTGACAATACTCGCATGAATTACACATCGAGACAATTTAAGAAATTTAATTCCAAAATCAAACATCCGCCATCATTAGGGATAACAATATCACATTCTTTCAATTAGCGCGCAATTTAGTTTCCAGAACAGCAATTGCGCCGCTGTGACAAGATTGTAAGTATGGTGGGGAACTTTGTTACGGGAACCAGGACGTTACCTGGTAAGAGAATTAGTATATAAGTGGAATCTGTCACAAGATTGTAAGTATGGTGGGGAACTTTGTTACGGGAACCAGGACGTTACCTGGTAAGAGAATTAGTATATAAGTGCAATCTGTGACAATCGTAGAGACGGAATTAGTTTCGCACCTCAAAGAGTTCTTTGACAATCTTTCAAGATTCTTTATGTCATGACATGCTTTTAATTTTAGCATTATAGCGATATCCTTTCAATATGTATTGGTAATGACCCCCCTCCCCCTCACATATATCTTTTGAAAAGGCATTCTTTCGATAATTCCCTCTCTCGTTATTCTTTTAATATGTCCAGGCCACAGCGCCCGACTGGCAGAGTGGCTAGATCGCTGGCATCTCGTGGCAAAAAGTTCCGGGTTCGAAATATGGTGGTGTTACGATCTTGAGTTTGTGAAGGCAAAAGCACCGAGGAAGGGAACTAGTCACTCCAACCCCACGAAGTTGGACCTAGAAAAGTAAAGTCTCTAACACTTCACTCCCACCCCACGAAGTTGGACCTAGAAAAGTAAAGTCTCTAACACTTCACTCCCACCCCACGAAGTTGGACCTAGAAAAGTAAAGTCTCTAACACTTCACTCCCACCCCACGAAGTTGGACCTAGAAAAGTAAAGTCTCTAACACTTCACTCCCACCCCACGAAGTTGGACCTAGAAAAGTAAAGTCTCTAACACTTCACTCCCACCCCACGAAGTTGGACCTAGAAAAGTAAAGTCTCTAACACTTCACTCCCATCCCACGAAGTTGGACCTAGAAAAGTAGTCTCTAACACTTCACTCCCCTGCAGCAGTAACTGCTATGGGACGACCTTGACCTTTTTATGCAAGGCCATCATTTCAATATTTCCTTTCTAATGACATATTTTCAAAACTTACTACGTGCCGACATAATTACATCTTCTAATGTTTCCCATGCGTGACATCCTTTGAACCTGCGACATAATTTATGCGTGACGAACATCAAAGAGTCCATTAATATGAGACAAACATAAAGGTATGTTATCAGGCACTCGTAGGAAATAAAGAAGTAGAACACTAGACAACAGAAAAACAACAGACATGAGTGGCTTACCCAGGATTCCAACCCTGGGTAAGCCACTCATGTATGTTGTTTTTCTGTTGTTTAATGTTCTACTTCTTTATTTCCTACGAGTGCCTTCTTCTTCTTCGTTCGTCCCGAAAAGGACGTTGGTTGCGTTGTGGCCGTTTACAGCAAAGCTGCGATATTTGCGCCTTTCGGTCGACACGGCATTTTTGGGACCGGGTTAGCCTTCCCTCTTCGATCCCTACTCACTCAGCCAGACTGCAGTGATGCAGCCTGTTTCCAGGACCACCACTTGGAGGTGGAGTAGGGTCTTGGTCAGCTCTGGTTCGCTGACCCTGACGCAAGCAGTCTAGCTATGGGTCGCTAACTGCATTTCTCACTGTTGACGCGTCTTATAACATACCTTTATGTTTGTCTCATATTAATTTACTGTTTACAGGCCTCGGGTTTCCCTTCCTTATGTGTTATCAAAGAGTCCGCTCTTTGTAAACAGCTGAGAAACACTGTCTTATACTGCGTCTTTCAGCAACCAAAAACCACTGACACATCTGTCTTCCATTCGTCTCTCCAACAACAACCAATAGTAATTCTCCTATCTCAACGTTGCCGTACAAGCGAATCTGTGTGCCACCAAAGTGACACGAACTACCTGATAACAGCACTCAGTCTTCTGGTCAGACTGACGGCGCACAGGTTAATTACAACCACAGACAGGTTAACATACAAACAATATTCTCGGTGTGGTGGTTTTTATTTTTATGTTGGCACTCGTCGCGTGATGAATCAATGCATCCTAGATGTGACGGTATTGCCTTCCCTGCTTTGCAGTAGTGGTCCAACAGTGGCCAAAACTCAAGAGTATCTATTATAGGCTTCAGTGGAGTCTATCTTTACACAAGATTACTCTTGGCAGAAATGTCGAAAGAAGAGTGGTAAAGCTTCTATCACATGGGAGTCTTCATAAGATATTCAGATAAGCGAAAACAATGCTGGCTGTCGCTAAGCACGTTAATTCTATAATCTGCCGACACTTTTATGAAGAATTTAGCAATGGTTGTTCTAGCTCGTTAATCCCCAATCGCTGAGTTAATCAGTGGAATTTATTATTATAATGTATATATAGCTCTGTTTAGAGTGTGTGTTTAGCACCTTTAACGGAGACAAACATGTAAAACATTTAAAAGATTAAATCGAAGTTAAATTTGTAACATTACACATAACAAAATTTAATAATCACTTTAGGTTTTAACAGTTGGAAAATAATTTGAATAGTTATGAATCAAGAAAAGTTACTCATCACGTTGGTGGTGGTAGTGTGGGATTATAAAAAGTTCAACTGGCAGCATATAGGTTAACTTAGCTGCCAATGATGATTCTAATCCTCCTCTTGACTGCCTGCGTCAGGACCAGCGAACCAGAGCTGGTCAAGACCGCACTCCACCTCCACGTGGTGGTCCTGGAAACAGTCTGCAGCTGTGCAGGCTGGCTGAGCGAGTGTGGATCGAAATGGGAAGGCAAACCCGGTCCTAAAAAATGCCGTGCAGAAGTCGGATGTGTCGACCGAAAGGTGCAGATATCACAGCTACGTTGTAAACAGACACAACGCAACCACCGTCCTTTTCAGGGCGAACGAAGAAGAAGAAGAAGAAGAAGAAGTACACTGCTGTCACTCGTCTCTGGTCAAGATTTGTAGGGTGAAGTTCGTTTCCCAGGAAAGTCTAGGAGTCTTCAAAGCTGGTCTGCCGTCGTAATGCGTAACCGCTTGTCTCAGCTTGTGCCAGAAATGGTCCTTTCTGCTGGTACCACCAATACTGGTAATAGAAATAGAAACGAAACGCTCTTCTGAGTATGGCGTTTTTCCGACACATTTATGTGCCCCCCCCCCCCCCCCCCCCCCCCCCCTTTTCCTTCTTCTATTCTACCATCCCATTTTAGAATTACCCTCGATGAGAATTAAATTTCACCCCTCGGGATAAAATTTCCTTTACATTTAAACTGAATAGCTTCAGCTTTTCATTACATTTAAATGAAAAGGCTAAACGTACAGATATAATATTGTTTTACATTTACATCTCCACTGTTTGAAAAGTGTTCACAATTTAACTTCATTTATGTTTCCTTTACATTTATACTTGTGGAAAAGTTTGAAACTTCTATTAATTAAAATGAATATTTTCACATAGACATTTACGTTGGTTTAAAGCATGAAACCTTACATTAATTTTAAAGTGAATATGTTTATAGGGACATTTACACTGCTTTGAAAATGTAAGTCTTATGCTTAAAATGTACATCATTTCTTTTCATTTTTCCCTCCCTGCTCCATAGGGAACCTGGAACTACTTTATGCTTTTAGTTCTCTTTACGAAACTATCAATAAAGCAATCACCAGCCCGTGCAGTGTTGGTTCATGAATCATCATTCTAGATACTGAGATTGCCAGCCCAGATGACTTTGACATCCAATAGCGAGTTTCACACATTAAACTTCGCATGGTAATATGTACACATATATTTTAGTTCAAATGTTAGTAATAAAATATGAAATGTAAATCACAACTTACGCCAATCCTGGCTACAGACTTGCCGCACAGATGAATAAAAGAGACGAATCGTTCTCTTACAACACGTGTCTGGGATTTCTTTTAATTTTACAATAGATTGCCCCTTCTGATTCCGTGTTTCTCCAGTTTCCTAGTCCCGGGGTTCCTTATTAACATTTGAAAGAGATTTCCTGTGCTTTATAAGTCTTATCTGGTTCTCCAATAAAAGGTCCGGATAACAAATAGGAATTATGAATCTAGTTCTTCACTCTGGCTAAGGTCTGATGTTGTCTTGGCGAGCGTGCAATCACAGAGAAATAAAACTGTGAAATTGGTCAGCCTATATTCCCTCCAATGATGTTATGAATCTAATCAGAAAGATCCAATCATTTCAAACAGGTCAGGTGTGGTACTTTCCAAATATTTATGTGGTGGATTTGGTGTTATAGATGTTATTATTTGTCTACCAAGTGAGGTCAGCTGTGTAGGCCCCTGAGTTTAGTAGTTGATGGTTAAGTATTTTTAGGGAACCTAGCTGCTACCACCCTATGATCTCACTTGGCTCTACATTTTTATTTATTAGTTATGTGACTACGTCTAAGTGTCTAGGGTAATGAAGATATAATGCAGTGTAGGACAAATCAATACAAATACACTTTAATTCTATCACATAAATAGGACTGGGTCAATACAACAACCACATACAGACTAACACTCTATGATATATCTTATAGAAGTCTGTGGCTGAATATTATGTAATAGTCTATATTACAATTTTATTTGCCCTGATTCAGAATTTTCTGAGTCAGGACCAACAACAAAATGAAAATTATGGTTTTATTTACATAAAATTAAATACCACAATGGATCTTCTGTCCATATAAAGCAATATTACAATCTAATTATATTTAGGTATTACTATAGACTAAGTTAACACTGGTAATTAACGGTGGGTTGGGGTATTTTCCTCACACCCTCTCTTTTCTCTATCTCTTGTGGAACGTTTATTCAACAGTAAATTATTTTATTTATTAAGTTTTAATACAAGTGGATGAACTCTTAGTGCCGACACAATGGCACTTATCTTCCGTTGATAGTAGTTACAATGCTGACAATCTCCTATATTTCATGGGTTGATTCGTGGTAGACAGCGTGTAGTGTGGTAGACAGCGTGTACCAGCAAAAATTTCAATTTCTCTCACGAAGATAAAATACACCAGGGTTCTGGCACTAGCTTAGTACCAGAACAAAAACCCCGAAACAAGTTTATGATTCTTTATAACACATCTACAATATCATTCCACAAGTAATACATGATATAATTCAATAAAAAGAAAAGGGTCAGATCTCTCTGACCACCCCATTTCAACCATTTTCATCTGAGATAACGTCTCATACCAGTGCTCCTATTCTTCTCCCTAATGGCTACACCGCCTCTGACCCTTCAACAATGATCCTCTCCCATAGGATAATGTGGGTTAGCCTTCCCACTGGTAACTGTGGAAATCATTTTAAGTTATATAACTCATGTAAGTTTTACTGCGTGTGAGCAACCCCATAGGCCCTGCATAAGTCTGCTAGGGGACCTATGTACTTAGTCGCAAAACATTCCCAATAAGCAGTATCTTATACACCAATTTTTTGTAATAACAAGGTTAATAAATTTCGTTCTTACCCAAATTCAATGGAAATATCACAAACATACGTTGACTGGCATTAGCATTTATATATAAGTTCAGCTTTGCCCTCGTCCAGACTGCCAAGGTCTTTTTATTTATTTTATTTCACTCTTAGCACTGCTGTTCTCAACGCAGCTTGCATACTAACAATTTTGTATCAAATGGCGACAAGCCTTGGAAGCTTTTTGCCAATATCACTAGACTGGCCCAATCACAACGAGGGTCTAGCTATTCAATTCACATTTGAAAAAAAAAAAAACTCCAAACATACTAGGAGTGAGTCTGCAAAATATATTTAGCTTTTGGGCCAACCAATACCCTCCTTCCTATACTCCTATACTAACCATTCGGATTTGAATCACTCTAATGCCTCTTTTTTAAACTTGCGTCCCCAAATAATGTTATAAATAGAATGAGCAAAAACAACAGTCTTACCGTTCGTAGATATGTAGTATTATTTCAATATCTTGGTTAATAATTGGACTACTATGTATTTTAAAACATATTATTGCTCAGGAGACTCTAAGCTATCCTTATATACGATTTTTATGGCTTATTCATTGTCGTTTGGATTTTCATATTCGTCACTGTTAGTCGTCAATTATATACTTTTCCATAAGTCGGCCATCTTCTTCTCCCCCCCCCCCCCCATTTTCTCTATCATTTTTATTCAAAATAAAACAACTTGTTTGGGTTACGTCAGAAATACACTACTAGGCAGGAAATGAGAGCTGACTGTGTGGGTGTATATACATTTCAACTGCGAGAATATAATACGATGCATGCATGGCTTTGCGTCTTGTTTTTCAAATCTGCTAAAGGCAATACTGTCGCGCTCTCATTACAATTTGGCGTTTCAAAACCCAAACGCGTGACAATGGTAGCATTTCTTCTGTCGCTCCTTCATCCACCTCCCTTCTTCTCTCTCTCGGTCTTGGAACAAATACTCCTTGACCCTGCAAAATGTTATTTTTAATTCTCAAGGACGAACTAGGAAAGCGTGTAAGATTTGACGGCGAGATCATTTTTTAAGCATTACCACTGCACAAAATTCAGCGCTCTACTGGCTTAGAGACAACGATAGGCAACTACACATGGGCGGGTTTATTTATTTTCATAGGAGTAAAATCTTACTGAATTTAGCGATTATCTCACAGATTTCGCTACAATTTCTTACACGGAAAATTTTGCAAAAGGTCACATCTCCCATATATGGTAATATGATGTCTTGCATACACTCTCACCAACACTTTTGTAGACTCATATTGTCTAAAATGTAATCAATCCATGATTACTTTTTAACAAGTGACCGGAAGCGATTATATCATAAGTTCCGCCTCGTGCACGGGTTATCATGTGTTTCGCCAGACAAACAAATCTGGTTCTATTCAACACTCCTTGTCGCTTGAAAAGATGGTCAGACCGATATTGTGATAAAATACTGTCGCTGGCCGTCTAATAACCTGGCGTAACTTAACACGTCTTCGTGAAGCGTGAATGCGACACAATAAGATAAGAATTACTCCCGTAGCAAATACTGCCATAGGGGAGTGGCGTGTTAGAGAATTCACCATGCTATGTCCAGCATAGAGCAAAATAGTGAAAATACAAATGACAAGGCATGATTTATGACAAATAAAAGCGATGAGTGAGAAAAATGAAGAAAAAGAAAGGATACTGCCGGAAGACTGAAGGTGTGAGAGATCACACAAAAGAGCATGTTCAGACGTTTTGTCACATTAGAAATAATGAAATAAAATTATTTGGTAACATCAACAGATTCTAAGAAGGACTCAGCATTGTGGATGTGACAGTCGGTATACAGGATCATTTATTATAGACAAATAAGGTATAAGCAAATACACAAAGAGATGATGAAGAATACACAATATAAACACGATAAAAGAACAAATCATGCACAAGACAGACATGTTTTATAATCTTCTTACTATGTAGAGTTACTCACCAGAAACAGAAGGGCTGGTAGGTGTAGACACTCGCCAGAAACAGAAGGGCTGGTAGGTGTAGACACTCACCAGAAACAGAAGGGCTGGTAGGTGTAGACATTCACCAGAAACAGAAGGCCTCGTATATGTAGACACTCACCAGAAACAGAATGGATGGTAGGTGTAGACACTCACCAGAAACATAAGGGCTGGTAGGTGTAGACACTCACCAGAAACAGAAGGCCTCGTATATGTAGACACTCACCAGAAACAGAAGGGATGGTAGGTGTAGACATTCACCAGAAACAGAAGGCCTCGTATATGTAGACACTCACCAGAAACAGAAGGGCTGGTAGGTGTAGACATTCATTAGAAACAGAAGGGTGGGCAGATGTAGACACTCACCAGAAACATCTTGGTGGGTCGGTGTAGACACTCACTAGAAACAGAAGGAGGGGTAGGTGTAGACACTAACTAGAAATAGAAGGAGGGGGAGTAAGTGTAGACTGTAGACACTAACTAGAACTAGAAACAGAAACAGAAGGACGGGTAGATATAGACACTCACCAGAAACAGAAGGGCTAGTAGGTGTAGCCACTTCTAGAGACAAAAGGGCTAGTAGGTGGAGACACTCACTAGAAAAAAAAGTGCTGGTAGGTGGAGACACTGATCAGAGACAGAAGGGGGATGAGTAAATGTAGACACTTATCGGAAACAGAAGGGGGAGTGGTAAATGTAGACACTTATCAGAAACAGAAGGGGGAGGGGTAAGTGTAGACACTCAGCAGAAACAGAAGGAGGGAGGGGTAAGTGTAGACACTCATCAGAAGCAGAAGAAGCAGAGGTGGTGTAGACACTCATCAGAATCAGAAGTGGGGAGGGTAAGTGTAGACACTCATCAGAAACAGAAGGAGGGAGGGGTAAGTGTAGACACTCATAGAAACAGAAGTGGGGAGGGGTAAGTGCAGACTCTCAGCAGAAACAGTAGAAGCATGGGTAAGTGTAGAAGAAAACGTGTGAGCTGGTGCAGAAGACGAAACAGAAAAAGAAAAATACACAGACGATGGTAGGAACAAATTATGAAGATAAATTATGGCAAAAACTGTGTAGAAAAGAAGCAGAAAAGAAAACAAAATGCAACACAAAGAGAAAAGAAGCCCAATCAATAAAAAGCAAGACGACATGGTGTTCGTAGTTTTTTTTTCCTGCTTGCTGTTATAACAGCAGGTGCAACAGTAATAGTAGCTGTAACAGGGGAACAAATACAGACGACAGAAAAGAAGACACGTTGTTGAAACGCACTCACAACCTACACAACACAAATGCTCAAATCGCATATTTTAACGGCCAATAGTATATAAATACGCTCATATAAAGACGCGACGTTTAAATTAATTCGAATTAAAAAATATATAAGATCATTATAAAAAACACATGGTTTAAACAGACCAATATACACGCTATTTTGTCACACATGCAACTACAATATTACGTTATCGCTAAATGTGCCGACTAGGCGTTAGCTGTACCTGTCACGAGTATGTGAGACTTTTCGTACAGGTAATATAAATCAACATCAAACCTTTTTCACAACTGAACATACTTGTATTTCAAGAAGGGTGAACAAGTACAGGATGGCCTCAACACTTTAATTAAACCAACAAAAAATGTTCTGAATGTTTCCAGATTCCTGTGGGGAACAATTTCGTTTGTTATGTTTGCAAATACTTCTCAATGTCATCTGACATGACATGCTGTCAATATGTCCTATCACTTTCCAAGATGGAAACATACAAATCAATTTCGTAACAGGAACTCTGAAACAAATGGCGCAGATAAGGCGCCCGTACAGCGGAATCTGCAGGAGCCAAATTGCAGCGGGGTCTCTGTCATACAAGTAAACTAATAATATTTATATATTTTTTTAAATAATCACGTTTGGGCTCTGGAATTATTATCTACACTGCTGCAATAAGCTAGCACGTATCGAGTCGCAAATATAGCAGGGAATTTCTCTAGCCTCGTCTGATCATACATTCTGCGTCAGGCTACTCACAGCACGAGGCCCTTTACATCCTGGGCTTTCTTCAAATTATTAATGGGAAATCACGTAGAAGATTAAATGTGACGGCCCCAATTTTTAGCAGGCCTGCTTTGGGAATGTAACATTAGACAACAAAGATGGCAGGTGAAAGTGATGGAAACAAACAGAGGAAAGACAAGGGCAGAGCTGACACAATAACAACTGGACAACAGAAATAAATGACCGGCTGAACTAGAGATATGTAAATGTCTGCGCGAGTGACACAATGGAATGACTTAAAATTAAACAAAGCTATTGACATGGACAGCAATAAATGACAGACACCTTATAGTGGCATTGTTACTTCTTAAACGGATCCCATCAGTATTTCAGTCATACCTTCTAGGCTACCTGTCGTTTTAAAGTTTGCTTAATTAATACATAATTTTTAAATTTAAAATTGGTGAATTAAATAGACTGGAACTTCTTAAAGAAAAATATATTGATATCGTTCATATGACTCCTTTCACTTGTTTTATGGAATTTTAACAGGAGCAAAAATACGCTAATAAGATAAAACATAATAACTTCAGAATAAATGACGCATTAAACATGAGGGTATCAGTGAACAAATTCATTTACAAGATAATTGACTTACCGTTCCTTCTCCTTCATCTCGCCAGCTAAAGAAGGTACAAAGGTGATCCTCTATCTTATAATCCCGTAGAAAATGACTTCACGCTTCAATCTTTCTCCCATCTTATTCAACTCGTTGATTAGACTGCGATCTGGCAATGTTAGTCATCATGGAGATGTTCAGTGTTCAAGATATCCTTGGTAACGCAGCCTCTGCCGATGTTTGTCAGTACATCTGCATATAAAATGTAAACATGTATAAATGAAAGAATTAACAAACGAAACAATAATATCGATTAAAACTATAAACATAAAATAGACAGGACCAAAAAAAATTAAATTTAGCTGGTCATTATAATGTAGGATTGTTGGACCCTTTTTTTACGATGGGGACTTCTAAAACAGTTTATGTATGGTTGTGCTGAAATGTTGCGGTTCTTTACTTTCATTATACTAGTCCTTTATAAAGCGTGTGTATGTTTGTATGAATATATATGTGTGTGTAGCCCAGGGATTCCCAACCTGTGGTCCACAGATCTCTTGTAGACTCCAGCTGAAAGTTACCCTTTACCTTACTGCTCACAATACTACGTATTCAGGTTGTGAGCCTGCTTGTTGTTTGACTAGAGCTGCTGAACGTGTCTTGTCCTTTGCAGCCAATGTCAAGGTGAAGTTCTTTTGCATTATCGATATGTACATTTGAGATGAGCGTCCGACTGACAGAGTGGTTAGAGCGCTGGCCTCTCCCGGCAAAAAGTGTCGGGTTCGAATCACCAACACGCTCCAGTCTACCCAGCTGTAAATGGGTACCTGACTCTTTCAGTTAAGGAAGGAAAAGGCAGCGAGGAATGGAACTGATCACCCCACCTCTCGATGCTGGACCTAGTATAGTGAAGTCTCTAACACTTCACTCCCCTACGGCAGTATCTGTTAAGGAACTACCTGTTATATTTGAGATCTAATCTTAGTTGATCATTAAACTAAATTTCCTGCTTTTCTTTCTCAGCAACAAGTAGCTAGTCTCCTGTTAGAAAGCCTACCATAGCACGCAGGTGCTCTTTCGTCATTGGTTTCTGCAGCAATTTCTTGTCCAGAGTGAGGCTGCTAACCCTACGCAAAACCCCACGTTAGTCGCCTCTAACGACATACCTGAGGCAGAAGTAGGTCTCCTCACAGACCCCAGGTAACATTAGACTACAAAAAGCGGAGTCGCCTAGGGATTTTTCAAGGTGATGCGAGTCTCATGAAGGCTCCCACCACTACCACCCAACAAAAGCGTGCCGTATCACTCTGTATGCACTGTTACGAGAGTCAATTTAAAGCTTTTGAGTCTGATCACACTGTAATGTTCGTAAGTCATGTTCCCTGTAGCATCCTACAAAAACCTAATACGTTTATGTTTCTCAAATCTTATTGTTGTTAATTGCTTTTTAATTTATTCATTATGATTACAGATGGGGGTTGTTTTTAGTGGGTTTAAAAAAAAGAATAATATAGATATATACTAGACAAACGATTAGTTTCACATAAGCAGATAATGTACTTTGAAATTTTCTTCTTTGAAAATTCTGTGATTATTTATTTTTGGTTGTAAATTTCGGCGCCTCCCGCATGTCAGCGCCTGGTGAGGCCGAACCGCTCAAGAGCCGATACTGACAGTAAACATACACAGTCTTCTATGTCACAGTTTCTCTAAAAAGCCAAAATTTTAAGAGTAAAAAATATTGTTATCCAGATTACAGCGCACTTTTGCCATTTATACAAGAGTGTGTTTGTCCAATATTCCTCGACGAATAAAGGAGATCTGTGTCTCCAAGCAGGATGACATTTCACATAGAAAACAAGGCACTTGCATAATACAATTTTAAATCTCTCTAAATTTTTTTTAATTTGTGTCATGTCTTACTATTAAAATATATATTCTGATAGAATTTGAAATTAGTCAGTGTAGTGTAAACTGTAAAATACGATAAATTTACGATCAATTACACGAGAGTCCAGCATTAAGACAGAACACAGGTGTGCCGCGACAGAAACTTTCATTGATAAGTGTGCCACCACCTGAAAATGTTTGAGAAACTAAGCTCTGTATTAGCGAGAAACCGAGTTACAGTTACAGTTTTTAATCTGGAGCTATAACGAAACAAAATCTCACTTGTCATGTCCACAACTAGATATCCCGACATCTACAGCGTCACTTTGACCTTTCTTCAACGGAAGGTTACTGCGTCGAGTGTTAGCACCTGAGACGCCAGTAAAGTGCACAATAAGAGGTCTCAGCATAAATATGATCTACAGGTATTCTTGCAAACATTGTTACAATCAACTTCAGTGTACTTGCATGGCGTACATTACTATAGACAGTCACATGGAAAAATAGACACACTTAAAGGCAGACACACGGAAAGACTAATGTGGCCGTGTACATAGTTGTTCCTTTGGAAACAGACTATATTCTTACAAGACAGAGGAAGCACAGACCACCCCATAATTTTATATTTTATGAGAAACAGAAAATAATAAATAGTGTCACATATTTAGGGTAGAGTCGCTTCTACACGCCATTTCTAATAATTGGGTGATTTCCCCTGACCAATCGGATAGCTCAGATTTACCCCGGGGAAAGTGGAACAACGACGCCATTTGGCAGTAGAATGAAAGAGCGCAACTCAAGAGGTCGTATCTGGTCCAGCTCTACATATTTCTTAGTTTGAGAAAATCAAACTTCAACATTTCTTATAAAATGTGTATTTCAGGACATTGAGTGGTTATATATATATATATATTTCTTACTGGCGTAAGTAGTGACAATCGTTAAATATGTATTTTGAATAGAGCTCCCAACCCTAGTCGCAGCAGAACTAGGTTCGAGGATTTGAGTCAATTTGCAAAAAATAGTCTTACACCTCAAACCATGTAGAGTAGAAAATATTCTTGTGTTGGAAAGCATTTAACTCAAGGAATGCTTATGATTATAAAGAAATCAAGGACAAATCTGAGGAGATGGGTAAATGTCGTCGAACCTAAAATAAGACTGTAACTTAAAAGAAGGAACACGGTGGAATGAGAAGGTTCGCCATATTTGACAATTGAGTAGGCCTACGAGACAAGGATGAAAAAAGGGATTTTTGCATCGATGAAAGCATCTGATGAGATGATAGAATTTTATTATACTTATTATTGTAAAAATGTTCTGAATTCCAGACTTTGTTGAAATTTTAAGTTTCATGCTGAAAGATATTAAAAGTTTTGCATGAAATCGAACGCTGTTGAAAAGGTGAATTACTACAGTTTTGAGATCTAGATAAGAAATCTATCCATTTCAATTAAATTCGCTACATCAACACCTAAGAGAAGAAAATCGAACCTGGTAACACCCACGCCGCCCCTCTGACTCTGACAAGGAAAAAAATCGTTTTCTGACGGGAGGTTATCCCAAACGTAAATCCTTGAGCTTACATCCCATTATTCATGGGGCAGATATGAAGTATTGTAATCACACCTCTATCAGGAGGAATGCAGTAACAACACACGCGGATGCGGAAAGTTACTCTGTCGAAAATTTAAGAAACCTACGATACCCATGTCTACCAACACATCATACCGAGGACACAGATAGTAGGCCTACGCTGTATCATTTTAACAGACGTGCTAAGAATCACTGGACGAGTTTAAATAGAAGAGATTGCCGCATTGCAGTCCGAAGCCTATTCACCAATGTCAAAAGTCATAGGACCTACGAAATAAAGAATCTCCATGCATCTGACAGGGCATGCATTGTCACCACAGATGAAGGTTTTCGTGCTGTTATAAAACCACTACATCCATGGCGAAGACAGGTCAGTTCAGTGAAAGTAAACACGACGCTACATACCCCCCCCCCCCCCCCCCTTCATAATAGACTAACCCGAATCGTGCACAAACAAGAAGAATTTATGAATGAACCAAAGACGACCTCTGTCGCGACACAAACAGAGAATAGAGCTGCAGTTTCAGCAACACAGACAGACACTGACACACCAAGTCAAGTTTGCGACCCCGTAGCACCAGTAAAACAGTTCGCCCAACAGAAATCCTTCAATGCTATCCCAGTTACTGCACTGAGCACAGAGAGGCTGCAGGAAGAAATAAATGACATCTTGAGGAAGGGTGATTTCAGCGTTCTCACGGTCAAATTGGTGTATGAATTACTAGAGGATAAATTTGCTGTGAACTTGTCTGCCAAACAAGATGAGATACGTTGTTTAGTAATAAACACGGTTCAACAGGATGATGGCACTCTTGAACACTATAACAGCACGTTAGATCGGGATGAAAGCAAGATTACCCTACAAGAGAAGAATTCTACAGAAGTATCCATCCGACCCATTAGAAGGGCAAAATATTGTTATCGCTCCACATGTTCGGTCCCCTTTAACGACACAGATTCTGACATGGACACACAAGAACCAATAGACCAAAGTTTTCACACCGACGAAATATCCAATATCTGCCCTGTTCAAACATACGGTGAGATAGTAACCAACAAGTATGAAAGAGACTCTGGTATAGATTCGCCTGGTCCTAGTTGCACAACTGATACATCATTCGCTAGTACGTCATCCCCGGAGATTCAAGCAGCTGGCAAACGTACCTGTTTTTCTTCATCAGACGCATCATCTCCTGTCATTAAATGCATGAAATTGCCACAAAATGAGATCAGACGAATAGTCAAGGCGAAACGCAATCATGTTCCAAAACCAAGCCGAGAAGTGTTAGCCTCATCTCAACTAGTCAAAAACAACAGTGTGCAAATTACTGTGCCCATTGTAACCAGTGCTAACGTTCAGCACAACCAGGTCAGAAGAAAAATCAAGGCGAAACATATACCTGCCTCAAAACCAACAGATGTTCCAGCCATACAAACCCTAACCACAGTAAAACCATCACCGCAATCAAATGATGTTAAGCCATCACCGCATTCGTCAATGTCCTCAGTGTCCCAACAATCAGCAAATGCAGTGTCGTCGCCTATCACACCCGTCACCACTGCTACTCAGTATGATGCTCGCCTAAGCAGTCGGGACATTGCAAGGTTAGAGATGGTGAAGGAACTAGCGAAGCTGTTCTGAAAAACACGCCCAGGTGTTTTATATGTTCGCAAATCCGAACACGGTCAACGCATATGTGAACAAACCTTTTTAACAATGTACTAACTCTCCCCATGTACTCTATTTTCAGTTTTTGACAGTTCAAATGACTTGCTTACAGACTAAGATGTCAAAGCCTCACTGAGAAAGTTATTTTTTTTTTCCAGCCTTAGAATACTGATGCCCAGAAAGAAATCAAGACCAGCACACGGAGGATTTTCTTTAGATAGCATAATTGTGAAATAAAAATGTTAAAACAATTGATAACACACGGTGTTACGAGTTTACAGACACCCTTATTTAGTTACATACATTTTCTTAATATTTAGAATGCTACACAACTTTACCTATAACACATGTGTCACACTATTCTGTTGTAACATTCATCTCCACTTTTGTAACTGATCATATTCCACGCTCCATTCACCAGCATTTTCATGCAGACACTTTACACCAGTAGTTTTTTTTTCTTACCTCATACTAATATTTCTTTGATCTATATTATGCTAAACTCCTTGATATCTGCCACCTTGATCAATCATACTGTTCCTACTATGACATCTCTTAACAGCACATAATTCATACCCAAAACTAGTATTGTAGGTTATGCTATTTTTCTCCACAGGATTATTTATTTTCAAATGTACATTATTATTTTAGACCCAGATGTATATTAGTACTGTCAAGAATTTTAAACATTCTCCTAAAGAGATTCCATATCCCAACCTTGACCCTCTATAGTAAGATTTTCTTCACTCCACTGTTACAACATCTTTAACTTACTATTTTTCCTTTCCACTATATTGAAACGACATTCTAGACTTGTGATTTTTTTAAATCCCAATCATATTCATTCCTTGGAATTACAATCATGTTGTAATCAGGAGATCCTTGATGTACCCTTTCCTCGCCACTTATTGACAACAGACACTGATACAACATTCCTTCTATTCTAACCTAAACTATTACTTGCAACCCTATTGGTTAGGATTTACTATTAGAATATCTAGTGTTTAGTGAATTGATTTTTATCATTCTTTAGTACTTGTGATACAAACAGAAAAGACACAAAAGAAAAAACAATTAGAATGTTTTTTATATAAGATGCTATATGTTTATATGCCACCCACACACATTTGGATGATGATAAGACAATATTGTAAAACATTGACTGCCCTGAGGTTAGCAGATGAAGAAGAAAATAAATAAATCACCCTATGCCACTCATACCCCCATCAGCTTGATCCCTGATATTCCAACAATATTTTGTTGATATCACAAGTACCCCAATGACATTTGTGCATGCTGATTTTCTGCAAATGAACAATCCCTTGAGAGCATTAGTATATGCTAACCCCAGATTGAACAAATTGCACCTATTTGTTGATGATGCCTTTGCCCATGTTAAAGAAATAGCATTTGCACATGCTGACCTAGCAAATGAAATACCCCATTACCGCATGATAACCACTAATGACACATGAGATGAAGAAGCAACAGGTTATGTATGATGAAGATGACATTTTATATTAAGGTGAAACTTTATGTTGTCACAGCTGAGATTTTGTTGTAATGTTTATGCACAAAATCCCCCACATTAACATTGGAGGAGGAATAATCTTAGTCTTTCGTGGTTACGAGATAAGACAAGGATATAATAGAATATTTGATGAATACCATGGAACAAATCAGAGCAGATGATTGTTGCACATATGAGGACCATATTTGAAGTCATTATTGAAGGATTATCAGTAGACAAGAGACACAAATGAATTATGATAATCCCATGGAACCACAGGTACTAAGGACACAAAATGGAGATTAAATAATGGAGAAAAAAAAATAATGACTGAATAATTGCTACGCCCAGAGGTAAAGGAAATAGAGATGCATCCGCATTTTGGAGAAGATATCTCTTTGATTTTTGCTTATTGCCTTTGTAATATGAACATTATTGTATAACAAATGACTATTCCTTATCACGAATTACAGAATGTTGTAAGATAGTTGGAATAAATTGACAATTTAAAATACTCATAACATACCCAGAATTACAGGAGAGAAAATAAATAAATGATTGATGAAAGTGGACACACTGAGATTTGCTCACCCCGAGGATATTGGATAAAAAAAAAAAATAATGTTATCCCAAGGACAGACATGTCACAGATATATCATGGAGATACTATGAAAAAAAAAAAAAAGAATATCTAGATTAGAAATGCAGCAAACTTGGTCAAGGACACCATGAAATAGACCCCCGCCCCACACTTAAGATAACTGACGGATGAGATTTTTGAATTATAAGTACCATAAGTCACCCATCTGGCTGTAGTCAGCGGATGTTACAGGCACCACATAACTCTGTGTGGTAAAGTGGGATGTTATAAATATTTATAGGGGACTTAGTGTACTGACTGAGATCAGCTGTGAAGGTATCTATATCTAATAAGAGTAGTGTATTATAGATAACCTTACTTACTGCCACATATGTATACCTCAGTCAGAATTATTCTGGAATAGTGTGATGACTACGTTATATGTCTAGGGTATGTGTATGATGAAGTGTAAATCATAACAACAACAGACAGATAAACAATTTAATTTATTCCACCACACTTGACAACACTGTGACACTCACATACATATAACACTCTAAGAGGATATCTTAAAGGAGTCACTGATAACTTTTCAAATAACAATATATATTCAGTGCTGTCATGAATGTATATGTGTCCTGATTCAAATACAAAGGGAACCAGGAATCACAATCAATTTTAATTACAAGTTATATGTACAGAATTTATTAATATGATTCATGTAGTGACATATATTATTAATGGTATCCTATGTGTGTCAGTTGTGTAGTGGTAATATGAGGTAATACTGGTTTTGTTTTGTTCAAGCTCTGTTGGTATTTGTCATCATGACTTCAATAGTTTGTTTCTATTGGAACTAGTATTGGAGATGTTCTCAGTTCCTGGTATTAAAACAATTAAATTCCCCTCTTAATTTTAGTTTATAATGTCATTTTAAGATGGGGGTACATAATGTTGAGCTCCATGGCCACACTCTCTTATCTTGCGTGATGACTGCAGTAAAAGACTCCTCTGCTTGATTACTGTAATGAGTTCTGGAGCCACCCCACTGGATGCTATATGGACCAAGGAGTATGCTGTCCACCTCTGGCTTCAGCAAAGCTCTGACCAGGTGCTGCTCAATAACTTTAAGACCACGGTCCCTGAAACAAGAAGGTTGTACCTTCTACGTCAGAACTAATTTATACTCCATTTCTACACTGAGCACAATACATCACAAACATTGAGTTCAGAGCGTTAGGCCAACTGTCAGCTTCATCTGAAATACTTTATACCAGTATTTCCCTCCCTAATGGTTAATACGCCTCTGCAATTCCAGCATTATTTCTTTCTAGTTAATAATCTAGGTGTCAGTGTACTGTTTGGCCATTCCATGCAGTTGTGGTGAAGTGGGATGTTATAAATATTTATAGGGGATTTAGTGTACTGACTGAGATCAGCTGTGAAGGTATCTATATCTATTAAGAGTAGTGTATTATAGATAACCTTACTTGCTACCACATATCTATATATCTCAGTCAGAATTATTCTGGAATAGTGTGATGACTACGTTATGTGTCTTGGGTATGTGTATGATGAAGTGTAAGTCACAACAACAGACAGATAAACAATTTAATTTAATCCACTACTCTTGACAACACTGTGACACTCACATACATATAACACTCTATGAGAATATCTTAAGGAGTCACTGATAACTTTTCAAATAACAATATGTATTCATGGTTATCATAAAGGTATATGTGTCCTGATTCAAATACAAAGGAACCAGGAATCACAATCAATTTTAATTACAAGTATATGTACAGACTTTATCAATGTGAATATTGTAGTGACATATATTATTAAAAATATCCTATGTGTGTCAGTTGTGTAGTGGTAATATGAGGTAATACTGGTTTTGTTTTGTTCAAGCTCTGTTGGTATTTGTCATCATGACTTCAATAGTTTGTCTTTTGGGACTAGTATTGGAGATGTTCTCAGTTCCTGATATTAAGACAATTAAATTCCCCTCTGAATGTTATTTTTACAAAGTTATTTCAAGATGAGGGGACATAATGTTGAGCTCAGCTGGCCAAATCAGCTTATCTTGCGTGATGGCGGCAGGGAAGGACTCCTCTGCTCGAATTCTCCTCTGGGCTCTGGAGACACCTCACTGATAGCTAAATGGACCAAGGAGTATGCTGTCCGACTCTGGATTCAGCAAAGCTCTGACCAGGTGCTGCTCAGTACCATCAAGACCACGGTCCCTGAAAACAAGAAGGATGTACCTTCTACTTCATAACTAATTGATACTCTAGTTCTACACTGAGCACAATACAACACAAACATTGAGTTCAGAGCGTTAGGCCAACTGTCAGCTTCATCTGAAATACTTTATACCAGCATTACCCTCCTTAATGGTCACTACGCCTCTGCACTTCCAGCATTATTTCTGTCTAATCAATCATCCAGGTGTCAGTGTACTATTTGGCCATTCCATGCCGTTTTACTTCCCTCCGACACCCTCTGTTCAGGCTGGAGCATTATAGGCTTTAACTCCTGTTTGCCACTGAACTACACATATATATACAGGCATAAATTAACAATTTACATTCAATTTTCATTAAAAGATACTGAATGGTTCAAGCTTACCACAATTTCATGGAAATAAACACAGATACGTTGATTAGCAATGAATTCTGGCACAATTACTGGCACAAATTCCCATCTGCTTATGTTCCAGGCTTTTATTTAACACAAATATGAGCTGGCTTCAACGCACTGTTGCTTTATCAAGATTATTTGCACTAGTGGTCTCGAACTAACGCTCCTAAGTGAGTATATCAGCGAGTCTAGCCAATGAGGCCACGTTTCGACAAGTGTTTGAAAAAATGTTACCTTTTCACGTCTCCCCTAACAACGAAAGATAGTATTTATAGCCCGACCAATCGTGGTTAGTCTTTCATTTGTTGCGCTCCAATCAATTTGGAGTTTACATGGTAGGCTAATTCTGTAACGTAAGATTTTTTTCAAACACGTTATAAAAAAATTTTATGAGCAGAAATGATTCCATGCTGTCAGGCATCCCCACTATTTTATTTTGGGTATAATTTATTAATTCCTGGACTATTTGCGTAACGTTTTACATATTCTTTGTCAGCAAGCCCTAAGGAACCCAAATATCCAAATTTAAAAGAGCTACGTGGCTGCGTTCAAAATATGTATTTTCTACCTCCTGTTTCGAAGATGTGCTGTCTGGGTACTGTTATGTTTTCAACCGTAAACCCATCTATTGTTATCTTTCCTAATAAGCGTTTTTTATGATTTATAAACCTAACTCTGGG
The DNA here is from genome assembly GCA_024509875.1 of Oreohelix idahoensis. Classification (NCBI taxonomy): domain Eukaryota; kingdom Metazoa; phylum Mollusca; class Gastropoda; order Stylommatophora; family Oreohelicidae; genus Oreohelix; species Oreohelix idahoensis. The sequence continues at coordinate 633,353 of JAMPIV010011519.1, read as the reverse complement.
ATGGGTAATGTATTTTATCACTGTCCGTCAGAAAAAAAGTTAGTGCATGTAGTCTTACACGCGTGATGGCAGCATTTGTGTATCGCGCGACGCGGGTTGGGGGTGGCATTAATAGCGAGACGCGTGTTTAATTTTGCATGCGTTCGGCTTTATTCGCCCCTCTCTCTTCTCGCTATCCTTTAGTCCATCTGTCTTTTGATCTTGGTAACATAGTGTAGAAAAAGACATGAATGGAATTTAAAATTTAGGTCAACTTGCATATTTCAAGGTTTTTCTTAGAAAGGCAGCACATTTTATTGTGTGTTTGGGAAACGCGTGTATGTTGCAGAAGGCCTTTAATATCAACGTGAAAGCGTTACAATTTGCCGACGAAGTAGAAAACAAGGGGGAATTTCGAGTACCTTCTTTGTGACAGCACTGTTATTTACCATTGCTCTTTTCTTTTATTTATTATATGTATTTATTAGGCTTTATATTTACTTGATAATTTATATATGGGGATTAGAATATTGCACGACACCTCCCCTCTTAAAACAGACATTATATGTCAGTCCTTTATTCTATATTCACATAGAGAAATTTATTATTATTTCTGGGGTTTACGGTGATTCTCATCACACGGATGGCGGCTTAAAAAATCCGCTCCCAAATTGGTTTTTCCAGATATATACTCAATGCTAAAATTATATGGAGCCAGAAGTAAAGACCATCGGAGTAACCTAGAGTTCTCATGCTTAGCCTGTGCTAGAAACGATAACGGTTTGTGGTCTGTTTGCAACTTAAATGCCTTCCCATATAGATAAATATTGAATTTCTTTATCGCCCATATTACTGCAAGACATTCTTTTTCGCTAGTTGAGTAGTTGATTTCAGCTTTATTCAACTTTCTGCTAGCATATGCCACTGGGCTTAATTCCCCATCCAATGCATCTGATTTCTGTAGTAGAGTTGCTCCTAGCCCAATATTACTTGCATCCGTCCTTACTATGAATTCTTGACTTAAGTCAGGTAATTTTAAAATGGGTTTACTTGTGAGCTTTTCCTTCAATTCTTGGTAAGTCATTTCACATTGTGGTGTCCATGTAATGCGATCTGGATGTCCTTTACGTGTCAATTCAGTTAACGGGCACATATGGAATTAAAGTTTTTGATATACTTCTGGTAGAAACCACATAATGAGACAAAGGATCTCACGTCCTTCTTGGTTTGTGGTCTCGGGGCTTTCTGTAGTTTCTCTAAATTCTTTGGGTCAGGGGTCATGTTTCCCTGATAAACTGTGTGTCCCAAAAATTCCAATTCTTTACATCCAACGCAACATTTGGTTGGTCGGGCTGTTAAATTTGCCTCCCTAAGTCGATCAAACAGCATGTTCAGAGAGTCAATGTGTTCCTCAAATGTTTCTGTTGCTATAAGGATATCATCCATAAAATTTGTTATACAGGGATTATTCAGAGGATCCAATAATTTTCTCATCATTCTAGAGAAGACACTAGGCGCATTCTTCAATCCAAATGGCAATCTATTAAACTCATAGTGTCCCTCTGAGGTACTAAAAGCTAGGTATGGTCTAACCTCAGGCTTTACTGGAATCTGATAATATCCTTTACTCAGATCCACTTTAGAGAAATATTTAGCTTTATTTAGTCTGGCAAACAGCTGATTTGTATCCGGCAATGGATCCACCTGTCCTTCTGTAATAGCATTCAGTCTCCTGTAATCTATACAGAGTCTATGTTCTCCAGAGGGCTTCCTTAAGAGTACAACACCGGAACTATACGAGATTCACTGTGCGAAATAATTCCTTCCTTCAACAGATAGTCTATCTCTTCCTTCAAAGCTTTCTCCTTAGCAAACGGAATCGAATATGGTTTCATACAGACAGGTGTGGAGTCTATTAGTTTCATATCATATTCCAATAGGTTTGTATGCCCTGGTCGGTCTGTTAACACCTCTGCATGATTATTTAGAACCTGTTGCACTCTCTCTTTCTGAGTTTTCGTTAAATGTGTACTGATTTTCACCTGTGCTGCTGTCTCACAGGGGTGTAATGGATATTCAAATGATGAAAGTGGTTCCTTTTTCATCTCCATGGCGATGGACAAGGTCAACAAGTGTGTCTCTTCCTGATGTTCTCTTTCCAAATATTTCTTCAGGAGATTCACATGATAGATTTTTTCTTTCCCTTCTTATCTATCTTATAATTTGTTCTAGACACCTTCTCTAGAACTGTATATGGACCCTGCCATCCAATTTGTAACTTATTCTGACTCCCAGGCAAAAGAAGCAGTACTTTCTCTCCCACAGCCAAATTTCTGTCCTTCGCCTTCCTGTTATAATAGGCAGCATGTTTCTTCCTGGCTTGTTTCAAATTTTCATTGGCAAGTTTCCAGCCAGTTTTTAACCGAGTGGTCAGCTCATTCACATATTGGTATGAAGATGTAATGTTTTCCTCTGCCTTTTCATCAGTCCACGTTCTTAACAAAGCTACATGTGGACCTTTAATTGTGTGGACCTATTTGTCCATGCACCGGTATGGTCTCTTCCACTCGAAGCTTTATAGTGATGATTTTTCCTCCCAGAATTATCATTCACAAAACGACCGCTACCAATTTTTCTTTTGGGGCTTTCTCCCCACTTAAAATTCTTGATGAGAGATTTCCTCCCTACATCCTCTTCCTCCAGTTTGTTTAAGTCCGATTGAGGGATTTTCGGCTTATCCTGGGGTAAGACATCTTTTTGCACTCTCCGCATAGTGGCCATTGTAAAACAGTTAAGTGAAGCTTGTCCGTGAAAAGGGGCTTCCCATTCCATTTGGTCCACTTTATCAAATCTATATTTCTTTTTATTGTCAGGCCTAATTTTGCCCCGGGGCGTGTCCAGGTCCTGATCCATGTTCCCACTTGTGGGTGTTCCCTCATGTGCTATGCTACACCTTTCTACAAAATTCTCAAATGTCCCATCTTGCTTTGGGCCAATAATAATTGTGAGCCACCTTTTGAATGATGGTACCTATCTTCTCATGGTCCCCATCTGGTTTCACATGTAGGCTCCTTATTAAGTCTGCCCTATATCTTTTAGGAAGTACCAGCTGTCCGTGACCTTTGGATCTAGCTCCAGTCTTCCTATACATCAACTTGTTTTTCATGTAAAAATCTCCCTTGCCTGGAGTTGTATGACAAGTTGACAATTTTCTGAAACAAGGCTTGAGTGTTTTATCCCCAGCCTGTGCCTTCCTCATCTCTTCTGGAGTGGTATCTAACATAATATCCTCCTCCTGTCTTGAGGTCGACCTGACCTGAAGGGTTGCCATATACACAGGTTTCCTTCTGCAACGGTCAGTGTCATGATTGTCCATCTGACAATTCTTACACCACCTTTTTCCTTGGTTGAAAGATTTTCTTTCATCATATTTCCTTTCATCGAATTGTGGGAATTTATTTTTATTTTCATACCGTGGCCTATCAGACTGGTGCTTACCTTTGTGTTGATCCCTAGGATCAAATTTATTAAAGTTCTGTGGTGCCCTAAAGTTATCCACTTGTTTCTTTTTTATTACCTGTTACCTCTGCTTGAGCTGCTTGATACCTTTCAGCAACATTTAGCAACTCACCCAGCCTCTCTGCACCTTGTTCCATGAGAAACTTTCTCAGGTCTGGAGCCATGGACTCTCTTAATTGCTCTATAAGGACCATTTCCTTAAGATCTTGGGTTTTCCCCAGAGAAGTCCATTTCTCCAAGTATGTCTCTATTCGTGCAGAGAACTGGTGATATGTTTCACCTGACAGTAGTTTAGCATTCCTAAATTTTTTCCTATAAAATTCTGCATTCTTTTCATACCTTAACAAAAGAGCCTGCTTTAGCATGTCATAATTTTCCTGATCACCTCTGCTCATTTTTGCAAAAACTTCATAAGCTGCCCCACGAAGTCCCTGAGATAACTTTAAGCTCCACCTTTCTCTCTCTAACCCATACGTGGTAGCTAATAGTTCATACCTATTTAGGTAGCTCTCTATATCATCGTCTTTCTCAACAAAATGATCTAAATGAAAATTCATAGCTGAGGTTGAGGCTCCTTGAGTAACCGTAGCATCAGAGGCAAAGGGACTGGCACCATTTTCAGGAGCATGGCCTTGAAACTCAAACTCCCTTAGTCGTAACTCATGTTCCCTTTGTAATCTTTTATCTTCTGCTTCCCTTTCTGCAGCTAATTTCCTCTCTTCCCTTTCTGCAGCTAATTTCTTCTCTTCTCTTTCTGCAGCTAATTTCTTCTCTTCTCTTTCTGCAGCTAATTTCTTCTCTTCTCTTTCTGCAGCTAATCTTTTGTCTTCTCTTTCTGCTTCCAATTTCTTAGCCTCAGCCTCAATCTGCAACCTCTTAATTTCCCTTTCAGCCTCTAACCTTCTTTCGGCTTCAAACCTTCTTTCTTCGCGTTCAATAAATTTGTCACATTCCGTGGTGACATAGGCAACCATAACTTGCCCATCTAATCCTAACTCTTTTGCAGTCTGAACAGCAGCAGATCGAAACTTGGCCAGGTCCGCCATTGTCTATCAGGTAAATTTCTACAATGTCTAACCAACAATTTAATCTCTAAATATATCTAATGGACAACACAGGCACCGTGAGCTCAACCTTATTTAATTCCACCCAAGGATACCTTTTAATTCTTATATTCCCTGAAGTGAATTACCCCCAATATTTTTAATAGGGAAAGATTCAAAATCCCAAGAGCGAGACCCCAATATATGTGGTGAAGTGGGATGTTATAAATATTTATAGGGGATTTAGTGTACTGACTGAGATCAGCTGTGAAGGTATCTATATCTATTAAGAGTAGTGTATTATAGATAACCTTACTTGCTACCACATATCTATATATCTCAGTCAGAATTATTCTGGAATAGTGTGATGACTACGTTATGTGTCTAGGGTATGTGTATGATGAAGTGTAAGTCACAACAACAGACAGATAAACAATTTAATTTAATCCACTACTCTTGACAACACTGTGACACTCACATACATATAACACTCTATGAGAATATCTTAAGGAGTCACTGATAACTTTTCAAATAACAATATGTATTCATGGTTATCATAAAGGTATATGTGTCCTGATTCAAATACAAAGGAACCAGGAATCACAATCAATTTTAATTACAAGTATATGTACAGACTTTATCAATGTGAATATTGTAGTGACATATATTATTAAAAATATCCTATGTGTGTCAGTTGTGTAGTGGTAATATGAGGTAATACTGGTTTTGTTTTGTTCAAGCTCTGTTGGTATTTGTCATCATGACTTCAATAGTTTGTCTTTTGGGACTAGTATTGGAGATGTTCTCAGTTCCTGATATTAAGACAATTAAATTCCCCTCTGAATGTTATTTTTACAAAGTTATTTCAAGATGAGGGGACATAATGTTGAGCTCAGCTGGCCAAATCAGCTTATCTTGCGTGATGGCGGCAGGGAAGGACTCCTCTGCTCGAATTCTCCTCTGGGCTCTGGAGACACCTCACTGATAGCTAAATGGACCAAGGAGTATGCTGTCCGACTATGGATTCAGCAAAGCTCTGACCAGGTGCTGCTCAGTACCATCAAGACCACGGTCCCTGAAAACAAGAAGGATGTACCTTCTACTTCATAACTAATTGATACTCTAGTTCTACACTGAGCACAATACAACACAAACATTGAGTTCAGAGCGTTAGGCCAACTGTCAGCTTCATCTGAAATACTTTATACCAGCATTACCCTCCTTAATGGTCACTACGCCTCTGCACTTCCAGCATTATTTCTGTCTAATCAATCATCCAGGTGTCAGTGTACTATTTGGCCATTCCATGCCGTTTTACTTCCCTCCGACACCCTCTGTTCAGGCTGGAGCATTATAGGCTTTAACTCCTGTTTGCCACTGAACTACACATATATATACAGGCATAAATTAACAATTTACATTCAATTTTCATTAAAAGATACTGAATGGTTCAAGCTTACCACAATTTCATGGAAATAAACACAGATACGTTGATTAGCAATGAATTCTGGCACAATTACTGGCACAAATTCCCATCTGCTTATGTTCCAGGCTTTTATTTAACACAAATATGAGCTGGCTTCAACGCACTGTTGCTTTATCAAGATTATTTGCACTAGTGGTCTCGAACTAACGCTCCTAAGTGAGTATATCAGCGAGTCTAGCCAATGAGGCCACGTTTCGACAAGTGTTTGAAAAAATGTTACCTTTTCACGTCTCCCCTAACAACGAAAGATAGTATTTATAGCCCGACCAATCGTGGTTAGTCTTTCATTTGTTGCGCTCCAATCAATTTGGAGTTTACATGGTAGGCTAATTCTGTAACGTAAGATTTTTTTCAAACACGTTATAAAAAAAAATTTTATGAGCAGAAATGATTCCATGCTGTCAGGCATCCCCACTATTTTATTTTGGGTATAATTTATTAATTCCTGGACTATTTGCGTAACGTTTTACATATTCTTTGTCAGCCAGCCCTAAGGAACCCAAATATCCAAATTTAAAAGAGCTACGTGGCTGCGTTCAAAATATGTATTTTCTACCTCCTGTTTCGAAGATGTGCTGTCTGGGTACTGTTATGTTTTCAACCGTAAACCCATCTATTGTTATCTTTCCTAATAAGCGTTTTTTTATGATTTATAAACCTAACTCTGGGATGGGTAATGTATTTTATCACTGTCCGTCTGAAAAAAAGTTAGTGCATGTAGTCTTACACGCGTGATGGCAGCATTTGTGTATCGCGCGACGCGGGTTGGGGGTGGCATTAATAGCGAGACGCGTGTTTAATTTTGCATGCGTTCGGCTTTATTCGCCCCTCTCTCTTCTCGCTATCCTTTAGTCCATCTGTCTTTTGATCTTGGTAACATAGTGTAGAAAAAGACATGAATGGAATTTAAAATTTAGGTCAACTTGCATATTTCAAGGTTTTTCTTAGAAAGGCAGCACATTTTATTGTGTGTTTGGGAAACGCGTGTATGTTGCAGAAGGCCTTTAATATCAACGTGAAAGCGTTACAATTTGCCGACGAAGTAGAAAACAAGGGGGAATTTCGAGTACCTTCTTTGTGACAGCACTGTTATTTACCATTGCTCTTTTCTTTTATTTATTATATGTATTTATTAGGCTTTATATTTACTTGATAATTTATATATGGGGATTAGAATATTCCACGACAGCAGTTTTACTTTCCTCCGACACCTTCTGTTCAGGCTGGAGCACTATAGGCTTTACATCATGTTCACTACTGAACCACACATATATACAGACATAAATTATCAATTTACATTCAATTTTCATTAAAAGATATTGAATATTTCAAGCTTACCACAATTCATGGAAATAATAATAAACAGTTTCGTTGACTGGCAATGAATATAGCACAACTCCGATCTGCCGATGTCCCAGGCTTTATTTTATAAAAAATATACACTGGTGCTCAACGTACTGTTTCTTAGTAGGTTTATTACAAGATGTGGCAATGAACAGACGCTCTGAATTGTGTATATTCGCAGCTCTACCCAATCACACCACGTCTACACATCTTTTCAAAAAAGTACCCCTTTCTCACGTTTCCCCTGACAACACAAGATAGTATTTATAGTCCGACCAATCGTGTTTAGTCTTTCATTTGTTGCGCTCCAATCACATAGGAGTTAACATGGTAGGCTATTTCCGTAACGTAATGTTTTTTCAAACACGTTATAAAAAAATTTTATGAGCAGAAATGATTTCATGCTGTCAGGCACCCCCACTATTTTATTTTGGCCATAACTTGGTAATTCCTAGACTATTTGCGTAACGTTTTACATATTCTTTGTCAGCAAACCCTAAGGAATCCAAATATACGAATTTAAGGGAGCTAGGTGGCTGCGTTCAAAATGTGCATTTTCTACCACCTCCGGTTCACTTCACTCCCCATGTGGTGTCTGGGTACTGTCATGTTTTCAAACGTAAACCGGTATAATGTCATAATTCCCAATAAGCGTTTTTCAGGATTTTAAAACCTAACTCTGGTATGGGTAGTGAATTTTATCACTGTCGATTTGAAATAAAGTTAGTGCATGTGGCCTTACACGCGTGATGGCAGCAATTGTGTATCGCGCGACGCGTGTTTCGTGTTGCAGGTGTCCCTGCTTTCTGCCTCTCCCTTCTCTCTATCCTTTAGTCCATCTGTCTTTTAGTTACGCCGTGTATTTTTTTTTTTTTTTCCTTAACCAGCGGCACTTGGGCTTTCAGCCCTTCGGCCCAATGACATGTCATTGCGAGGCTGGGGAACCTGAGGACTTTCCTTCCAACCCGGTCAGGAGCTTCGCTCCTTCCCATCCACAGAGGGTTTATCACAGGAGCCGTTCAGGCTATTCAGTCAAATTTCCGGCCGTAAACATTTCTTCAAACGCTGACGCCCGGGTTTGAACCATGAACACCTGGTCGCCAGTACAACGCCGAAGCCATTACACCAGCGCGGCTCCCAGTTACGCCGTGTATAAAATGGAATGAATGAAATATTAAATTTAGGTCATTGATCAGCTTGCGTATCTCAAGGTTTTTCCAAGAAATACAGTACACGTTTCATTGAAGAAAGCGTGCAGCGACACAGTAGGCTTTTACTATCAACGTGAAAGCGTTACAATTTGCCGACGAAGTAGAAAACAAGGGGGACTTCGAGTACAGGCATTGTGACAGCACTGTTCTTTACCATTCTTCTTTCCTTTTATTAAATTTATTTGTTAGGCTTTGCATTTACGTTTTAATTTATATATGGGGATTAGAATAATTCACGACATCTCCCCTCTTAAAACAGACATTATATGTCAGTCCTTTATTCTATATACACATAGAGAAATTTATTATTATTTCTGGGGGTTTACGGTGATTCTCATCACACGGATGGCGGCTTAAAAAATCCGCTCCCAAATTTGTTTTTCCAGATATATACTCAATGCTAAAATTATAGGGAGCCAAAAGCAAGGACCATCGGAGTAACCTAGAGTTCTCATGCCTAGCCTGGGCTAGAAACGATAAAGGTTTGTGATCCGTTTGCAACTTAAATGCCTTCCCATACAGATAAATATTGAATTTCTTTATTGCCCATATTACTGCAAGACATTCTTTTTCGCTAGTTGAGTAGTTGATTTCAGCTTTATTCAATTTTCTGCTAGCATATGCCGTCCTTACTATGAATTCTTGACTTAAGTCAGGTAATTTCAAAATAGGTTTACTTGTGAGCTTTTCCTTCAATTCTTGGTAAGCCATTTCACATTGTGGTGTCCATGTAATGCGATCTGGATGTCCTTTACGTGTCAAATCAGTTAACGGTGCACATATGGAATTAAAGTTTTTGATATACTTCTGGTAGAAACCACATAATGAGACAAAGGATCTCACGTCCTTCTTGGTTTGTGGTCTCGGGGCTTTCTTTAGTTTCTCTAAATTCTTTGGGTCAGGGGTCATGTTTCCCTGATAAACTGTGTGTCCCAAAAATTCCAATTCTTTACATCCAACGCAACATTTGGTTGGTCGGGCTGTTAAATTTGCTTCCCTAAGTCGATCAAACAGCATCTTCAGAGAGTCAATGTGTTCCTCAAATGTTTCTGTTGCTATAAGGATATCATCCATGAAATTTGTTATACATGGATTATTCAGAGGGTCCAATAATTTTCTCATCATTCTAGAGAAGACACTAGGCGCATTCTTCAATCCAAATGGCAATCTATTAAACTCATAGTGTCCTTCTGAGGTACTAAAAGCTAGGTACGGTCTAACCTCAGGCTTTACTGGAATCTGATAGTATCCTTTACTCAGATCCACTTTTGAGAAATATTTAGCTTTATTTAGTCTGGCAAACAGCTGATTTGTATCCGGCAATGGATCCACCTGTCCTTCTGTAATAGCATTCAGTCTCCTGTAATCTATACAGAGTCTATGTTCTCCAGAGGGCTTCGTTAAGAGTACAACACCTGAACTATATGAGGATTCACTGTGCGAAATAATTCCTTCCTTCAACAGATAGTCTATCTCTTCCTTCAAAGCTTTCTCCTTAGCAAACGGAATCGAATATGGTTTCATACAGACAGGTGTGGGGTCTATCAGTTTCATATCATATTCCAATAGGTTTGTATGCCCTGGTCGGTCTGTTAACACCTCTGCATGATTATTTAGAACCTGTTGTACTCTCTCTTTCTGAGTTTTTGTTAAATGTGTACTGATTTTCACCTGTGCTGCTGTCTCACAGGGGTGTAATGGATATTCAAATGATGAAAGTGGTTGCTTTTTCATCTCCATGGCGATGGACAAGGTCAACAAGTGTGTCTCTTCCTGATGTTCTCTTTCCAAATATTTCTTCAGGAGATTCACATGATAGATTTTTTCTTTCCCCTTCTTATCTATCTTATAATTTGTTCTAGACACCTTCTCTAAAACTGTATATGGACCTTGCCATCCAATCTGTAACTTATTCTGACTCCCGGGGAGAAGAAGCAGTACCTTCTCTCCCACAGCCAAATCTCTGTCTTTCGCCTTCCTGTTATAATAGGCAGCATGTTTCTTCCTGGCTTGTTTCAAATTTTCATTGGCAAGTTTCCAGCCAGTTTTTAAACGAGTGGTCAGCTCATTCACATATTGGTATGAAGAAGATGTAATGTTTTCCTCTGCCTTTTCATCAGTCCACGTTCTTAACAAAGCTACATATGGACCTTTAATTGTGTGGACCTATTTGTCCATGCACCGGTATGGTCTCTTCCACTCGAAGCTCTATAGTGATGATTTTTCTTCCCAGAATTATCATACATAAAACGACCGCTACCAATTTTTCTTTTGGGGCTTTCTCCCCACTTAAAATTCTTGATGAGAGATTTCCTCTCTACATCCTCTTCCTCCAGTTTGTTTAAGTCCGATTGAGGGATTTTCGGCTTATCCTGGGGTAAGACATCTTTTTGCACTCTCCGCATAGTGGCCATTGTAAAACAGTTAAGTGAAGCTTGTCCGTGAAAAGGGGCTTCCCATTCCCTTTGGTCCACTTTATCAAATCTATTTTTCTTTTTATTATCAGGCCTAATTTTGCCCCGTGGCGTGTCCAGGTCCTGATCAATGTTCCCACTTGTGGGATTTCCCTCGTGTGCTATGCTACACCTTTCTACAAAATTCTCAATGTCCCATCTTGCTTTGGGCCAATAATAATTGTAAGCCACCTTTTGAATGATGGTACCTATCTTCTCATGGTCCCCATCTGGTTTCACATGTAGGCTCCTTATTAAGTCTGCCCTATATCTTTTAGGAAGTACCAGCTGTCCCTGACCTTTGGATCTAGATCCAGTCTTCCTATACATCAACTTGTTTTTCATGTAAAAATCTCCCTTGCCTGGAGTTGTATGACAAGTTGACAATTTCCTGAAACAAGGCTTGAGTGTTTTATCCCCAGCCTGTGCCTTCCTCATCTCTTCTGGAGAGGTATCTAACATAATATCCTCCTCCTGTCTTGAGGTCGACCTGACCTGAAGGGTTGCCATATACACAGGTTTCCTTCTGCAACGGTCAGTGTCATGATTGTCCATCTGACCATTCTTACACCACCTTTTTCCTTGGTTGAAAGATTTTCTTTCATCATATTTCCTTTCATCGAATTGTGGGGTTTTATTTTTATTTTCATACCGTGGCCTATCAAACTGGTGCTTACCTTTGTTTTGATCCCTAGGATCAAATTTATTAAAGTTCTGTGGTGCCCTAAAGTTATCCACTTGTTTCTTTTTATTACCTGTTACCTCTGCTTGAGCTGCTTGATACCTTTCAGCAACATTTAGCAACTCACCCAGCCTCTCTGCACCTTGTTCCATGAGAAACTTTCTCAGGTCTGGAGCCATGGACTCTCTTAATTGCTCTATAAGGACCATTTCCTTAAGATCTTGGGTTTTCCCCAGAGAAGTCCATTTCTCCAAGTATGTCTCTATTCGTGCAGAGAACTGGTGATAGGTTTCACCTGACAGTAGTTTAGCATTCCTAAATTTTTTCCTATAAAATTCTGCATTCTTTTCATATCTTAACAAAAGAGCCTGCTTTAGCATGTCATAATTTTCCTGATCACTTCTGCTCATTTTTGCAAAAACTTCATAAGCTGCCCCACGAAGTCCCTGAGATAACTTTAAGCTCCACCTTTCTCTCTCTAACCCATATGTGGTAGCTAATAGTTCATACCTATTTAGATAGCTCTCTATATCATCGTCTTTCTCAACAAAATGATCTAAATGAAAATTCATAGCTGAGGTTGAGGCTCCTTGGCTAGCAGTGGCATCCGAGGCAAAGGGACTGGCACCATTTTCAGGAGCATGGCCCTGAAACTCAAACTCCCTTAGTCGTAACTCATGTTCCCTTTGTAATCTCTTCTCCTCCTTTTCTGCTTCCCTCTCTGCAGCTAATCTCTTTTCTTCTCTTTCTGCAGCTAATTTCTTCTCTTCCCTTTCTGCAGCCAATCTTTTGTCTTCTCTTTCTGCAGCCAATGCTTTAGCCTCTTTGTCAGCCTCAATCTGCAACCTCTTAGCCTCAGCCTCAATCTGCAACCTCTTAGCCTCAGCCTCAATCTGCAACCTCTTAGTCTCAGCCTCTAATTTTCTTTCGGCCTCTTTTTCTAATCTTCTTTCTTCCCGTTCAATATATTTGTCACATTCAGCAGTGACATAAGAAATCATAATTTGCCCGTCCATTCCTAACTCTTTCGCAGTCTGTACAGCAGCAGATCGAAATTTTGCCAGGTCGGCCATTGTCTAACAGATAAATGTCTAAACTAATCAACTAAACAATTGTATCTATGACTAATTAACTTAGGACAACACAGGCACTGTGAGCTCAACCTTATTTATTTTCACCCAAGGATACCTTTTAATTCTTATTATTCCCTGAAGTGAATTACCCCCAATATTTTTAATAGGGAAAGATTCAAAATCCCGAGAGCGAGCCCCCAATATATGTGGTAAAGTGGGATGTTATAAATATTTATAGGGGACTTAGTGTACTGACTGAGATCAGCTGTGAAGGTATCTATATCTAATAAGAGTAGTGTATTATAGATAACCTTACTTACTGCCACATATGTATACCTCAGTCAGAATTATTCTGGAATAGTGTGATGACTACGTTATATGCCTAGGGTATGTGTATGATGAAGTGTAAGTCATAACAACAACAGACAGATAAACAATTTAATTTATTCCACCACACTTGACAACACTGTGACACTCACATACATATAACACTCTAAGAGGATATCTTAAAGGAGTCACTGATAACTTTTCAAATAACAATATGTATTCAGTGCTGTCATGAATGTATATGTGTCCTGATTCAAATACAAAGGGAACCAGGAATCACAATCAATTTTAATTACAAGTTATATGTACAGAATTTATTAATATGATTCATGTAGTGACATATATTATTAATGGTATCCTATGTGTGTCAGTTGTGTAGTGGTAATATGAGGTAATACTGGTTTTGTTTTGTTCAAGCTCTGTTGGTATTTGTCATCATGACTTCAATAGTTTGTTTCTATTGGAACTAGTATTGGAGATGTTCTCAGTTCCTGGTATTAAAACAATTAAATTTCCCTCTTAATTTTAGTTTATAATGTCATTTTAAGATGGGGGTACATAATGTTGAGCTCCATGGCCACACTCTCTTATCTTGCGTGATGACTGCAGTAAAAGACTCCTCTGCTTGATTACTGTAATGAGTTCTGGAGCCATCCCACTGGATGCTATATGGACCAAGGAGTATGCTGTCCACCTCTGGCTTCAGCAAAGCTCTGACCAGGTGCTGCTCAATAACTTTAAGACCACGGTCCCTGAAACAAGAAGGTTGTACCTTCTACGTCAGAACTAATTTATACTCCATTTCTACACTGAGCACAATACATCACAAACATTGAGTTCAGAGCGTTAGGCCAACTGTCAGCTTCATCTTAAATACTTTATACCAGTATTTCCCTCCCTAATGGTTAATACGCCTCTGCAATTCCAGCATTATTTCTTTCTAGTTAATAATCTAGGTGTCAGTGTACTGTTTGGCCATTCCATGCAGTTTTACTTTCCTCCGACACCTTCTGTTCAGGCTGGAGCACTATAGGCTTTACATCATGTTCGCTACTGAACCACACATATATACAGACATAAATTATCAATTTACATTCAATTTTCATTAAAAGATATTGAATATTTCAAGCTTACCACAATTCATGGAAATAATAATAAACAGTTTCGTTGACTGGCAATGAATATAGCACAACTCCGATCTGCCGATGTCCCAGGCTTTATTTTATAAAAAATATACACTGGTGCTCAACGTACTGTTTCTTAGTAGGTTTATTACAAGATGTGGCAATGAACAGACGCTCTGAATTGTGTATATTCGCAGCTCTACCCAATCACACCACGTCTACACATCTTTTCAAAAAAGTACCCCTTTCTCACGTTTCCCCTGACAACACAAGATAGTATTTATAGTCCGACCAATCGTGTTTAGTCTTTCATTTGTTGCGCTCCAATCACATAGGAGTTAACATGGTAGGCTATTTCCGTAACGTAATGTTTTTTCAAACACGTTATAAAAAAATTTTATGAGCAGAAATGATTTCATGCTGTCAGGCACCCCCACTATTTTATTTTGGCCATAACTTGGTAATTCCTAGACTATTTGCGTACCGTTTTACATATTCTTTGTCAGCAAACCCTAAGGAATCCAAATATACGAATTTAAGGGAGATAGGTGGCTGCGTTCAAAATGTGCATTTTCTACCACCTCCGGTTCACTTCACTCCCCATGTGGTGTCTGGGTACTGTCATGTTTTCAAACGTAAACCGGTATAATGTCATAATTCCCAATAAGCGTTTTTCAGGATTTTAAAACCTAACTCTGGTATGGGTAGTGAATTTTATCACTGTCGATTTGAAATAAAGTTAGTGCATGTGGCCTTACACGCGTGATGGCAGCAATTGTGTATCGCGCGACGCATGTTTCGTGTTGCAGGTGTCCCTGCTTTCTGCCTCTCCCTTCTCTCTATCCTTTAGTCCATCTGTCTTTTAGTTACGCCGTGTATAAAATGGAATGAATGAAATATTAAATTTAGGTCATTGATCAGCTTGCGTATCTCAAGGTTTTTCCAAGAAATACAGTACACGTTTCATTGAAGAAAGCGTGCAGCGACACAGTAGGCTTTTACTATCAACGTGAAAGCGTTACAATTTGCCGACGAAGTAGAAAACAAGGGGGACTTCGAGTACAGGCATTGTGACAGCACTGTTCTTTACCATTCTTCTTTCCTTTTATTAAATTTATTTGTTAGGCTTTGCATTTACGTTTTAATTTATATATGGGGATTAGAATAATTCACGACACTCTGACTAACCCTCGACCAGCAAAGGCAGAGTTGGTGTCGAAATTTTGCACATATGTAAAAAGACATGTTTTTGTTCATGTCTAGACATTTATGTTAATAGTTCTATAAATGATTAGTTGATATATTGATGATAAATATTCGCAAATATAGTACATGGACAATTAATAAGGATATATTTCCAGTACAGAATAAGAGGAATAGGAAGGATCCACATTTTAAATATTGGAGCACCATGAGCGAGGAATTGGACTTATAAAGAAAATGGAAATGGTACACTGTATGCAAGGATAACCAGAAATAATATGGATAAATAGTAGTCAGAGTGCCAGGAACTTTGTCTTACGAGAATATTGTAGATTCCTCACGATCAATTGATTATTTTCTTCCTTTCTATGTCACATTTTTTTTTGAGTGATGACCCCAAAATTTTTTTTTCATCTCATATTGTCAAAAGTTCTTACATCTCAGTTGATAGTTCCATAAATAATTGTTTGATGTGTTTTGCATAAAGGTATTGCTAGATAAGGTACATAGGGAGTTACTAAGGATGAATTCTCAAGATAACAGGAGGACTAGAATAGATACAATGATATTGGAACACCATAAATGATACATTGGTGTTATGAAAAAAAAAAAAGGAGACAAATATAAATTGTATACAAGGATGCCTCGAGAGTGACAACATGGATACATATTGTCAAGAGTATAAGCAGTTGTCTTAAAAGAGAAAATAAAGTAATACGGAACCCAATGTAGAAAATTCATGATGATTTGGAAACTATATTTTTCTTTTCCCTTATATTTCATAATATGATAGTAACACATTCGTCTGTTGGTTGCTGAATAATGTGATGTTTGAAAATTGATGTATGGGAAGTCAAAGAAGATCTTTGAAGAATAAATATATATATATAATAATATTTCTAGGGAAGAGTTCAAAAAAAAAAAAAAATACTGTATTGACAGAAAAGAAGGAATGATTAGAAATAACTGACTAATGGACAGGATCACCACCAGACGTACGGATATTGGAGACAAACATCACATATTTTAGGAAAAAAAAAAGGAATGTAAAATAGAACATTTTTTCTACAGTGACGGACTTAGAACGAATTTATACACTTACCATTTAGAAAATGTCTATAACCAGAAACATTCAGATAGATAAATAAGGATAAGCCATGAGGTTTCAATGCGTTTATTGTGAAAAATGATTACTTATAAAAATGATGCTGGTCGTATTATCGTCTGATAAATATGCATATTATGTCTAGAGATGTTTTCTACATGTAATAATGAGCAAGTGGCTCATTCACTGAAAAAAAAAAGAGAACATGATGAGTACCCATGAGAACATTGGCTATTTTATGAAAGTGGATTGCCATTACCATAGGAATTAGAGATTTTGGACATTTCTTGGAATATTGCAGAGTACTTGGGAAATAGAATAAATAAGTACGCCAGAAAAAAAAAAAAAAAAATTTTTTTTAGTACTTGCAGGCTTTTAATATGGAGCAAATAACAGTACAGAAAAGAGATAAACCCCCCCCCCCCCCCCCCCCCACCATATCCAAGAGAAGGTAATCAACTATATTTTTGAATGAAATGTAATAGATTATGATAATCCAGCCAAGTTCTGCAAATAAGATAGTTTATTGTTCATTCCCCAGTGTTGCCACTCGTCACATTTTTTTTTTAGTGATGACCTTATGAGTGTTTTGCAGATTTTGTTGGGCAGTGTTGCCAATTTGTAAATTTGGTGAAAAATATTATGATGTGATGAATAAGTTACACTTTTTGAAGTTGATGTCCACTACTAGTTTTTTTTAACATAGCAGACGACCTCATATAGACATAGGACCCCAGTATAGGAATTAGATTAAATTTTTTGGAAATATTTTTGGACTTAGAAAAATTTTTGAACTTTAAATTTTTCTGAAAAATTTTTTTTGAACTTAGAAATTTTTGGGGATGGATTTTTGTTATTGATAGTACTCAAATGTCTCCCTACGGGATACATTTGCGGAGCCCCGGGATCTATATGTGGCCGTGTACATAGTTGTTCCTTTGGAAACAGACTATATTCTTACAAGACAGAGGAAGCAAAGACCACCCCATAATTTTATATTTTATGAGAAACAGAAAATAATAAATAGTGTCACATATTTAGGGTAGAGTCGCTTCTACACGCCATTTCTAATAATTGGGTGATTTCCCCTGACCAATCGGATAGCTCAGATTTACCCCGGGGAAAGTGGAACAACAACGCCATTTGGCAGTAGAATGAAAGAGCGCAACTCAAGAGGTCGTATCTGGTCCAGCTCTACATATTTCTTAGTTTGAGAAAATCAAACTTCAACATTTCTTATAAAATGTGTATTTCAGGACATTGAGTGGTTATATATATATATATATTTCTTACTGGCGTAAGTAGTGACAATCGTTAAATATGTATTTTGAATAGAGCTCCCAACCCTAGTCGCAGCAGAACTAGGTTCGAGGATTTGAGTCAATTTGCAAAAAATAGTCTTACACCTCAAACCATGTAGAGTAGAAAATATTCTTGTGTTGGAAAGCATTTAACTCAAGGAATGCTTATGATTATAAAGAAATCAAGGACAAATCTGAGGAGATGGGTAAATGTCGTCGAACCTAAAATAAGACTGTAACTTAAAAAAAGGAACACGGTGGAATGAGAAGGTTCGCCATATTTGACAATTGAGTAGGCCTACGAGACAAGGATGAAAAAAGGGATTTTTGCATCGATGAAAGCATCTGATGAGATGATAGAATTTTATTATACTTATTATTGTAAAAATGTTCTGAATTCCAGACTTTGTTGAAATTTTAAGTTTCATGCTGAAAGATATTAAAAGTTTTGCATGAAATCGAACGCTGTTGAAAAGGTGAATTACTACAGTTTTGAGATCTAGATAAGAAATCTATCCATTTCAATTAAATTCGCTACATCAACACCTAAGAGAAGAAAATCGAACCTGGTAACACAAATTTAAGAGAGAAATCTAAATCTCTGGTGATTAGGCCAGTTAAACATCTGCTCTCTGTAAAGTAAACTGAAAATACTGCATATACCGGCACTGCCACATGATGTAATATGGTGCCGTTCCAGTCCTAAGGAACACCTGCCCCGGCTACACTAACAGATACTACAGAAATGCAGACTAACAGATAGAAAGACAGAGAAGGCAAACAAAACGACATGCACTGACAGACAGAAAAATACAAAGAAACGGGCAGATAAACAGAGGCAACGATGCAAACAAACAGAAGCAACAAAACAGACAAACAGACATATAAAAACAGCAAGATAAGGATAGACAAACAGAAAGCGACAACGAAACAAATAGAACAGACAAGAGAGGCATGGATAGATAAATGGGCAGGCCGGACAGACATATAGACAGAAGTGTGGGTGTTTAGTGACTTTCTGCTGACTTTTAGCCCAGACATTTCTTGTATTTGTTTTGATAAAAATGCACACTGCGGACGTTTAATAGAGAAGGGGACAATATGCAATCTTGCCTCACTCCTCTTTCTATAAGAACATTTGATGCGTTGACTCTTGCCACATCTTAGTATCGCAGTTTGTTCCCTTTATTGGTTACTGAGTAGTGTGGTGTAATTTTTCATGAAGACCTATATCTCCAAGACATTTAACTAGTTTATGATGGCAGATCTTGTCACAAGCCTTCTTTTAATCAACCCACACACACAAACACACACATTATATATATATATATATATATATATATATATATATATATATATATATATATATCTCAATATATATATATATATATATATATATATATATATATACATACACACACACACACACATACACACACGTACAAACATACGCTCTCACACATACTTTATAGGTTCTACATTTTTTCACGTGCACACTTATAGTGAACATTGCTTCTCTTGTCCCGCTGGACACGCACAATATACCCCAATTATAACCTAATTTTCAGGTTGAACAGGGTATAACAACAATATAGTAGACAAACGAACGAACGATTGTCCCGCTGGTGTGTTAAAAATGAAACTCCTGTTCATGAACTTCGTTGTCTATTTCACGTTTATTTTTCTTTCCCGCACGCTCCTGGCCAGTTAATTTCTTCTTTCTTCTTCTTCTTCGTTCACCCTCAGATGTCAACTTGAATAAGTTCAAAGTTCACCCTCAGATGTCAACTTGAAAAAGTTCAAAGTTCACCCTCAGATGTCAACTTGAATAAGTTCAAAGTTCACCCTCAGATGTCAACTTGAATAAGTTCAAAGAAAGCAGTGGTCAGCCTGAGGCTGTTGATATCTCCGTAGATTTTCTCAAGTCATGGTACTGGTGATGGCCATATGCGTTTTCTCTGTTCCTCATATGTTGGGCACCTTTGAAGCAGATGTTCGGCAGTCATTTTATTGGTGCCACAGTCACACTCATCAGTAGTTCCTATCTTTAATTTGTTGAATAGATGGTATCTCAATCTGTTATGACCTGTGCGAAGTCTAAAGATTACCACTTGTTCACTTCTGCCGAGCTGGTAATACGTATCATTTTTGTGTGTGGCCTGGATGCTCTTCTTCCCACTTGTGTCTGTACCTGCGCTTGATAAAACTCTTGGACTCCTCATAGGTTATATTTGTGTCAAGTTGAGGAAGTTTTCCCCCTTCCTTTGCCAATCTGTCAGCCTCTTCATTTCCAGGGATGTTGCAGTGAGAAGGGATCCAATGTATCACGACTCTTTTGTACTGCTGACATAGTCTGTCAAGTGTTAATCTTAGGTCATCCAGTTCAGCATTACTTTGACTTTTCAGCGTTGTAATCTTTGACAGCGCATCTGAGAAGATAGTACTGGTCTCTCTGAGCTTTCTTCTGTCATTAGAATTTCTGATGCAGTTTTTAAGGCCTCTGCCTCTGCCCTGAAGTTACTTGAAAATGTCCCTGTTGCGACTGCTATCTTTTTTTGTGTGCCATTGCTTAAGCTCAGGAAGACTCCTACACCCCCATCTTCTGTTGCATTAGTTGCAGATCCATCTGTGTACTGCTTGGGTTTGTTAGGGTGACTGTCGTAAAGCTTAAACATTCCACTGACCTACGTTTTTAATTTTAAAAATCGATTATATTATAACGACTGATATCTTGACGGCATTTGAACGTACCCTATATTGTATATGTCGTTACACTGGTCGGTAATTGTTATAAGGCGTTTATCGCTTCTATTTTTAGAGCTAGATACATAACTTACTTACCTCGATGTGTATGTCTCTATTAGTATGTCTGTCAATGTGTGTCTCTTTCTATCATCCTCTCATACCTTTCTGAGCCCCCCCCCCCCCCCTTTTCCCCTCGTATCTCCTGTATGACACTATGAGTTCCAGGCTTTCATGATGCAAAAAAGAACTTAAAAAAAAACACTATGACAGGGGTTCTTAACCTGCGGTAGGGGGTCCGTGTACATAATCTAAAATATAGCCTTCAATGGACAATCACAGAGACCCATAGCCTTGATCGGACAATGAAATGGGTCCATAGCACAAAATATGTTTAGAAACCCTGCACTATGATAACAGTTTCAATATACACCGGTCTAGCTGACTGATTTTGAAAGCACAACTACATTAATATAGATTTCGAGCGCAGCCTAGACCACTACAATAACTAGATCTGAACGGATGTCAACAAAATAAATCAACCGTTTGTGTTACCGTTATAGAATAGCCTTGTGACCTTTGGTGTTATCTCACCTTAGGGTAGTGGATCTCAAACTTTTCGGTCCATCTGATATTTTAGAAGATCACATGCCCACCCCTTCCCTCGCCTTTTTATTTTTAAAGCCCTATATCACCTACCCATACACACGCCTTTTTGTTAACATCATCTAGAAAAAGTGAGCAGTCATTAAATGTAATCCAGATAAAAGCTGCCCCTTAAACATTTTATTAAAACAAACATTCAGTGAAACTGATAAAATTTTAGACAAATATAATTAAAACCTTAGACAAAGTAGCGTCATTTATTTTAAATCAAAAAGAAGTTAAGAAATGCAACTTATGTGTGTACCATATATATATATATATATATATATATATATATATATATATATATATATATATATATATATATATATATATATACGAGGCGCGTTTTTTAAGTAATTCCCGTTTTAAAATAATAAAAAAACCATCATACATAAAAATGATCTATTGCAGCCAAAAGTGGACCACACATTTACATTATTTCTCAACATAGTCTCCATTGACTTCAACACATTTTTGGTATCGTGGCACCAGGTTCTTAATTCCAGTGTCAAGGAAGTCTTCCGCCAGTGTCTTGAACCATTCATTAACGCCTGTCTGCAGTTCATCATCAGTTTCAAACTGCTGGGATGCCAGCCACTTCTTTAGGTGCAAGAAAAGATGGTAATTACTTGGCGCGAGATTGGGGCTGTAGGGCGGGTGGTCAAAAATTTCCCAGTGAAATTTTTGCAACAATTGAACAGTTCGATCTGCGGTGTGAGGTCGAGCATTATCGTGCAAAAGCACAATCCCAGTGGACAGCAACCCACGTCTTTTGTTATGGATGGCACGTCAAAGTTTTATCAGTGTCACAATAAGCATTGGCATTAACTGTCTTTCCATGTTCAAGAAAATCAATAAACATGACCCCTTCTTTGTCCCAGAAAACAGTGGCCATATCTTTTTGACAGAAAGTGCTTGCTTAAACATCTTTGCTTTCGGGGACCATGAGTGTCGCCATTGCATCGACTGTTGCTTTGATTCGACGTTTGTGTAGGAAATCCAGGTCTCATCTCCAGTAACAATGTGGCCCAAAAATTCATCTCCTTCATTTCGATAGCGCTGCAAAAATTTTTGAGCCGAAGCCAGGCGTTTCTGCTTGTGTTCATCGGTTAACATTTTCGGCACCCATCTGGCGGCAGACTTCCTTGACACTGGAATTAAGAAACTGGTGCCACGATACCAAAAATGTGTTGAAGTCAATGGTGACTATGTTGAGAAATAATGTAAATGTGTGGTCCACTTTTGGCTGCAATAGATCATTTTTATATATGATGGTTTTTTTATTATTTTAAAACGGGAATTACTTAAAAAAACGCGCCTCGTATATATATATATATATATATATATATATATATATATATATATATATATATATATATATATATATATATATATATATATATATATATATATATATATATATATATAGATATATATATATATATATATATATATATATCTTCTTTGATCCATAGCCGCCAACCGTCAAAGCAGTCAGTGGCCATCACGCCTGGTGGCGTCTTGTAGGGCAGCAACAAATTGATTCCACTTTGTTCGGTCGGCGGCCATCCTTCGCACAGTGCCCCAACTCTGGTTCATTCTTTGCATCTCGGCCTCCACAGTTCTCCGCCAGGTTGTTTTTGGTCGGCTTCTCTTTCGCTTTGCCTTCGGGGGTCCATAGAATAGGTGTTCTTGTAATGGTATCAGGGTCCCTTCCGAGGACGTGGCAAACTCAACTCCAGCGTCTGCCAGCTATGATGGTGTGCATGTCCTCCTGGTTACTCCGAATAAGTAATTCTTGGTTGGTGATGGTATTCGGCCAAAAGATTCGGAGAATTTTCCTTAGGCAGATTGTGTGGAAAGAGGACAGTTTCGACATTTACTTCTCTGTTACTCTCCAGCATTCCGCACCATAGAAAAGCACAGAAAGTACACAGCTCTCATACAGTCTTAATTTGGTGTTTGTGCTGTACTGGGAAGACTTCCAAATGTTGTTGAGACTAGCAAAGGCTGTTCTCGCCTTATTCATTCTGTTGTTAATGTCCTTGCTTGTTCAGCCGTCAGGTGTTACTATGCATCCTAGGTAAGTAAATGTCTGTCTGTTCTAACTTCTGGTTCCTTATTGTTATTGGCTCAGGATTGCCCACATTGAGTGTCATTATATATATCTAATGCGATGTTCCTCTGGTAGCAAAACTCACTGGGCAGTGAATACAGGTATGTCCCATAGTAAGAAAGTCAAATATTAGAAATTTCACTAAACTAGGCCTCAGCTTTAAGAGCTAGGGTGACCGGTTCCCCGCCTCGTTGCCTCTGCCTTTCCTAACTCAACAGCAGAGACAGGTACCCATTTACAGCACGGTAAAATGGAGCGTGTCGATACCTGGTTTCGAACCCGGAAACTTTGCCTCGAGAAACAAGCTCGCTAACCATTCTGCTACTAGACAGAGAGGTGCACTGAACATAAGTCATGATAAGTTTGGCCATGTCATGATAAGTTTGAACATGTCATGATAAGTTTGAACATGTCATGATAAGTTTGGCCATAAGTCATGATAAGTTTAAACATAAGTCATGATAAGTTTGAACATAAGTCATGATAAGTTTGAACATAAGTCATGATAAGTTTGAACATAAGTCATGATAAGTTTGAACATAAGTCATGATAAGTTTGAACATAAGTCATGATAAGTTTGGCCATAAGTCATTGTAGCGAAATCTGTGAGATAATCGCTTATTTCAGTAAGATTTTAGTCCTATGATAATAAATACACCAGCCCTCAAGTGTCTGACTATTTTCATCTTCGACGCCAGTAGAGCGCTGCCTTTGGTGCAGTGGGAAGGCTTAAAAAATGATCCGCCATAAAAATCTAACACGCTTTTAGTTTCGGTTTCGAAACGTACAATAAACATTTTAACATCTCGCCGATCTGCTGCACGAAACGGGGGAAAGCTTGTAATTAACGAATTGCCAGAACTGTGAGACCAAACTTGCGTTTGAATTAACGTAATATGTTAACTTTAACACTAAAATTTGTAATAATTCGGACATTTCTCAGTAGTAAGAACGAGACGATTGTAATAATTAACGCCAACACTCCCAACGTTTTGAAAAAACCCCTCTTCGCTCTGCACGCGGTCTCTTTAATATATACACGCTGTGGGCAAAGCCAGCAGAGGCAAACACACAGACAGTTTTCCATTTCCTCCTAGCGGTAATATTCTGACGTCACTCAAACTAGTTGGTTATTTGAATAATGAGAAAATGATAGAGACGGGGGGGGGGTAAAGAAGATGGCCGACCTGTGTAAAAAGTTATATTTGACGATTGACAGTGACAAAACTGAAAATCTAAACCATAAGGAAACTGACCATAAAAATCATATAGTAGGATAGCTTAGTGTCCCCTGAGCAAAAATATGTTTTAAAAAATATGGTAGTCCAAGTATTAGCCAAGTTATTGAGATAATACTATATGTCTAAGAACTGTTGTTCTTGCTCGTTACACATGTTGTTCGTCCATCACGGGTGATGAAGACCACTCTGTTCATCCAATTATTTAGGAATATGTTAGGTTAGTCTATGGGTACGAAGGTGACTGATGAGCCCGATGCGGGCCTGGAAAGATCTCGGACAGTGTGGGCAGGGAATGTTTGCTTCATGTGAAGGTTTTATTACATGGTCCTTTCTAGCTTGTCTCCGCTGTTCCGCTGCTGCTCTTCTGGATGATTCGCATGCCGCTGCACCTTTACGAAGAGATGTGCACCAAGCAGTTCGGTCTTGCGCAGCAGCTTCCCATGTGTCTGGGTTTATGTCAAAGGTTTTCAATGACGTCTTTAACGTGTCTTTGAAGCGCTTCTTTTGGCCACCATGGGAGCGTTTACCCTTCTGTATCTCACCTTAAAACAGTATCTTTGGCAGTCGATGGTCTGGCATGCGGACTACATGACCTGCCCAGCGAATCTATGACTGCATCAGAATAGTATCAATACTAGGGATACCAGCTCTGTCAAGAACGGCGGTATCCGGGATCTTGTCTTGCCATTTGATGTTCATTATCTTCCTGAGACAGACTGTATGGAAGTGGTTTAGCTTCTTTATGTGGCGCCTGTATACAGTCCATGTTTCACTTGCATATAGCAGCACTGGAAGAACCGCAGCTCTGTACACCTTCAGCTTTGTCTGTAGACTAATGCCACTTCGATGCCAAACGTTGGTGTATAATCTGCCAAATGTGCTGCTGGCTTTGGAGATCCTGGTGTTCACCTCATCATCAATGACAATTTTCTGGGATAGTGCGTTACACATAACGTTATTGGGGGACGCAAGTTTCAAAAAGAGGCATGGTAGTAATTCAAATTCTATTGGTTGGTATAAGAGTATAGGAGTAAAAGGGGGAGATAGGGGAAAATGTTAACTAAAACTAAACATCTTTTTCTATTGGCATAACTAACGCAGATTATTGTGACAATACAGTAGAACTCCATTTATCCGAACCCCAATTATCCGAACATCCAATTATCCGAACACTTTTTCGAGAAAAAAAAAAAATCAGGCGCCACCAGTCATGTTAGACTTTATTTTTGAATCTTTTGATGCTGCAAGCTTCAAATGTGTGCGAACAATTTGTAGAGGATGGAATGGGCTAATGGTCAGTCGCTTACGTACAGGAAGTCAGTCAGATCATAAAGTCAGTTAATATCTGGTTTACCAATCTAGTGTACGTATGCGTTCTAGGCAGAACACTGGCTAAACAGACAGTTCAACTTAAAATAATTGTGTCTGCTACTACAGCAGAATAATTTTGGTGTGCAAGTATTTCTCTGTGCGATATGGAATCTTCCAGAAGGCCTAAAGCATATAAAAGGAACCGCAATGTTTTGTCAATTGAAACGAAAACAGAAATTATCAAGAGACTAGGAAAAGGTGAAACTGTGTCTTCACTTGCGAGGATTTCCAATGTTGGGAAAGCTACCGTCTCTGACATCAAAAGTAACAAGGATAAAATTATGAGTTTTGCACCGAAATTGGATAGTGAAAATGGGTCGAAGAAACGTAAACCATGAGACATGCGAAAGATTTGAAATTGGAAGAGGCTTTGTATATATGGTTTGTGCAAAGAAGAAGCAAAGGGGAAACTATCTCTGGTTCTCTATTGTGTGAAAAGGCACTTCAGTTCAACAATCAACTTGACTGTCCTCCTGACTTTAAGGCTAGCCAGGGATGGTTAAGAAACTTTAAATCTCGTCATGGCATACGAAAATTGGAGATGCAACTGCCGCTGAAAATTTTAAAGAAACATTCTTGGCTTTTTTGGAAGAAGAAGATTATTCACTCGATGTGTATAATGCCGATGAGACTGGCTTATGCTGGAAATCATTGCCTCAAAAATCACTTGCATCTCAGCGCGAAGCAGCTTCCCCTGTGTTTAAAAAGTGCAAAGAGAGAGTAAAAATTTTGGTAGCCGTGAATGCCAGTGGAAGTCATCGTTTACCGGTGCTAATGATCGGTAAAGCCAAAAAACCACGTTGTTTAAAGAATGTGACATGTCTCCCATTGTGCTACAAAGCACAGAAGAGTGCTTGGATGAATAGTGAAATATTTCTTGATTGGTATACAAATCAGTTCATCCCAAATGTGAAGAGGTTGAGAGAACAAGAAAAGAAAACTGGAAAAGTAATTCTTCTACTGGACAATGCACCATCTCATCCAGAGACGGATACATTGAATGCAGTTGATGCAAATTTTAAAGTAATTTTTCTGCCTCCCAATGTAACAGCACTGATTCAACCAATGGATCAGGGTGTTATAGCAAAGCTTAAAACGATGTACAAGAAGGAAGTCATGCGTCGTTTATTGTTGGCTGAAGATGAAGAAAGTGTGGTGGCGTTTTCCAAAAAGCTTAATCTCAAAGACTGCTGATATATGTTAGCTGATGCTTGGACCACCCTGTCACAAGATAATCTCAACAAGGCTTGGAATAGATTGCTTGGGAAAAAAGGAGGAAATGAAACTACTGTAGTGGACACAAATGATGATTGTATAAATGAAGTTGTGGAACTGTTTCAAGCAATGCCCGGATTTTCGGCCTGTGACAAAGATGATGCACACATGTGGCTAGAAGATGATAATGATTCTGGTTTTCAGTTTTTGAATGACGAAGAAATTTTGTCTTTTGTGCAAGAAGAAAACCAAATACATGTAGTGACCGATGATGAAGACTCCTCAGAAGTACATGATGTACTTGTAGATTATGAAGAAAACCCAAAACGTCGACCAAGTCCTGAAGAGGCCTTTATAGCACTAGAAACAGCGATGGCTTGGTACGAGCAAGAAGATGACAGCTGTCCTATACAGCTTCTGCTGTTGAAGAGAATGCGGGACTTAGCAGCCAAAAGGAGACTATCCAGTTTGGTGCAAAAGAGGATTCCTCATTAATTTAAATAGTGGGTTACATCTGTGCAAGTACATGTATACGTAAGTTGCGCCTGGTTTTGAATCGTTTGTAATGTTATTTTGAAAACATTTCTCTTTCTTAAAAAAAAATAATTAATACAAGTAGTACATGCACTGCAAAATGTAATGAAAGATTTTGGTGATACAGTGATCTAATACAGTGTGGGTATTATTATTACAGTACAAGTAAATATGTTTTATAGTGTAATTTCCTTGTGATGGTTAATTATTTTTAGAAATATGTGTACATGTACTCGATACATTATGTAATCCAATTATCCGAACATTTGATTATCCGAACGATGCTCGGTCCCATGGGGTTCGGATAAATGGAGTTCTACTGTATTTCTTTGAATTAGTGGTAAGAATGCTTTATGTATTTACATGCTTGATTTAAAACTGAAAAAGTTAGATACTGCTGTGGAAAAGTGAAGGACATGCCGCGAGCAAACAGTATTGAGTCCTCACAATGAACTGTATTTGACTGTTGCATATTATTATGATTTTATATTAATAATTTTGTATTGGAAGATGTTAGTAAGCCTCAGTGTTCTATGAACACTCTTCAACATGCCTAGAGCGTTTATAATTTAGAAAAGAAAAGAAAAATCATATAAAAGGAGATGTGGTTACTCCACATTATTGGATTGAAGCAAACTATGTAAAAGTACAGTGGCGTATCTGCCATAGGGACCTGAGGTGTGGTCACAGAAAGGTGAGTCATAAATTAGGGGCTGATGCACATGAATGCACACGAGGCTGACCACATACCGTCATGTATACATAGGGATAAGAAGATATGATCAGATATGAAAAGGCCAGGGTGTCTTTTTATTACGGGGTTTTTATTTCCTGTTAACATCCGGTGACAGGAAACTTGATGAGTGAGTGAGAAGAGAAAAGTCTCCATTATAAAGTTTATGCTGTCATCAGATAGCCTGAAGGAGCTTGTGTGTGTGAGCTGACATACTGACTTATTTTCGTCATACCAAGAATCCCAGGTGACACGTTAACAGCTGGGACATCTGACACTTCATCCGAATAAACTGGTTCTTATCAAAATAAAACAGAATTATATGGGGCTTGATGAAAACAACAGCTCCCCATAACCAATGACTATCACTAGCAACTATTAAAGTTTTAGTCTGTGAATACACCTACAGGAACTCTATAATGACATATATTCATAGGACCAAGAGTCCATACTTTTAGTTAAAGCATTATATGTAAATATATTTCCTCATTTTCAAAGACCTGTCCAAAAGATGGCGGGACAGGCAGATTAAATTGTACAAAGAAAAAAGCATTCCAATTTTAAAAGAAAACTTTAACCACAATCTTATTCATTTTCTTATAATGAGTTAAAGTGTATTGTGTTGATGTACCATCATCTTCATTTCACCCCTAGACACTAGAGACATCATACAACAGCCACTAGAATCAAAATACGGACTGTGTGAGATCTAGGGAGGTAGCGTTAAGTTCCCTGATAATATATATCATTATCATCATCATTCTTTTTATAGTCAGGGACCTACATGTGCTTGACCTCACACAGTTGACACAGACACCGCTATCTTTCTTGTTAGGTATAACATCTTAACCTCCCCAGCAAATTACACTTGCTACAGTCATGATAAGTTTGAACATAAGTAGTTTGAACATAAGTCATGATAAGTTTGAACATAAGTCATGATAAGTTTGACTACTAAGATCCAATGAAGTTAAAATGGAATGGAAAGGAATAAAGAGATAACAGGAGAATTAGTGACGTCATCAGAACATGCAGCAGACAGAGCACAACATAATGTTGTCCAGTTTTGACGGATTACTTACTCGCTGTTCTAGAATCCCCCACAAGGTCAACCAAATAAATACGGCAAGAAACCACACGGAGACGAGAGACATGACAATAGATGTTGTGGTTGTTTAACTAGGGATGTTGAGCTTTCCGCTCTTTCGCAGCCAATATCAAGTTGAAGACTCCTTGGTATTATCTACACTGTAGCGTGCCATAGGGCTTTGAGCCCATGGCCGCTGGATCCCTCACTCATCTACAATGTAGATCTTAGCTGTTCCAAAGGTTTTTCTGCCATTACGAAACATGCTGAGTTGAAGTCATGAGCTTCAGATTCTCCAGCTTGGCGTGCATTTAAAGGATCATCACATCTGGATCCAAGCTAGGAGTAAGAAGCGCGTGGCATACTGTGCATTCCCCGCCATTCAAGGGGGATCTCCAATTATGCAGACCTAAAATACTGAGCTCTGGTTCTGGGCTCTCCTAAGGAGTTGTCAAGTCCTGCACAGAGCCACTTCTCAGCTCCCCCTGCCTATCACTTGGTCCACAGTGAGATTCTCCTACATGCAGTCAACCAAGTCGAAGCCAAAGAGTCACGTCTGGGGCTCAAGTGACTTCTCCAAGCTTAGTGTGCAATGCTGGGTTCTCAACAAGTTCCACCATAGGGGGAATCCCTGGAAGTGTGTGGATGATCTCAAGAGTCAATGAGGTTGATTAGCCTCACCGACAGATATGCACTTCCGCATAAGTATACTGTAGCACTGTGCATAGCTAGTGGTCGTATAAAGATGCCTTCATATATGCCTCCATGCATGAAGATAGATGTAAGAAGGACAAAGAAAGCATGGAAAATACCTGAACGGATGTCGAAAAACAAGAAGGTTTGTTCGTCAACTAATTAAATGTATTTGCACCGCAAGGAAGCTGCTAGGAGAGATAAGAATAACAACAAATCCTAAAGTATGTACAATTCCTTTCCATCGCCAGTTGTCTCCTCGACAGCTAATTAGCGAAACAAAACAAAAAAGCCACTTGACTGATACTTTGTTGACTTAGCCTTGTAAAGTATCTCCTTTTATCCCTCGTGGTTCGTATTGACGAATCAATTAATTGGTGAGAACTACGTGCAGGTGTACAGAGTCTACGGTGATGACGTCGACAAACGTGTAATAAGTTTACTGTATTACGGACACAAGAAGTAGACCGTGTGAAAGTTGAATGTGTCCGGGACAAATGGTCTGAAGACAGTGTCTTGAATATGAGGGCTGTCTACTTTTTTATGGTTTCTTTCGTTTAAAGGTTTGCGTTTTCAGGGCTCATGGGACTTCCCCAAGTTAACATAAAAATGCAACATAAGATAAGGTCTTTTATAGTTTGACATTCACCATTATAAAACCGACGTGTCTTGTTGAACGGAGCTCGCCTGACCGATACGAGGCAAGCACCTAATTTTAAAATATATTTAAAAAACTTCGACCAGTGTTCTAACTGACGTCAGTCTGCTGATATCTGGCCCCCTGGTGCATTTGTTACATTTCAACTCCCTGATCTACTTTTCTGCCAAAGTACGTAAATACTATTATCTGTTGCACTATTTACGATGACTACTATGCTATGTTGTTTTTCTGTCAATAAATGTGTTTCCCCACATTTACTTTCATTTCTACCATGCATGCACTTGTTCATATTTTCTTCCTGTGAAGGCCTTGAAAGCAGACTCTCTTCATCGCGAGAATCGAAGTCTGCAGCTGTTCGGGTCAACTACCGCTGTAGCGCCCACTGGCGGGTGTAGGAATGTTCCAGGGGAGGGGCGATACATCAGAATGATGCGGCTCCCCCCCCCCCCCCCCCCCTTTCAGCTCCTTATATACACATATTTTTAGACAATTAAAAAACAAATAACGAATTTTGAAAAAAGTGTGAAAGCTTGATAGCTTTATTGTACAGTAACATAATTACATAAAAGTAAGGTATAACTACAAAGAGATACAATTTGATAAAACTCATAAATATTGTGAGTTATAGCATAATATTTTTTTGATTTGGGATTAGCCGCCCGGTACAGAAATTACCCGCCTCTTGTCACAAAGTCCTCAGTTTTTTGCGGCTGGAGTGAAGTCCTCTTGTGTCGCCTGCCTGGCGCTATCATTTATCTCATTGTTGTACGGCGGTTCCATTTATTGTTTTTCACTGTCCCGCCACGTAGAATTACTTGCAAACTACGTTCGTAACCTTTAGGGTAATTACCATTGTCCAGTTTTTGACGCGTTTTAATTCGACCGTCGTCCGACCTAACGATTACTTGCATTTAACTGCCCATGGAGGACCTCTGGTGTCGTGTATTGTGGTTCGCACTATTGACCTGCCATTGAAACATCATTTTTTGATGATGCGTAGATGGCAGAGCGGATAGTGTGATTCGCTTGCATGGCTAGGCGGGGTTGTCGCACGGAAGGTCCAGTGTTCAAATCCTGGGTAAGCCACTCATGTCTGTTGTTTTTCTGTTGTCTGGTGTTCTACTTCTTTATTTCCTGCGAGTGCCTGATTACATACCTTTATATTTGTTTCATATTAATTTACTGTTTACAGGCCTCAGGTTTCCCTCCCTTATTTGTAATAAATGTTTGTACAATACCAAACCTACCCACTATCCTGTTCTCACTGTTCTAGTCTACTATCATTTACTGGACACAGTATTAAGGTCCTAAGGGTCTTGTTGGATTCGGCCTATACTGCTTGATAGAAATACAACTGAAGTGATTGCGTCATTAATAGGCTGAACTGCCCATGGAGGACTTCTGGTGTCGTGTATTGTGGTTCGCACTATTGACCTGCCATTGAAACATCATTTTTTGATGATGCGTAGATGGCAGAGCGGATAGTGTGATTCGCTTGCATGGCTAGGCGGGGTTGTCGCACGGAAGGTCCAGTGTTCAAATCCTGGGTAAGCCACTCATGTCTGTTGTTTTTCTGTTGTCTGGTGTTCTACTTCTTTATTTCCTGCGAGTGCCTGATAACATACCTTTATATTTGTTTCATATTAATTTACTTGCATTTAAGTCCCAAGGATGGAAGGGGGGGAAGGGGGAATACTGGAGCAGTTGATATGAAATAAAGGTTTTCAAAGTCCCCAAGGGAGAGCCGATCGCCCCGTCGCCACCCCCTTGGATCCGCCAATGGTAGCGCCACATACTTGCGAGCGTATTTTCCCAATCAGTCAATGAAGAATGAAAATACCTGTGACAAACCACATTCCTATCATAACGTTCTGTCATATTTTTTCACGCTCATACACAGAAAACTAAGATAATGTTTATTATTTTTTGTTTTCTTTCCGTTTGTTTTTTTTTTTGTTTTTTTTGCAATATGTCTTTCAATCCGAAAAAAAGTATCTGCCATGAGATTACTTTTACCTTTTTTACTTCTGTTTGTTTTTGTTTTGTTTTTTGTTTTTTTTTTAACTGGACTAGAGGCTATTGGATTCTTTTGTTTTCAGCTTGAAATTGACACATGGCACTACGTGATTAGTTCCAACAAGCCGTTCATGTATTCTTCCTGCTAGAATTTATGTGGTCTCTTCCGACAAGTGTTTGACATATACTACATTTATTACATACGCGAGTGTCGACTGGTTAGAGTGTTTATTTCTAGAGGCAAAGTTGCCGGGTTTGAACCCTGGTAGCGTCACGCTCCATTATCATCATCATCATCAGCTGCCATCTCCACAACGAAGACTGGCTGTAATGGATCTCCAACGTCTTCTGTATCTTGTCTTGGTGGTGCACTCTGATAGACTCTTTCCTGTCCATCTCTTGATGTTATCTTCCCCCTTATAGCGCTGTCTTCCCCATGCATTTTTGCCTTGAACTCTCCCTCCTATTATGGTCTTCTGCAAGGTGTTATGCCTTTTTATGTGGTCAAAGTATTTTAGCTGCCGAACTTTGATCTCCCTCATTAGTTCTCTTTTCATACCTAGATTTTCTAGGACCTCCTTATTTGTTTTCTTCTCTTCCCATGAGATGTTCCCCCATTCTTCTATATATCCACATCTCGAGAACCTCAATTCTTTCTTCAAATTGCTTATTCATTGTCCGTGTTTCTACACCATACAGTAATGAAGAATATATATAACACTTTATATCTAGTATACTCAGCTGTAATTGGGTGCCTGACTCTGCTTTTGATTTAAGGGGGGAATGGGAAACGGTAACCCCAACTCATGAAGACATAGTACAGGCGTCCTGCGCTTATTCGACAGGTTAGGGACCAGAGCACTGTTAAAATACGTGATGTAACAATTCTCCAGACGTAAAGGTCTTATATATTTGGACATGCGCCCTAATATAACCGGCTAGGTTGAACGGGACGCTCTTCGCTAAAACGAAGCAAATTTTTTTTTTTTTTTTAACTGTCGAAAAGCGGAACCCAGTCTTTTTTTAGCTTGCAAATGCAGTTTGCCGCCAAAAAACGTAAATAACGCACTATATATCACTTGCAAATGCGTGTGAAAGCTAAATAACACACTATATGTATATAAAAGTACAGTAAAATGAACAAAAGCTTGCAAACATGACGAAATAGGTCGAAAGAGTGGGCCACGCGTCGAATGTTTGGGTTCTGGTAATAATTGACAAGGGTCGAAAGAGCAGATCGTCGAAAAGCGGGGGACGCCTTGTACTTCACCTCCCACCCCGGCAGCATCGTCTAAGGGGCTACATTTACCTTTTATATTACACACGCTGAGTCGTTCGTAATGAAGGGCGAATGGACAGTTCCCTGGTCACCGCGTCTATGAGGACCACGCGTTTTCTTAACTGCAATGACGTCACCCTCCGTGGGTTTTGAAAGTTTCAGTAAGTTGAAGTTCTTCAACGGTGTTCGATTTCTCTTACATAAATTACTTCAAACTCGAAAAAAAAAAATAATTCAAATTTTAAAACAGTCCTCAAGAAACGTGCATGAGTATGTATAGTGCATTGTCCTACGATGAATGTCCTGTCATCTATTTTCCAAAATCAGTGTAACTTGTAAATTTGTTTCTGAAAGATGAAATAATGCAACTCAAACCCTTTGCTCTGTTAAATGTGTATGTGGCTCATTCCCTAATGCAAATACAGAATACAGAAAAATGGTACTGAGTCCAGCAGCTGTCACGTTCTTCTTCTTTGATCCTTAGCCGCCGACCGTCAAAGCAGTCAGTGGCCATCACGCGTAGTGGCGTCTTGTAGGGCAACAACAAATTGATTCCACTTTGCTCGGTCGGCGGCCATCCTTCGTACAGTGCCCCAACTCTGGTTCATTCTTTGCATCTCAGCCTCCACAGTCCTCCGCCAGGTTGTTTTTGGTCGGCCTCTCTTTCGTTTTCCTTAAGGGGTCCAAAGCATAGCTGTTCTTGTGATGGCATCGGGGTCTCTTCTGAGGACATGACCAACCCAGCTCCAGCGTCTGCCAGCTATGATGGTGTGCATGTCCTCTTGCTTGCTCCGAGTAAGCAGATCTTGGTTGGTGATGGTATACGGCCAAAAGATTCGGTGAATTTTTTTCTTAGGCATGTTGTGTGAAAAGAGGACAATTTCGACATTTCCTTCTCTGTAACTCTCCAGCATTCCGCACCATAGAGAAGCACAGAAAGCACACAGCTCTGATATAATCTTAATTTTGTGCTGTATTGAGAGGACTTCCAGATGTTGTTTAGGCTAAAAAAGGCTGTTCTTGCCTTATTCATTCTGATGTTGATGTCTCTGCCTGCCCCGCCATCTGGTGTTACTATGCATCCTAGGTATGTGAAGGTGTCTGTCTGTACCAGTTGCTGATTCCTTACTGATATGGGCTCAGGGTTGTTCACATTAAGCGTCATGATCTCTGACTTCTTTAAATTGATGTTCAAGCCCACCTGGTGGCTAAACTTATTAAGTCTATCCGTTTTTTCCTGGATGTGTTGATGTGAATGTGCTAGTAGTGCAATGTCATCTGCATATTCTAGATCTTCCAATGTAGAAAATGTAGTCCATCTTATTCCTCTTGGACTGCCCTCTGTTGTCTGGCGCATCACCCAATCTATGACTGTTAAAAATAGAGTGGTTGATAAGGGGCATCCCTGTCGTACTCCTGTCTTCACCTCAAAGGTTAGATTGCTCTGCCCAACACTACACGTAAAGTTGGCTTAGAGGCTTTTTATGCTTGACACTATGCAGCTTGGAATTCCATAAGCCCTCAGTATTTTCCATAAACTGTCCCTATGTATGCTGTCAAAAGCCTTTTCAAAATCAACAAAATTAATGTACAGCTGTCTTTGCCATTCTGAGCACTGCTCTATAATGTTCCTGAGAGTGAATATATGATCTACACATCTTCTGTTCTTTCTAAATCCTGATTGTTCTTTCTTCAGTTTGTGGTCTACTGCTTTTGAAATTCTCTGTATAATTATCCTGCCTAGTATTTTGCTGGGAACTGAGAGAAGAGTGATTCCTCTCCAATTATTGCAGTCTGCAAGATCTCCCTTCTTGGGCTATTTGACAATTATTCCTTTGTTTCACTCTGATGGTGTTGTCCCCGTTTTCCAGACTTGTGCAAATAGTGGTTCTAATAGTTCTGCTGCTAGCTCAGGGTCTGTCTTAAATAGCTCTGCATTTAAGTTATCATGGCCAGGAGCTTTTCCGTTCTTTAACCCTTTGATTGCTGTGATGGTTTCTTCTTTTCGTGGAATGTCTGTGTTTACATCTAGATCGTTTTCAGCCTCAGGAACATTCAATTGAGCTGTCACGTTAGAACAGGATAATTTCTCTAAGGTAAAAATGCCAAAACACTTTCTAAAAAACAGTCATGACTCAGCACAGGTCGGCTACCACTTTATCTAGCAGGAAGTAGCGTCAAAGAGGGACATAAGTGTTATTATTGGAGCGTTTTGTAGACAGGGGATCAAGGAAAATATTTCATACAAGCAGCTCTACCAAGGTGAGCCACTTGGTGCAAAGTCCATTATCATAACAATGCACCAGATGATGAAGGATATATACATTTATTTTTTATTTCAGAGACAAATATATACGGATAGTATAATCGGTATTAAGAACACAATGTTTAGATGCAGCGCTTGTTTGTATGTAACAAAAACATCTTGATAAAGTACATTTATGAAACATTAACACATAGTTCTCTTTACAGTATCTGAGAAAGAAACTTAAAAAAATATATTTTTATTCCTATGATGAAGGTGCATCTGGGTGTTACCGAGGCCTGAAAAGGGAGCAAAGAATAGTAACACTGTACCCTACTAGGCATGTCGTAAAAAGCAACTAAGCAGGGCTGGGCATGGAGTTGGTTACCCCATCCTGTACAAAAATCTCAACAAACACTATGGATAAGTCAAATACAGAATATAAATTAACTCAGCCGTCCAAGACAGAAGAACGTCCAAGACAGAAGAACGTCCACAACAGAAGAACGTCCAAGACAGAAGAACGTCCTCTGGAAAGGACGCGCATGAAATTGGAGGCGCACTCATTTACTGTGTCGATCTTAATTTTTTTTTTTTTTTTTTTTTTTTCCACAATGGAAACTAACTGTATGTTAAACAAAACTCTTCATGTCAGTGTTCCCCGACAACTACAGGGGCCCAATTCAGATCTTTTCTGGACGCAATTTAAGCCGGTTTGCCCAACGTTTCTTATCACACAGATGTGTGATTGTTGAGCGGTTTGCCCAAGGTTTCTTATCACACAGATAAGTGTGATTGTTGAGCGGTTTGCCAAACGTCACACAGATGTGTGATTGTTGAGCGGTTTGCCAAAGGTCACACAGATGTGTAATTGTTGAGTGGTTTGCCCAAGGTCACACAGATGTGTGATTGTTGAGCAGAGAAACAAGTTTAAACGAACTGCTGAATTGCAGTCTGAAATCTGCCTTTTCTTTTAGAAAGGGAAATAGATGTGTTTGAAGACAGGACGTTGTCCGTTCTGGCCTTCATTACAGATCACCAAGGTAAAGGGACATAGAGATAGATGTGTTTGAAGACAGGACGTTGTCCGTTCTGGCCTTCATTACAGATCACCAAGGTAAAGGTCAATTAATTTGTGTAAATTCACTAATAACTTCACACATTGTTCTGCCATCTCATCTTCAAACTGGTAATCTCATTCATTTTCAGTGACTTTTCTCAATAACGATGCACTTAAAGTGTGCAGAACTGAATCTGATAATCGTTTTCACAGCTGTAAGAACGAGAAATATTTATTTAATGTTAAGCACTGTTCCTTGTCATGCGCAGTGGATACTATTCCAGATGAATACCAGTTCGATGTCATCAACCTTCAGTGTTCAGATGCATATTTTTTTCAAGAATCGTTGTCTTATCAAATACGGTTTTTTAAAAAAGACTCTGCTTTGAAACTGTTTACAGTATTTCAAAAACATGTACAAATCTAAACAAATATTTTCGGCAATGAACCTGAAAATAGAATAACATGAGATCTAATCTGACGGACAGCAACCTCAGTTCTATTTTGAAGATTGCAACAACTGAACTGCAGCCAAACATGGACAACTATTTCGAGAAATTTAGTCACAGCCATTTCAACAGTTTAATGAATAGTACTTAAAATGTAAACAATGGACTACCAACTCCAGGCTGAACTCTGAACGCTGAATTAAGTAATTAAATACGGGTATTACAAATCTACTTTTAAATATAATTTTTTAATACGTAAAATACATAATATACATAAAAATCTCATTATCGTCATTAATTTAAACACCTTTTTTTAGTTCGGTTTCAATGTCTAACAGCTCTGTAGTGGTTTGAAGAAGAAACATGTAGCTGTTGACCTAAACATTTGATGCACCCTTGTTTAACATTCTGAAGTTCTTGTTATTTTGTGTCTGTTATTTGTTCAAGCATATAGCTGCTATCTCCAAGTCTATGAAACGTACATATTTCTGTTTAAAACCTGTAGTGTCTTTTAGCTTTGTTTTAGTAGAGAAAACTGACCCCGGACAACTCGCTGTGCCCGTACCCCGCTCACTTTAGGGGCGGCGCTGAAAAATATGGCCCAGGGGCAGAATTAGGACAAGTGCTTATTGTTCTTCCCCCCCCCCCCCTTTCCATGGCGATCGATCATTCCTGTTAGGTGCCGAAAATGCTTCTTCGTTCAGTAAAATTTCGTCTAGATCAGGTTTTTTTTTAACATGTGGTCCACTGACCCCTTGAGGGTTCATGAAAGATTATAGGGGTTCCGTGAACGTAACCTAGAATGCGCCTGCTGAGTTGGAGAAATTCTTTGGGGGTTGCAAGAAAGCCCAAAACGACACCCCCCAAATAGCCGCAAGGACAAATGAGTGAATAACTAGAATCTGTGGGGATCGGAACAACAACAACATATGGTCATATTTTCCAAGAATGGTTCATAGCCTTCATCGGACAATGAAAGGGGTCCATAGCTTTTATCGGACAATAAAATGCATCTATGGCACAGAATAAGTTAACAAACCCTGGTCTAGATAATCAATGTATATATCTTAGTGCCGGACGTCTTGTTAAAGTATTCTAAAGCACTTATTTAAAACGTACCCACAGTGTTCTTGATGAAAGTTACTCAAACATCTCCATCATATAATTGAAGAGCCTCAAAGATGCTTTCTCCTGCTTACCATATCTTTGTATGTGCCACGCTTGGTCTGATTTGTATGTCTTAGTGCAGTGTAATGTAAGTCAGAGGATAGCCACACTTAACTCAATTAATCTTATCCTGCTTCACCCAATAGCCTTGCCATTCTCTTTAGAATAATCTGTTCATGTTTGTCCTGTTTTACTTCATTATAGATGGATAGACACTATCACAGACATCCTACAACACGGGCTCACAGCAGCCAAAGCAACACACTTGGCTCAACAACACAAACGTCAGCTCCATACTAAGCTTCACAGCAATGGTGGAAGGAAAAAGTTAGTAAGTATAGTCGCTTATTTTTGTTGTGACTTGAAACTCCTAACATCAATGAAAATAGTTAATTTTATCGAAATACTAACAGTGGTCGTTCAAAGCTGTATCTTTCAACTGAAAGGTTCAATTCTTCGTGTTATGATTCTTGCAATATCTTTATAACAACTGGATGGCTGCGGACTGTGCCTCTTTTTTCCAAATCATTATATATTCTATGTAGGTTGTGAAGATGATTTTTGCCTTTACTAACATCGTTTATTAAAAAAATATATATATATTTAGATGCTACTAGCAGATGTACCCGTCGTTGCCCGGCTAAAAAAAAAAAAAAAAATGAACTTTTAATATTTCACCTTGTTGTGGTACTTCTGCGCCACCGTTATTATCTTAGCAACCAGGACCAACCTTCTACGGTTAATTCTCGGATTAATCAAATGACAACTATACATCTCACCTTCAGCATATCTATTTCAATCATGTTCTACATTGTACCTTTCACAACCACATCTAATTCAATCATGTCGTTCACCATTTCTCTTACCTGCAGCAGATTTACTCCAATCAAGTCCTCCATTGTAACTCTTACCTCCAGCACATCTACTTCAGTCAAGTCCTACATCTCATGTCTTCCCTTATACCTCTCACTCCGAGCACACCTATTCTAATCATTTCCTCCACTATACCTTTCACCTCCAGCATATCAAGTTCAATCATGTCCTCCACCATACCTCTCACCTCCAACAAATTTTCCTCCACTGTACCTCCTTCAGTTCCGTTAGTATTAGTGAGATCAAGAGTGTCGTGAATTATTCTAATCCCCATATATAAATTAAAACGTAAATGCAAAGCCTAACAAATAAATTTAATAAAAGGAAAGAAGAATGGTAAAGAACAGTGCTGTCACAATGACTGTACTCGAAATCCCCCTTGTTTTCTACTTCGTCGGCAAATTGTAACGCTTTCACGTTGATAGTAAAAGCCTACTGTGTCGCTGCACGCTTTCTTCAATGAAACGTGTACTGTATTTCTTGGAAAAACCTTGAGATACGCAAGCTGATCAATGACCTAAATTTAATATTTCATTCATTCCATTTTATACACGGCGTAACTAAAAGACAGATGGACTAAAGGATAGCGAGAAGGGAGAGGCAGAAAGCAGGGACACGTGCAACAATAAACACGCGTCGCGCGATACACAATTGCTGCCATCACGCGTGTAAGGCCACATGCACTAACTTTATTTCAAATCGACAGTGATAAAATTCACTACCCATACCAAAGTTAGGTTTTAAAATCCTGAAAAACGCTTATTGGGAATTATGACATTATACCGGTTTACGTTTGAAAACATGACAGTAACAGCACGACTATCCTAGAAGAAAATGCATATTGGCTCCATTAAATTTGTATATTTGGGTTCCTTAGGGTTTGCTGACAAAGAATATGTAAAACGTTACGCAAATAGTCTAGGAATTACCAAGTTATGGCCAAAATAAAATAGTGGGGGTGCCTGACAGCATGAAATCATTTCTGCTCATAAAATTTTTTTATAACGTGTTTGAAGAAACATTACGTTACGGAAATAGCCTACCATGTTAACTCCTATTTGATTGGAGCGCAACAAATGAAAGACTAAACACGATTGGTCGGACTATAAATACTATCTTGTGTTGTCAGGGGAAACGTGAAAAGGAGTACTTTTTTGAAAAGATGTGTAGACATGGTTTGATTGGGTAGAGCTGCGAATATACTCAATTCTTGTAATAAACCTACTAAGAAGCAGTGCGTTGAGCACCAGTGTATATTTTTTTATAAAATAAAGCCTGGGACATCGGCAGATCGGAGTTGTGCTATATTCATTGCCAGTCAACGAAACTGTTTATTATTATTTCCATGAATTGTGGTAAGCTTGAAATATTCAATATTTTTAAATGAAAATTGAATGTAAATTGATAAATTATGTCTGTATATATGTGTGGTTCAGTAGCGAACATGATGTAAAGCCTATAGTGCTCCAGCCTGAACAGAAGGTGTCGGAGGAAAGTAAAACTGCATGGAATGGCCAAACAGTACACTGACACCTAGATTATTAACTAGAAAGAAATAATGCTGGAATTGCAGAGGCGTAGTAACCATTAGGGAGGGAAATACTGGTATAAAGTATTTCAGATGAAGCTGACAGTTGGCCTAACGCTCTGAACTCAATGTTTGTGATGTATTGTGCTCAGTGTAGAAATGGAGTATAAATTAGTTCTGACGTAGAAGGTACAACCTTCTTGTTTCAGGGACCGTGGTCTTAAAGTTATTGAGCAGCACCTGTCAGAGCTTTGCTGAAGCCAGAGGTGGACAGCATACTCCTTGGTCCATACAGCAACCAGTGGGGTGGCTCCAGAACTCATTAAAGTAATCGAGCAGAGGAGTCTTTTACTGCAGTCATCACGCAAGATAAGAGAGTGTGGCCATGGAGCTCAACATTATGTACCCCCATCTTAAAATGATATTGTAAAATAAAATTAAGAGGGGAATTTAATTGTTTTAATACCAGGAACTGAGAACATCTCCAATACTAGTTCCCATAGAAACAAACTATTGAAGTCATGATGACAAATACCAACAGAGCTTGAACAAAACAAAACCAGTATTACCTCATATTACCACTACACAACTGACACACATAGGATACCATTAATAATATATGTCACTACAAGAATCATATTAATAAATTCTGTACATATAACTTGTAATTAAAATTGATTGTGATTCCTGGTTCCCTTTGTATTTGAATCAGGACACATATACATTCATGACAGCACTGAATACATATTGTTATTTGAAAAGTTATCAGTGACTCCTTTAAGATATCCTCTTAGAGTGTTATATGTATGTGAGTGTCACAGTGTTGTCAAGTGTGGTGGAATAAATTAAATTGTTTATCTGTCTGTTGTTGTTATGACTTACACTTCATCATACACATACCCTAGACATATAACGTAGTCATCACACTATTCCAGAATAATTCTGACTGAGGTATACATATGTGGCAGTAAGTAAGGTTATCTATAATACACTACTCTTATTAGATATAGATACCTTCACAGCTGATCTCAGTCAGTACACTAAGTCCCCTATAAATATTTATAACATCCCATTTTACCACATATATTGGGGTCTCGCCCTCGGGATTTTGAATCTTTCCCTATTACAAATATTGGGGGTAATTCACTTCAGGGAATAATAAGAATTAAAAGGTATCCTTGGGTGAAAATAAATAAGGTTGAGCTCACAGTGCCTGTGTTGTCTTGAGTTAATTAGTCATAGATAAAATTGTTTAGACATTTATCTGTTAGACAATGGCCGACCTGGCAAAATTTCGATCTCCTGCTGTACAGACTGCGAAAGAGTTAGGAATGGACGGGCAAATTATGATTTCTTATGTCACTGCTGAATGTGACAAATATATTGAACGGGAAGAAAGAAGATTAGAAAAAGAGGCCGAAAGAAAATTAGAGGCTGAGACTAAGAGGTTGCAGATTGAGACTGAGGCTAAGAAATTGGAGGCAGAAAGAGAAGACAAAAGATTGGCTGCAGAAAGGGAAGAGAAGAAATTAGCTGCAGAAAGAGAAGAGAAGAGATTAGCTGCAGAAAGGGAAGCAGAAAAGGAGGAGAAGAGATTACAAAGGGAACATGAGTTACGACTAAGGGAGTTTGAGTTTCAGGGCCATGCTCCTGAAAATGGTGCCAGTCCCTTTGCCTCTGATGCCACTGCTAGCCAGGGAGCCTCAACCTCGGCTATGAATTTTCATTTAGATCATTTTGTTGAGAAAGACGATGATATAGAGAGCTATCTAAATAGGTATGAACTATTAGCTACCACATATGGGTTAGAGAGAGAAAGGTGGAGCTTAAAGTTATCTCAGGGACTTCGTGGGGCAGCTTATGAAGTTTTTGCAAAAATGAGCAGAAGTGATCAGGAAAATTATGACATGCTAAAGCAGGCTCTTTTGTTAAGATATGAAAAGAATGCAGAATTTTATAGGAAAAAATTTAGGAATGCTAAACTACTGTCAGGTGAAACCTATCACCAGTTCTCTGCACGAATAGAGACATACTTGGAGAAATGGACTTCTCTGGGGAAAACCCAAGATCTTAAGGAAATGGTCCTTATAGAGCAATTAAGAGAGTCCATGGCTCCAGACCTGAGAAAGTTTCTCATGGAACAAGGTGCAGAGAGGCTGGGTGAGTTGCTAAATGTTGCTGAAAGGTATCAAGCAGCTCAAGCAGAGGTAACAGGTAATAAAAAGAAACAGGTGGATAACTTTAGGGCACCACAGAACTTTAATAAATTTGATCCTAGGGATCAAAACAAAGGTAAGCACCAGTTTGATAGGCCACGGTATGAAAATAAAAATAAAACCCCACAATTCGATGAAAGGAAATATGATGAAAGAAAATCTTTCAACCAAGGAAAAAGGTGGTGTAAGAATTGTCAGATGGACAATCATGACACTGACCGTTGCAGAAGGAAACCTGTGTATATGGCCACCCTTCAGGTCAGGTCGACCTCAAGACAGGAGGAGGATATTATGTTGGATACCACTCCAGAAAAGATGAGGAAGGCACAGGCTGGGGATAAAACACTCAAGCCTTGTTTCAGGAAATTGTCAACTTGTCATACAACTCCAGGCAAGGGAGATTTTTACATGAAAAACAAGTTGATGTATAGGAAGACTGGAGCTAGATCCAAAGGTCAGGGACAGCTGGTACTTCCTAAAAGATATAGGGCAGACTTAATAAGGAGCCTACATGTGAAACCAGATGGGGACCATGAGAAGATAGGTACCATCATTCAAAAGGTGGCTCACCAATTATTATTGGCCCAAAGCAAGATGGGACATTGAGAATTTTGTAGAAAGGTGTAGCATAGCACATGAGGGAACACCCACAAGTGGGAACATGGATCAGGACCTGGACACGCCACGGGGCAAAATTAGGCCTGATAATAAAAAGAAAAATAGATTTGATAAAGTGGACCAAATGGAATGGGAAGCCCCTTTTCACGGACAAGCTTCACTTAACTGTTTTACAATGGCCACTATGCGGAGAGTGCAAAAAGATGT
The DNA here is from genome assembly GCA_024509875.1 of Oreohelix idahoensis. Classification (NCBI taxonomy): domain Eukaryota; kingdom Metazoa; phylum Mollusca; class Gastropoda; order Stylommatophora; family Oreohelicidae; genus Oreohelix; species Oreohelix idahoensis. The sequence continues at coordinate 588,804 of JAMPIV010011519.1, read as the reverse complement.
CTTACCCCAGGATAAGCCGAAAATCCCTCAATCGGACTTAAACAAACTGGAGGAAGAGGATGTAGAGAGGAAATCTCTCCTCAAGAATTTTAAGTGGGGAGAAAGCCCCAAAAGAAAAATTGGTAGCGGTCGTTTTATGCATGATAATTCTGGGAAGAAAAATCATCACTATAGAGCTTCGAGTGGAAGAGACCATACCGGTGCATGGATAAATAGGTCCACACAATTAAAGGTCCATATGTAGCTTTGTTAAGAACGTGGACTGATGAAAAGGCAGAGGAAAACATTACATCTTCATACCAATATGTGAATGAGCTGACCACTCGTTTAAAAACTGGCTGGAAATTTGCCAATGAAAATTTGAAACAAGCCAGGAAGAAACATGCTGCCTATTATAACAGGAAGGCGAAAGACAGAGATTTGGCTGTGGGAGAGAAGGTACTGCTTCTTCTCCCCGGGAGTCATAATAAGTTACAGATTGGATGGCAAGGTCCATATACAGTTTTAGAGAAGGTGTCTAGAACAAATTATAAGATAGATAAGAAGGGGAAAGAAAAAATCTATCATGTGAATCTCCTGAAGAAATATTTGGAAAGAGAACATCAGGAAGAGACACACTTGTTGACCTTGTCCATCGCCATGGAGATGAAAAAGGAACCACTTTCATCATTTGAATATCCATTACACCCCTGTGAGACAGCAGCACAGGTGAAAATCAGTACACATTTAACAAAAACTCAGAAAGAGAGAGTGCAACAGGTTCTAAATAATCATGCAGAGGTGTTAACAGACCGACCAGGGCATACAAACCTATTGGAATATGATATGAAACTGATAGACCCCACACCTGTCTGTATGAAACCATATTCGATTCCGTTTGCTAAGGAGAAAGCTTTGAAGGAAGAGATAGACTATCTGTTGAAGGCAGGAATTATTTCACACAGTGAATCCTCATATAGTTCCGGTGTTGTACTCTTAAGGAAGCCCTCTGGAGAACATAGACTCTGTATAGATTACAGGAGACTGAATGCTATTACAGAAGGACAGGTGGATCCATTGCCGGATACAAATCAGCTGTTTGCCAGACTAAATAAAGCTAAATATTTCTCAAAAGTGGATCTGAGTAAAGGATACTATCAGATTCCAGTAAAGCCTAAGGNTAGACCATACCTAGCTTTTAGTACCTCAGAAGGACACTATGAGTTTAATAGATTGCCATTTGGATTGAAGAATGCGCCTAGTGTCTTCTCTAGAATGATGAGAAAATTATTGGACCCTCTGAATAATCCATGTATAACAAATTTCATGGATGATATCCTTATAGCAACAGAAACATTTGAGGAACACATTGACTCTCTGAAGATGCTGTTTGATCGACTTAGGGAAGCAAATTTAACAGCCCGACCAACCAAATGTTGCGTTGGATGTAAAGAATTGGAATTTTTGGGACACACAGTTTATCAGGGAAACATGACCCTGACCCAAAGAATTTAGAGAAACTAAAGAAAGCCCCGAGACCACAAACCAAGAAGGACGTGAGATCCTTTGTCTCATTATGTGGTTTCTACCAGAAGTATATCAAAAACTTTAATTCCATATGTGCACCGTTAACTGATTTGACACGTAAAGGACATCCAGATCGCATTACATGGACACCACAATGTGAAATGGCTTACCAAGAATTGAAGGAAAAGCTCACAAGTAAACCTATTTTGAAATTACCTGACTTAAGTCAAGAATTCATAGTAAGGACGGATGCCAGTAATATTGGGTTGGGTGCAACTCTACTACAGAAATCAGATGCATTGGATGGGGAATTAAGCCCAGTGGCATATGCTAGCAGAAAATTGAATAAAGCTGAAATCAACTACTCAACTAGCGAAAAAGAATGTCTTGCAGTAATATGGGCAATAAAGAAATTCAATATTTATCTGTATGGGAAGGCATTTAAGTTGCAAACGGATCACAAACCTTTATCGTTTCTAGCCCAGGCTAGGCATGAGAACTCTAGGTTACTCCGATGGTCCTTACTTTTGGCTCCCTATAATTTTAGCATTGAGTATATATCTGGAAAAACAAATTTGGGAGCGGATTTTTTAAGCCGCCATCCGTGTGATGAGAATCACCGTAAACCCCAGAAATAATAATAAATTTCTCTATGTGTATATAGAATAAAGGACTGACATATAATGTCTGTTTTAAGAGGGGAGATGTCGTGAATTATTCTAATCCCCATATATAAATTAAAACGTAAATGCAAAGCCTAACAAATAAATTTAATAAAAGGAAAGAAGAATGGTAAAGAACAGTGCTGTCACAATGACTGTACTCGAAATCCCCCTTGTTTTCTACTTCGTCGGCAAATTGTAACGCTTTCACGTTGATAGTAAAAGCCTACTGTGTCGCTGCACGCTTTCTTCAATGAAACGTGTACTGTATTTCTTGGAAAAACCTTGAGATACGCAAGCTGATCAATGACCTAAATTTAATATTTCATTCATTCCATTTTATACACGGCGTAACTAAAAGACAGATGGACTAAAGGATAGAGAGAAGGGAGAGGCAGAAAGCAGGGGACACGTGCAACACTAAACACGCGTCGCGCGATACACAATTGCTGCCATCACGCGTGTAAGGCCACATGCACTAACTTTATTTCAAATCGACAGTGATAAAATTCACTACCCATACCAGAGTTAGGTTTTAAAATCCTGAAAAACGCTTATTGGGAATTATGACATTATACCGGTTTACGTTTGAAAACATGACAGTACCCAGACACCCTCAAGTTTGGAAGTGAGAAGGTAGTAACAGCACGACTATCCTAGAAGAAAATGCATATTGGCTCCATTAAATTTGTATATTTGGGTTCCTTAGGGTTTGCTGACAAAGAATATGTAAAACGTTACGCAAATAGTCTAGGAATTACCAAGTTATGGCCAAAATAAAATAGTGGGGGTGCCTGACAGCATGAAATCATTTCTGCTCATAAAATTTTTTTTATAACGTGTTTGAAGAAACATTACGTTACGGAAATAGCCTACCATGTTAACTCCTATTTGATTGGAGCGCAACAAATGAAAGACTAAACACGATTGGTCGGACTATAAATACTATCTTGTGTTGTCAGGGGAAACGTGAAAAGGAGTACTTTTTTGAAAAGATGTGTAGACATGGTTTGATTGGGTAGAGCTGCGAATATACTCAATTCAGAGCGTCTGTTCATTGCCACATCTTGTAATAAACCTACTAAGAAGCAGTGCGTTGAGCAGCAGTGTATATTTTTTATAAAATAAAGCCTGGGACATCGGCAGATCGGAGTTGTGCTATATTCATTGCCAGTCAACGAAACTGTTTATTATTATTTCCATGAATTGTGGTAAGCTTGAAATATTCAATATTTTTAAATGAAAATTGAATGTAAATTGATAAATTATGTCTGTATATATGTGTGGTTCAGTAGCGAACATGATGTAAAGCCTATAGTGCTCCAGCCTGAACAGAAGGTGTCGGAGGAAAGTAAAACTGCATGGAATGGCCAAACAGTACACTGACACCTAGATTATTAACTAGAAAGAAATAATGCTGGAATTGCAGAGGCGTAGTAACCATTAGGGAGGGAAATACTGGTATAAAGTATTTCAGATGAAGCTGACAGTTGGCCTAACGCTCTGAACTCAATGTTTGTGATGTATTGTGCTCAGTGTAGAAATGGAGTATAAATTAGTTCTGACGTAGAAGGTACAACCTTCTTGTTTCAGGGACCGTGGTCTTAAAGTTATTGAGCAGCACCTGGTCAGAGCTTTGCTGAAGCCAGAGGTGGACAGCATACTCCTTGGTCCATATAGCAACCAGTGGGGTGGCTCCAGAACTCATTAAAGTAATCGAGCAGAGGAGTCTTTTACTGCAGTCATCACGCAAGATAAGAGAGTGTGGCCATGGAGCTCAACATTATGTACCCCCATCTTAAAATGATATTGTAAAATAAAATTAAGAGGGGAATTTAATTGTTTTAATACCAGGAACTGAGAACATCTCCAATACTAGTTCCCATAGAAACAAACTATTGAAGTCATGATGACAAATACCAACAGACCTTGAACAAAACAAAACCAGTATTACCTCATATTACCACTACACAACTGACACACATAGGATACCATTAATAATATATGTCACTACAAGAATCATATTAATAAATTCTGTACATATAACTTGTAATTAAAATTGATTGTGATTCCTGGTTCCCTTTGTATTTGAATCAGGACACATATACATTCATGACAGCACTGAATACATATTGTTATTTGAAAAGTTATCAGTGACTCCTTTAAGATATCCTCTTAGAGTGTTATATGTATGTGAGTGTCACAGTGTTGTCAAGTGTGGTGGAATAAATTAAATTGTTTATCTGTCTGTTGTTGTTATGACTTACACTTCATCATACACATACCCTAGACATATAACGTAGTCATCACACTATTCCAGAATAATTCTGACTGAGGTATACATATGTGGCAGTAAGTAAGGTTATCTATAATACACTACTCTTATTAGATATAGATACCTTCACAGCTGATCTCAGTCAGTACACTAAGTCCCCTATAAATATTTATAACATCCCATTTTACCACAAAGAGTATGCAGTTCCTCCGCTTCCATAGAAATAACCTTATCTTCTATGGCAATTAAAGCTGTATTGTAAATTTCATCACTGTAACCAATTTCCATTTCCATGTATATTAACTGAGCCTGATGTTTAAAATCTTCTGTTAAGATCATCTCTGTATTTCATCCTTAGTGCTAGTGGTCACCAACTCCACAGGTTCTAAGTAGAATGTCATCTGATGTTTCTTGCTGTGTGCTATAATGAAAACTAATAGTAGACGAACCAACAAAATTGCGACACCTGAACATGTTGAATTCCATTGAGATATTGACCCAAAATTAATGTTAAGGGAAACAATACAATTAATGTCTAACTTTTATTACCAAAAAAATAAAATATAAAACATTGTGTCCCCTGTTTATGTAGGAGATAAACCGACGGACGTCCACAAATATAGATTAGATGAATGTGGGTATAGTGTTAGTTTACTTTTACAACGCTGCAATTATCCTTGCAATTAATATTTAAAATGCGTGTGAGAATAAAGAAGTGCGGTATAAAAGATGAGAGTAAGGAATGGTAGCAGGTTAGACGAGCCTGCGTGTGTATGCTCAACTCTTTGAAAAAATAATTTTATTTCGTTCGTTCGTTCTCTTCCTCAATGCGGAATCGACAGATTCGGTGGTTGTCCTAACTCATTTGTCTTCCTGTGGACAGGTTCTTGGCTGTCTTATCTGCTGTAATAGTGTACTAATGACTACCTTCGCCGACTGATGGTTACTTCACCTCACTAAACAAGTAATGCCCGATACTAGTTCTAAGACACACCATTATTTTTTCTTAAATTCTTCATTTCAGTTTCCCCTCAAGTCACCTATATTTATCTCCAACCTTAGTCCACAACCCAGCAACGAACGTGTCTAATTTAGTATCCTCAATTATTATAAAATAGTTCCCTGACAGCAAACGTAAAACATGGATATTACTTCTCTAACAGCAGACTTGAAGTATGGGTATCACTTCTCCAACAGTAGACGTAAATGTGGATATAAATTCTCCAAGGAATCAATGCGTGCACACGTATTTGACATTCCCGTACTATGATCGATCTCCCAGCAATAGCACACCTACTGACTGACGCCTGTGCAGATATCAAAGAGATTATCTCCACTTTTCAACTTGACAGCTTGAACATTTTCGAACATTCTGTCACAAACTTTCTGTGGTGCTAGGGGATGGATGGAGACAGTTATAGAGATGGATGGAGACATATAGAGATGGATGGTGACAGTTATAGTGATAAGTTGAGACAGTTATAGTGATGGGTGGAGACAGATACAGTGATGGATGGAGACAGTTATAGAGATGGATGGAGACAGTTATAGAGATGGATGGAGACATATAGAGATGGATGGTGACAGTTATAGTGATGGGTGGAGACAGTTATGGTGATGGGTGGAGACAGTTACCGTGATGGATGGACACAGTTACAGTGATTTATTGAGACAGTTACAGTGATAGATGGAGACAGCTACAGTGATAGATGGAAACAGTTATAGTGATGTGTGGAGAGTTACAGTGATGGATGGAGACAGTTACAGTGATGGATGGAGACAGTTGCAGTGATGAATGGAGACAGTTACAGTGATGGATGAAGACAGATAGTGATGGATGGTGACAGCTACAGTGATGGATGGAGACAGTTACAGTGATGGATGGTGACAGTCAGTGATGGATTGAGACAGTTAGTGATGGATGGAGACAGTTACAGTCATGAATGGAGACAGATAGTGTTTGATGGAGACAGTTACAATGATGGATGGTAACTGTTATAGTGATGGATGGAGACAATTACAGTGATGGACTGTGACTGTTATAGTGATGGATGGTGACTCTTACAGTGATGGATGGTGACTGCTATAGTGATGCATGATGACTGTTATAGTTATGGACTGTGACTGTTATAGTGACGGATGGTAACTGTTACAGTGATGGATGAAGACAGTTATAGTGATGGATGGTGACCGTTACAATAATGGATGGTGACTGTTACAGTGATGGATGGTGACTTTTACAGTGATGGATGGAGACAGTTATAATGATGGGTGGTGACTGTTACAGTGATGGATGGAGGGTGTTACAGTGATGGATGGTAACTGTTACAGTGATGTATGGTAACTGTTACAGTGATGTATGGTGACTGTTACAGTGATGGAAGTGATTGTTACAGTGATGGATGGAGACAGTTATAATGATGGGTGGTGACTGTTACCGTGATGGATGGAGGCAGTTACAGTGATGGATGGTAACTGTTACAGTGATGGATGGTGACTGTTACAGTGATGGATGGTGACTGTTACAGTGATGTATGGTAACTGTTACAGTGATGGATGGAGACAGTTACAGTGATGGATAGAGACAGTTACAGTGATGGATGATAACTGTTACAGTGATGGGTGGTAACTGTGTGACGAAATGGACGACCTCTATCGATCTTTGGTTCTCTCCGGCAGTATCGGTACATTTGTGGTACTGATTTTATTATGTGCTTTCAATTATTGCACTTTTCTTTCCTTCTTTCTTTCTTTATTTTTTTGCTAAGTAGCAGATATTTGATTTTATCAAAGCATCCTGTAGGTGATAAATATCACATTTGCAAGGAACGGCTGATATGATACATCACATTTGCTTGGCGCTACCCAGATTTGTTGGTTATAGGCGCGGCAGATTAACACGTACAACGGCCAGCGCTATCGGCTTAAATCACCGATAAGACACGGAGTTTGCGTACTCATGCAACAGATAACGAGATTACTGTCTGTGTGACACCTGTGGGCAGACAAGTATGATATAATCGCTTCTGGTCACTTGGTTAAAAGTAATCATGGATTTATTACATTTTAGTCAATATGAGTCTATACATTTCATATTTTATTACTAACATGTGAACTAACATATATATGTATATATTACCATGTGAAGTTTAATGTGTGAAACTCGCTATTGGGTGTCAAAGTCATTTGGGGTTCAGAATTTAGAATGATGATTCATGATCAACCACTGCACGGGCTGGTGATTCCTTTGTTGATAGTTTCGTAAAGAGAACTAAAAGCATAAAGTAGTTCCAGGTTCCCTACGGAGCAGGGAGGGAGAGATGAAAGAAATGATGTACAATCTAAGTATAATATTTACATTTTCAAAGCAGTGTAAATGTCCCTATAAACATATTCACTTTAAAATTAATGTAAGTTTTCAAGCTTTAAATCAGTGTTAACGTCTATGTGAAAATATTCATGTTAATTAATAGAAGTTTCAAACTTTTCCATAAGTGTAAATATAAATGAAACATAAATGAATTTATATTGTGAACACTTTTCAAACAGTGGAGATGTAAATGTAAAACATATTATATCTGTACGTTTAATCTTTTCATTTAAATGTAATGTAAAGCTAAAGCTATTCAGTTTACATGTAAAGGAAGTTTTATCCCGAGGGATTAAATTTAATTCTCATCGAGGGTAAATTCTGACAGAGGATGGTAGAATAGAAAAGGGGGGCACATAACCGTGTCGGAAAACGCCATACTCAGAAGAGCGTTTCGTTTCTATTTCTATTACCAGTTACTGGTGGTACCAGCAGAAAGTACTACCTCTGGAACCAAGAGAAGGTAGAAGTGGACTGACGTTTTGCGAGACGTGATCATAAGAGGGTCTTATAGAAAGACGCAGAACCAACTTAGCCGTTACTCCTTGACGTTCTGAGATCGTGCGGCGCCTGAACTTTGACCAGAGACGAGGGAGAATAGAGTGAAAGTAATAGACCCAGCGGGAGAAGAAACTACCAGTGGCAGCTAAGTGAAAATATCCGGTGCCTAAAGTGACCTCCTTTATTCAGTTAAATCCCATTCAAGTGATGAAATCCTTTTCATAACTATTCAAATTATTTCTTTTAAACTGTTAAACTTAAAGTGATTATTAAATCTGGTTATTTGTAATGTTACAAATTTAACTTCGATTTAATCCTTTTAAATGTACTACATGTTTGTCTCAGTCTAAGTTACTAAACACACGCTCTAAACAGAGCTATATATATATAATAATAATAATTCCACTGATTAAATCAGGGGTGGGGGCTTAACGAGCTAGAATAAACCATTGCTAAATTCTTCATAAAAGTGTCGGCAGATTGTAGAATTAACGTGTTCAGCGACAGCCAGCATTGTTTTCGCTTATCTGAATATCTTGTGAAGACTCCCATGTAATAGAAGCTTTACTACACTTCTATCGACATTTCTGCCAAGAGTAATCTTGTGTAAAGATAGACTCCATTGAAGCCTATAATAGATACTCTTGAGTTTTGGCCACTGTTGGACCACTACTGCAAAGCAAGGGAGGCAATACCGTCACACTGTTACAGTGATGGATGGAGACAGTTACAGTGAAGGATGGTGACTGTTACAGTGAAAGATGGAGACAGTTACGTAGACTGATGAGAAACAGTTAACAGGATTGGGTGGAAAAAGATTACAGGACTGGGTGGTAACGAGTTATACGGCTGCATGGAAAAAGTTATAGATATCAAAGAAAGAGCACGCATTTCGGCAACCTAGTACTGGAATTAACCAGAACCCTCTATATGTTGAGTTCAGGTCGTGACACTTAAATTGATCTCCGGGTCTGTCTCCTTTCTGTCACCACTGGCGGGGTAGATAACAGTCCTGACACTGTGTAAGACGTCAAACGAATGAGTCGTACAGTGTCTTACCTGTGTCCTTCTGCCAAGCAGGCAGACAACCCTCTGCCTAGCAGCGCCAGCTCCACCGTTCGCAACTAAAACACCTGTTAGCAAGTTGTCTCTCCCTTTACATAAGAAAGTCTAGTTTGACCTTCCAAACATTTACTTCTGCATTTTATCCCGACGAAATATTTACATCTTGGCTTTCAGCAGAAAAAAGCCCATGCCTCTCTCTCTTTCTTTTGGTGAGGCCGGGTTACTCTGACCTGGTGGAATTAATATGAAACACCAGGAGCATGACACACGCCAAGAAGGTCAAGGGGCCAAAATACCTGCTTGACGGGAGGAAGACTTCTGATGATCAGATTGCCTCATGCTGTAATGCTCGTATAGTTTCCTATCATTATTGTGTCCTTTCTTATTTAAACGTTTTTCGTGCTTATTTCGCTTAACTCAATCACAGACAGTCGGCGCTTAAGGATCAAAGAAGAAGAAGAATCACACATATTCTGATAAATACAAGTCTAAATACAGCTACTGGTATATGGTTTTAGGCGCTGCAGCTGTTTTGTGCCGACCATCTGTTTACCTTTTAACACTAATGTTCTTCTCTGCTAATTAAAAAAAATAGGCTTACAGAAAGACGTTTTATAAATTAAATACACACGTATGCTGCCGTGGTAACCATGCAAAATTCGCAGTAAGAATACCAAGAAATCATGGAAATAATGAAGGGAATTGTAGTATTTTTTTTTTTAAAGTCCCACAAAATACGCTAACCTGACTTAACACAACCTTTCAAACCGAAGCGTCACGGTTAAGTGGGCACACCAAAACATATCGGTCAAATTACATACCTGGGTACTCTTGTAACATCAGGTGCGAAGTGCACCTAGGAGATAAAGAATATAATAAAGCAATCAAAAACAGTGCTCTCGAGAAGGAAACACATCTTTGTCAACTGAAATAACAGTGTTGCTCGGTAGACAAGACTGAAAAGTATACTGACGAGATTCGTAGATACTCAACAAGCAAGACAGAGAGAACCATTAGATGCATAGTTTGACAGAAGAATGATAAGAATTATATTTCAGTTAAACCAGGGTTTTTTAACCGGGGTTCCACGGAACCCTATGGTTCCGCGAGAGATCGTGATTGAAACACACACAAAAATAAACGGCGTTTTCTTTTAACTTTGCGCGCGATGTTAACGTTCGCAGTGGTTAGCAGTGACAGTGTAGTCCCATATAGCAGTGTACAATAGGACCGATTCACTCTTGCACATACCATATTTTATTTGCATCTTGCTAAGATTTTTAGGCATTTATGGATATGGTTTTTAAAAAAAAGTATAATATTGAAAAAGGAAAAAGTGAAGTTCTACCTAACACTACTGACTTGCATTATTATCTTTTGTCGGAAGGGGGAACCACCCAAAAATAGTAGGCCACTTTCTCAGTTCCCCACAGATCCACAGACAAAATGATTTTCTACTCAGAACAGCATTGACAGTTTTTATTTTGGATTATTATATTTACAACCTACTGGTCACGTATTGATATAATAGCTGTAGATATAATAATTTGTATGCACGGGTTCCCTGAGATCTGAAAATTATTCCAATGGTTCCTCCAGAATAAAAAGGTTGAGAAAGACCTGGCCAGTGGGTGCTGAGCTTAGTTAAGAAGCTATGGTGCTGCCATGCTGACCTGGAAAAGACTGTGGACTTCCTCCGGAGAGATTAGCATGACTTATACTGAACTTAGTACATAGACATGCCCAACAATCAGAGATGATTAAAGAGCCAGGCAAACCACCCAAGAACGTTATGAGCTCGGCAAAGGCTATAACTATAGAACTTATCTGCCACCTTTTTCTCCAAATAACGTGTAACACTGTTAGAGCCACTACTGAATCCTCGATCTAGGAAACCTTCCTATTTGATCAAACATGATAGCTGTCTTGTCCGCAAGAATGTGGTTGTTGAAATTCTGGTGTTGCTTCTCGTTTTAAAACGCTTACTCGTTGTTTTTTCTCTTTCTTCCTTATTTACGCTCTCTGTTATTATCATTGCTTAGTGCTGATGTTTTGTTCTTTTAAGAGCTTCTTAACGTGTCTCGTTTCGCATATTTTTATTTTCTTCCCGTGTTCAAGCTGCTGAAAATCTTGATACGTATTCAATACTGAAACAATAACATAAGCGGATATACACATAAATATGTAAAGACAGAAAAACACATCTCTAGTATTCCTCCTACGTTACGCTTTATTCTGAGTGTCTTCCTTTCCCTTTCATTTACCTAAGCCATTGACGACCTCCACTACAGCAATCCATGGTTGAAGCTCAGCGTTTTTCTGCACTGAATAAACTTCCATTATTTCAACACTAAAGCAATTGAACTGAACATTTTCATTGCCGTATGTTTGGGCATACTGATTATCACCTCAACTTTTCCTCCTCAACCCCTGAATTTACGTGTTGTTCACAAATCGGTGAAACGCCTTTCAAATACGTATTCCTACAGCGAAAGCAAATTAACTGACCTGACCTAACTTCACTGAATGGTTCAGTTTTAGGTTGAACGAAACTTCCCTGGATAACGCCTCTCATTTTCTCTGTTACATAACACAGCTCTGAGGTATCTGCTAAAGCGCGTCACAGATTGCCTTGTATAGTTCCAGGAGATCAATGAGCAGACAAATAAAGAAGCCTACTGCTTTTTAAAAATTAAAATCTGCCTCCTGTTGGTTAGGCGCTGGGTCCGCGGTTATATAAGGGCGCATGTTCAAATATCAAAGACCCTGCGGTCAGGAATAAGTATATGATCTACCGCTTCATTGGGTATGTCGTAAAAGGCTTCGGTGCAGGCTTCTTGCAAGGTAGACCAGCTATAGTGGTGGCTCCATGCTTCATAAGGATCGAAAAGGGAAATGAGCGAGTGATTAGCGTCAAGTGGGCAGATAAGACAGATTTGAGCGAGCGACAATTACGTTGGTTGATGGGTAGACAGACAGACAGATATGAGCGAGCGACAAGTTGGTTGATGGATAGACAGACAGATATGAGCGAGCGATAAGTTGGTTGATGGGTAGACTGACAGATATGGCGAGCGACAATTGGTTGATGGGTAGACTGACAGATATGAGCGAGCGACAAGTTGGTTGATGGATAGCCAGACAGATATGAGCGAGCGACAAGTTGGTTGATGGGTAGACTGACAGATATGGCGAGCGACAACTTGGTTGATGGGTAGACAGACAGATATGAGCGAGCGACAAGTTGGTTGATGGATAGCCAGACAGATATGAGCGAGCGATAAGTTGGTTGATGGGTAGACTCGACAGATATGGCAAGCGATAAGTTGGTTGATGGGTAGACTGACAGATATGGCGAGCGACAATTGGTTGATGGGTAGACTGACAGATATGAGCGAGCGACAAGTTGGTTGAAGGATAGCCAGACAGATATGAGCGAGCGACAAGTTGGTTGATGGGTAGACTCGACAGATATGGCAAGCGATAAGTTGGTTGATGGGTAGACTGACAGATATGAGCGAGCGACAAGTTGGTTGATGGATAGCCAGACAGATATGAGCGAGCGATAAGTTGGTTGATGGATAGACAGACAGATATGAGCGAGCGACAAGTTGGTTGATGGATAGACAGACAAATATGAGCGAGCGACAAGTTGCTTGATGGATAGACAAGACATATGGAGAGCGACAAGTTGGTTGATGGATAGACGGACAGATATGAGCGAGCGACAAGTTGGTTGATGGATAGACAGACAGATATGAGCGAGCGACAATTAGGTTGGTTGATGGATAGACGAACAGATATGAGCGAACAAAAAGTTGGTTGATTGACAGATAAACACACAGAATGGCAGGCAAAAAAGACTGTGGGGAGGTCAACCTCTATTTTTTTCTACCGTGGGGCTTCTGACCAATGACTGCCTTGTAATGCGAACAAATACCTTTCTGGATGTCTACTATTAGTCCATGTTTTCACAATCTACACTAAATAAATTATGCATAAATCTTCTGTTATCTGAACACCTTTCATAAAAAGGGAATAGACTCGTGGAAGCCCCCAATCACCACGCCATTATTACGCCCCCAATCACCACGCCATTATATATTTTTTTCCCTAGGTGTTTGTTACTTTTCTTTGTAGCACGCTCCTTTCAACCATCTACCATATACATGGAGCTGTTGTTTATATCATTACGTGTTTCATTTATTGTAATATGCTTATGTTAGTATTTATTTTATACTATATTATCTCTACTCGGGGTTTTTTTTTTAATGTTGTAGTCATAGTTCAATGTTGTTTTATTAACCCAAATATGATATTGTCTTAACTGATATGTTTTTATGTTTCACTGGAGGGTTTTTGGTCAATCCGTATTTATCTGGGGGGAGTCTTTGACCAATTTAGACTACTGGCTCGCATCCTTATTTATTTATTTTTTTACAAGGTACAGTATATGTTAGCTTTTGTTTTTGTAATAAAGAGTTTTATTAACTTTTGTATTTCTGATGGGAACCTCGTGCCTTATTACGCCCTAGTGGGAATAAATTAGGAAAAAGTGAACTGAAGCAAACCAATTCATGTCCTCCATCTCCAGATCACACTACTCACTTCTTTCCTCACCCCCCCCCCCCCCCCCCCCCCCCCCCCCCCCCCCCCCCCCCCCCCCCCCCCCCCCCCCCCCCACCCCACCGGGGAAAAAATATTTGGTTTCCTCTGAATGAATGTCCAACGTTAGAAAACTTCCGACAAACCGCTGTCGCCAGAACTGGGATCTCAAGACAATAAATAAACATGACAGTCTAAATCGGCTCATCTCAAACAAGACACCGGTTCAGGTTGGGGGAGAGGGCAAGTGGTGTCTTCGAACTCCGTACTAACCACGGCGGACTCTCTGTTCAACAGGCTGTGGATCACTACCGATGCGTGTGCATGTGGCACTGGTAAAGTGGCTGCTCGACGTCAGCTGGTGTGAAACACAAGTGGGGAACTGAGAAAGTGGCTGCTCGACGTCAGCTGGTGTGAAACACAAGTGGGGAACTGAGAAAGTGGCTGCTCGACGTCAGCTGGTGTGAAACACAAGTGGGGAACTGAGAAAGTGGCTGCTCGACGTCAGCTGGTGTGAAACACACGTGGGGAACTGAGAAAGTGGCTGCTCGACGTCAGCTGGTGTGAAACAACAAGTGGGGAACTGAGAAAGTGGCTGCTCGACGTCAGCTGGTGTGAAATACAAGGGGGGAACTGAGAAAGTGGCTGCTCGACGTCAGCTGGTGTGAAACACAAGTGGGGAACTGAGAAAGTGGCTGCTCGACGTCAGCTGGTGTGAAACACAAGTGGGGAACTGAGAAAGTGGCTGCTCGACGTCAGCTGGTGTGAAACACAAGTGGGGAACTGAGAAAGTGGCTGCTCGACGTCAGCTGGTGTGAAACAACAAGTGGGGAACTGAGAAAGTGGCTGCTCGACGTCAGCTGGTGTGAAATACAAGTGGGGAACTGAGAAAGTGGCTGCTCGACGTCAGCTGGTGTGAAACAACAAGTGGGGAACTGAGAAAGTGGCTGATCGACGTCAGCTGGTGTGAAATACAAGTGGGGAACTGAGAAAGTATCTGCTCGACGTCAGCTGGTGTGAAACAACAAGTGGGAACTGAGAAAGTGGATGCTCGACGTCAGCTGGTGTGAAACAACAAGTGGGTAACTGAGAAAGTGGATGCTCGACGTCAGCTGGTGTGAAACAACAAGTGGGTAACTGAGAAAGTGGATGCTCGACGTCAGCTGGTGTGAAACAACAAGTGGGGAACTGAGAAAGCTCATGTGGTCGTTGCCGGTGCCAGTTCTATAGTGACTTTGTGAAGATATCGACATCCGGGACTGACCTAGTAGGGCCTACCTACGGGTAGGTTCGAGCTGAAGTCTGAGGGTTTTCGAAGAAGAAATACTTACACTCTACTCATTTTCTAGGTTATGAGTTTTCACCTTTTTCCAAGAAGAAAAAAAGGGGGTGGGGGGTGGGGGGAGAATTACACAAACAGGCAAATAAAACAAGCAAAATGGTGATGTTAGATTGACATGAAAGCTTGGTAGACCAGGTAACGGCTAGAAGATATTTACTTAACACAATTCCCACAGTCCGTCACTTGCCTCATCCAGTATTCAAGATCCCCGTCGCTGTTTGATTTGTCTATTTATTCCCCCGCCCAAACTACCCAAGCAAGACGGGTTCTTACAAGGTGGTTACTTCGCGACTGTACGTGACTTGTTTGTAACAGCATGAGTTTACGTGGTACGGGGATTTATTGATGTATAACAAATTTAGTAATCCTAAAATTGGTCAAGAAGCAAAATAGAAATATCCAACTAAGTGATAAGTCAAGAAGCAAAACAGAAAAATTTAAGTGATAAGTCAAGAAGCAATACAGAAATATCTAACCTAAGTGATAAGTCAAGAAGCAAAACAGAAATATCTAACTAAGTGATAAGTCAAGAAGCAAAACAAAAACATCTACCTGAGTGATACGTCAAGAAGCAAAACAGAAATATCTAACTAAGTGATGTCAAGAAGCAAAACAGAAATATCTAACTAAATGATAAGTCAACAAGCAAAACAGAAATATCTAAGTGATAAATCAAGAAGCAAAACAGAAATATCTAAGTGATAAGTCAACAAGCAAAACAGAAATATCTAAGTGATAAGTCAACAAGCAAAACAGAAATATCTCAGTGATAAGTCAACAAGCAAAACAGAACTATCTAAGTGATAAGTCAAGAAGCAAAACAGAAATATCTCAGTGATAAGTCCACAAGCAAAACACAAATATCTAAGTGATAAGTCAACAAGCAAAACATAAATATCTAAGTGATAAGTCAACAAGCAAAACAGAACTATCTAAGTGATAAGTCAAGAAGCACAACAGAACTATCTAAGTGATAAGTCCACAAGCAAAACATAAATATCTAAGTGATAAGTCAACAAGCAAAACATAAATATTTAAGTGGTAAGTCAACAAGCAAAACAGAAATATCTAAGTGATAAGTCAACAAGCAAAACAGAAATATCTAAGTGATAAGTCAACAAGCAAAACATAAATATCTAAGGTGTCCAGGGAAGCGTTCGATTGACAGAGTGGTTAGAGCGCTGGTCTCTCGCGGCAAACGTGCTGGGTGTGACGATGGGTTATAAATTTTGGGCACTAGGGTGGAGCTTAGGCAACCCCCCCCCCCCCCAACCCCCTAAATTCTTGTTGATTTTTGGCACGCCCATTTCATTTCTTTTTCGGTCTCCGGTAGTTGTAAAGTGGGGTAACTGGCCTGTCACTTTCAATTTGAAAAGTTAACTCCCCTTGCTTCAGCGGACAGTGGCCAGCGGAGATAAAAATGTTTTTTAATGCTGATAAGAGTGTCTTTGTGACGCGTCCGCGATGCTCCTCGCTGGGCGGCAAAAACTTTCCTGTGTTTTTGATTCCAGGGAAAGTCTGGGACCATCGCTGCGTAAGAGCAGCCTGTGCGCCCAATTCTTAACCTTTTGAAAATAAAGTTCGTTCGTTCGCAGTCACTCTGTTACGTAATCCTTCGTGTAAGTGCGTAAAAATCCTCCGGGAGACGTTACGATTGTTTTTTCTTCGTTTTTCTGTCCAAGTGTTGAACACCTGCGGCTCGGGTTCTACTATATACTGAGTCCCCTTCTGTCTCTAAATGCTTTTAGTCCCTGGAACTTCTGCCTTGAGGTGGTAGAGATCTTGTGCAGTTTGCCAGCTACTGTTAGAGTGGGAAATTGTTCACATTCTCGGTAAGAATCCTTAAGTAACTTGGTAGTTGTTATTTTTTTTCTTGGGATTTGGACTTAGTCAGAGTAAGTTCATTTGTAGTGGGTTCTAGCATTTTTAAAGTTCGGCCACCAAACAACAAACACTAGAAGCTATAGTTAGTTTTTTTTAAGGAAATTGTGTTTGTATGCCACTTATGGGTTTTTTTTCCAAGCCAAATGGTTTTGTAACTTGATGCTTTATGAAAACACTCCTAGAGACCCTCTTAATCACGAAGTGTACATATATGGGACTTGTGTCTCTAAAAGAATAACTGTCCCTTCGAAGTGTAACTATATACCTGAATGTTAAGTGGAGGGAATTCTTTTTATACCAGAGTGTAACCGTAAGTGATTTTCTTTTTTCTGGCCTCCGTGGCAGATCCTTATAAATTTGTTCACTACATGTAACTTTAATTAATTTGATTACTTGTTTACTATATGGATATTTTACATTCAATTAGAGGTTTACACAGAGTAGCCTTATATGTTTTCATATGGACTACTTGTAAATATGATGGTATTAAGTGTATAGCAGACCAGTGAAATAATCTTTGACGGGCCTTGCGATTTTGTTTAGACGCCTGGGGGTTAGACCGAACTGACAGATACGCTGTATGGTCAGTTCCGCGCCAGGTAGAGTGGGCAGGAAGGTTTACATACCAAAACCCCCCCCCCCCCCCCGCCAGCCCTGGGTAACCACTGATTATACAAGTTGCGAGTAGCCCTACCCGGCAATCTACTGGCTCCCTCGTCTAATTAACGGTCAGTGAGAATGGGGAGAGAGAGATAAATTGCGGGACCAGGTCAGCACTGACCAACAGTCAGGGTGGGAATGGTTGTAATAAGTTAATCTGTACATGTTTATGCAACTATTTTGTTTTTCGATGTTGTAACATTTATGTTGGCTAGATAATAGATTTTTTAATATGATTTCATTTCAGCGAGAACCGCTTAACTCCGACTGAGTTAAGGGACCACTGAGCCATCGGCAGAATTTTGCCTTCCTGGAAAGGGAGGATAAATCATCAACACATTTACATTGGGGTGTTCCCACCAACTACAGTTGTTGTTTTAACTGCTCCCTAATTTATGGGTACATTTGTGATCTCCCGTGCTGGGAATTCTACGCCATCCACAAAGTAAGTGGAGTGCCCATGCTCCACTTGCATCAACTTCATAGAGCTACTTCATCCATATTATCATGCGCCGGCACAGGAGTAGGGGGCCTGCACCAATAGCGGATTGATTACCCCCAGCGCATATAAAATTGTGAGTGTGTTCATCGCCACCCCTTTAGATCCTGGATTTAAAGCATACCTGTATACCAAGAGGACTTAACACTTGTCCTGAAAATTCTTTTCGTGGGAGAGTGATACTCGTAGTTTTGGGTTGGTTCCACGGATTGTCAGCAGCATCGGGTGAGGATAGGGTCAACATATCTCCGTCTGCGATCTGCCAACAGCTGTACTCCAAGGGGAATATAAACACAAGTGTGCTGACGAAGAAGGATTTTGGGGGAGTTGGACTCAGATAAATGTTAGCGAGGAGGAAGTGTGAAGTAACTGCGGGATAGGGTTTCTTAAGCTGGATTAAATAGCTGTGTTGCTGACCAGAAGAAGTAGGAGGAAGATTGTGCATGTGTAGGGACTTCCTTATTGCAGGGTTCCCTGCAACAGGAGTAGTAGTATATCTAGCCAAATATTAGTGGAAGTTTGATTTTCTTAGACCTGAGAGCCAATATCATTGGTACCAAGCTAATTGATTATTCTTATGATTATTATTATTAGTATGGTTTATCTCTCGATTTGTTGGGAGCCACGCTGGTGTAATGGCTTCAGCGTTGTACTGGCGACCAGGTGTTCATGGTTCAAACCCGGGCGTCAGTGTTTGAAGAAATGTTTACGACCGGAAATTTGACTGAATAACCTGAACGGCTACTGTGATAAACCCTCTGTGGATGGGAAGGAGCGAAGCTCCTGACCGGGTTGGAAGGAAAGTCCTCAGGTTCCCCAGCCTCGCAATGACATGTCATTGGGCCGAAGGGCTGAAAGCCCAAGTGCCGCTGGTTAAAGGAAAAAAAATCTCTCGATTTGTTAACAGCATTTTGTTATTTGATGTTTGTGAGTGGATATATTCTTGTTTTGTCATAGTTTTGTGTGTTAATAAATTAGGCAATCAATCTGCGGATCAGACGCCTTTACTATTTGTACTTGTACTTGATTGTTTGTGGAGTCACTAACGTGCACTGTACCTTAATCTTAGAGAAATAGAGAGAGGCGGAGTAACAGTAGCTTAGAAACATAGTCATTGAGTGGCAGGAGGGAGAGTCAATGTCTGATATTTTACTCTTGATAGCTTTAATTCTCTCCATCCACATTCAACATCATAACTCATCTATCTTCTCAGCCCTCACTCAGACTTTTGTCTTGTCTTAGACGTCAATCAGACTTTTTGTCTTGTCTCAGACAGACTTTGCAAACTACTCGTGACAAAGGTTCGAATCATGACACGCTCCAATCTACCCAGCTGTAAGTGGGTACCTGACTTTGAGGGGGTCGGAGTGGCTAAGAGGTATGGCGTCCGCCTCGAGTTCCATAGGTACGGGGTTCGATTCCCAGTTGAGGGAATATAATATATGGAAATTTGTTTTTGAGAACCAGTGGTCTTAATGATGTCATACTGCCCCCTGGTCTTCTGGGTAGTGAGATCGGATGGCTAGCCTTCTCGGATAAGGTCGTAAAAATAGAAGGTCCGTGTGCAAGTTGCGCACGTTAAAAATCCCACGGCAGTTGGAAATCATAAAGAGTAGGCCTATCAGGTCGCTGCTCTGGTAAAATTTAAAACTTAGAAACCTACCCACCACAAAAATATTTATAGAATGTGTGATTCCTAAAAATATACACTCATTGGGATTCTCGCCGGTGCTACGGAGTTCGTGCACTGTGCTGAGATCCTCCTTTTGTGATCTAAGGGAGGAGATCGGGGCACTGATGGAGTAGTCCGTGTGCAATGAAGATAGTACTTAAAAAACCAAACCTGACTTCGAGTTAGGGAAGGAAACGGCAGAGAGGAAGGAAACTGATCACCCCACCTATCGATGTTGGACCTAGTATGGTCACCCCCCCACCTCTTGATGTTGGACCTAGTATGGTCACCCCCCACCTCTCGATGTTGGACCTAGTATGGTCACCCCCCCCCCCCCCACCTCTCGATGTTGGACATAGTATGGTCACCCCCACCTCTCGATGTTGGATCTAGTATGATCACCCCCACCTCTCGATGTTGGACCTAGTATGGTCACCCCCCACCTCTCGCTTTTGGATCTAGTATGGTCACCAACTCCCCCCCCCCCCCCCCCCACCTTTCGATGTTGGACCTAGTATGGTCACCCCCCCCCACCTCTCGATGTTGGACCTAGTATGGTCAACCCCCACCTCTCGATTTTGGATCTAGTATGGTCACCACCCCACCCCCCACCTTTCGATGTTGGGACCTAGTATGGTCACCCCCCCCACCTCTCGATGTTGGACCTAGTATGGTCACCCCCCACCTCTCGATGTTGGACGTAGTATGGTCCCCCCCCCACCTCTCGATGTTGGACCTAGTATGGTCACCCCCCCACCTCTCGATGTTGGACCTAGTATGGTCACCCCCCACCTCTCGATGTTGTACCTAGTATGGTCACCCCCCCACACCTCTCGATGTTGGATCTAGTATGGTCACCCCCCCACCCACCTCTCGATGTTGGACCTAGTATGGTCACCCCCCCCCCCACCTCTCGATGTTGGACCTAGTATGGTCCCCCCCCCCACACCTCTCGATGTTGGACCTCGTATGGTCAATCCCCACCTCTCGATGTTGGACCTAGTAAGGTCACCCTCCCACACCTCTCGATGTTGGACCTAGTATGGTCACCCCCCCCCCACCTCTTGATGTTGGACCTAGTATGGTCACCCCCCCCCTCCCCACCTCTCGATGTTGTATCTAGTATGGTCACCCCCCCCCACACCTCTCGATGTTGGACCTAGTATGGTCGTCCCCCCCACCTCTCGATGTTGGACCTAGTATGGTCACCCCCCCCCCCCCCCTCAATGTTGGACCTAGTATGGTCAAGTATCTAAAACTTCACTCCCCTACTGCAATACATCCTATGGGACTACCTTGACCTTTAAGTGTTCAGGCGGGAAAGAAAACAAATATCGCAGAAGCAACACAGAAATGTACAAGTGGGTCAGTCCAGAAATTAGCCAGGTGTAACTTGATTACCTCCATGGGGTAATTCATTTACCGTGAGGTAACTCATTCACCCCTACTAAATAAACGTACTCCAACAGCACGTTTATCCAGGAAGTTTTAGCACTACTCCTACCATTTAACCCGTTCTCACCAGCCACTTAAGACTGTTTGTTACCTGGGGACTGAGTGCCAGCCCGAAAAAAGGGAGACTTAAGACAGGCACTGAAAGATCTGTACACACATGAACACTGGTGTGGGTAATGTTATTTAAATCCTGTATACTTAACACGGGAAATGGAAATTTTAAAGGGCAGGGTAAACCAAACCTATTAATGGCTCTCAATCAGCTAAAGTAATATGTCCTGTGTTTATACATAGCACACTGATTTTCACAATGTGAGAACCATTCAGTCGTCACCTGAGTCAATTTACACAGCTTATGGAGAATAATCAAACCCCTTGCCTATAATATTAATAGAGTATGGAAATTATTGCCGGTCCAGTAAGCCTGAGCTAAAGAAATTGACCAAAACAGATAGAAGGTGTGTAAGCGATGCAAAACATTTATGAAAATAGTTTACTGAAATAGAAGTCATGTCATGGAATGGACTAGCCCGAACAAAACAGTATATTTTTTTTTTCTTAACCAGCGGCACTTGGGCTTTCAGCCCTTCGGCCCAATGACATGTCATTGCGAGGCTGGGGAACCTGAGGACTTTCCTTCCAACCCGGTCAGGAGCTTTGCTCCTTCCCATCCACAGAGGGTTTATCACAGGAGCCGTTCAGGCTATTCAGTCAAATTTCCGGCCGTAAACATTTCTTCAAACGCCGACGCCCGGGTTTGAACCATGAACACCTGGTCGCCAGTACAACGCCGAAGCCATTACACCAGCGCGGCTCCCAACAAAACAGTATAAAAACGGGTAACAGTTCATTCATGGAATAAACTGGACTAGCTCGAACAGAACAGTCCATTCATGGAATAGTTGGGACTAGCACAAACAGAACCGTCCACTCATGGAATAGTTGGGACTAGCACAAACAGAACAATCCACTCATGGAATAGTTGGGACTAGCACAAACAGAACAATCCACTCATGGAATAGTTGGGACTAGCACAAACAGAACAATCCACTCATGGAATAGTTGGGACTAGCAGAAACAGAACAGTACAGTCATGGAATAAACTGGATTGTCTCGTTCAAAACAACGTGGTTATGCGGGAAAATACTGGACTAGCTCGAACCAAAGAGTACGACCACAGAATACACTGGACCAGCTCCAATCTCATATACTGTATATAAGAATACTTATCTGTGCCACATTATTCAAAATAAGAATGGACAAAAATAAATCAGAATACAAGAATAGACACAAGGCTTATTTTCCATTAGACCCCTGTAGAACAAACCACGGTCCACCATTTTTGTGTTCTCTCCCTCTATTTGGGTCACATTTTCCTAAGACATATAGTTTTGTTTGCCCCGCCCGGTTGTTGTTATTGAACTAGGGCTGCTGAGCTTTTCACTCTTTTGCAGCCAATACCAAGTTGAAGACTCTTTGGTATTATCTTCACTGTAGATCTAGGCTTTTCCTGTGGTTTTTCTGCCATTCCAAAACGTGTTGAGTTGAAGTCATGAGCTCCAGTTTCTCCAGCTTGGCTTGCATTTAAAGGATTCTCACATCCAATCCCAAGCTAGCAGTAAGAAGCGCGAGGCATACTGTGCATTCCCCGCCATCCAAGGGGACTCTCCAACTATGATTTGTAATCTGTTTTTCTTTATTTAAGTAATAATATTGTTAAACAGAAACACAAATAATATTGTTAAGCCCCGTGTTTGTACAAATTTTCCATCTGATATTATTGAGGTTTTTGTTTCCCACGCTCCAATCGAACACATTTCCACATTTAATAATAATTTTATTTTTTAAAACTTACATATAAATTGTGATAAAACACACAAGTGACAACACAGTGGAATACCTCATTGTCCTATCACGTGGTTTTGTATCGATTTCTCATGTTAATAACAAATACAAGATACTGGGCTCAGGACGTGTTCTGTTTTTTTAGTCATGTCTCATTTTAATGATCATGTTTCCACTCCCCCTTAATTCTGCTCTTACAGGTACGTTCGAAATCTGGTTACGTCATGTTCCAACTGAACAGGTATGAATGAGTTAAGTTAGGGAAGACAAAGGCAGAGAGGAAGGGAACCGGGCACTCTACTTCATAAAGTATAGTGAGTTAAGTATCTAACACGTCACTCCTATAAGGCATAATCTACTATGGGTTACCTTTACAGGTACACAGCCAGGAAAATCTATACGTTTTATCGTTTTCTCTGGGTAGACACTATCATGTTATCGTTCATACACGCATTTAACTACGCATTCTGCGTGAAGATATTGCTGTGATATTACCCGGATAGCCACATGTCTCAAGCTGTCACCTTTACTTATCTGTACCCGGGAATACATGTGTGAAGTTACTGCACGAATATTTACACATCCCGGCACAACGTGTGAAGTATCCTGGGTGGTGACGGGGTAAAAAAAAATAGGTAACTCATAGCAGATATTGCCGTACGGGAGTGAAGCGTTAGAGACTTCAATATACTACGTCCAGCTTTGTGAGGTGGGGTAACAAATTCCCTTTCTCGCTGTCCTTTGCCTTTCCTAACTAACAGCAGAGTGTCAGATATCTATTTACATCTAAGTACACTGGATGGTGACGCTACCTTGTTTCGATCCCGGAGTTCGGTAACTTTGCCGAGAGAGACATTCGCTCTAACCGCTCAGCCAATCGGACGATCAGCATGGTCATATCGGTACTTTCAAAATGTAAGTGACCAAGAATAGCGAGCAATCTAGGAGACTGAGGGGGGGTGACAGACATGTTAAAGAAGCACAACATGACAGCACCCAAGGCCCTAATATGTCAAATGATTGAAATCGACCCAATTACCATCTGAGACTCTTAATTTGCTAAGAGAAGATTAAATGAATAATCGCCCGCATGTTACCGGGGCCTAAAAGGAAAGGCAATAATAGTAAAAATGTAGCCTACCACGCATCTCGTAGAAGGCGATTAAGGAGGGTTGGGCACGGGACTGGCTACATTACCCTATATGCAGCTTGAACTTTCAACCAGAACAAAAATTTTCAACAGCGGGGACAAATCAATCAACTCACTTAATTGAAATATTTCAACTCAGACACCCAAGACATAAGAAGGTCCTCCGATGACGCAGCACAGAGAAAGTTGAACGAAGCATGGGACCGAAGACGCAGCAAACCAGATAAATGCAGTCAGCGACTCATAGCTTGACTGCTTGCGTCATGGTCAGCGAACCAGAGCTGACTAAGACCATACTCCACCTCCAAGTGGTGGTCCTGGAAACAGGAAACACTGCAGTCTGGCCGAGAGAGTAGGGATCGAAGAGGGAAGGCAAACCCGGTCCCAAAAAATGCCGTGCAGAAATCGGATGTGTCGGGCCGAAAGGCGCAAATATATCAGCTTCGCTGTAAACGGCAACACAACGCAACTAACGTCCTTTTCAGGACGAACGAGGAAGAAGAAGAAGAACGAACCATAGGCCGAGGCTATTTTCTCCTTCTACTTCTCTGTCACCAGTACCATTCGTGGGAAAAAAATTGATGGAGATACAAAGAGCCGCTGATCACTGCTTTCTTTGAAAAATATTCAAGTAGACGTCTGAGAGTGTAGGAAGGAGAAAATATTCAAGTAGACGTCTGAGAATGTAGGAAGGAGAAAATATTCAAGTAGACGTCTGAGAGTGTAGGAAGGAGAAAATATTCAAGTAGACGTCTGAGAGTGTAGGAAGGAGAAAATATTCAAGTAGACGTCTGAGAGTGTAGGAAGGAGAAAATATTCAAGTAGACGTGTCTGAGAGTGTAGGAAGAAGGAAATATTCAAGTAGACGTGTCTGAGAGTGTAGGAAGGAGAAAATATTCAAGTAGACGTGTCTGAGAGTGTAGGAAGGAGAAAATATTCAAGTAGACGACTGAGAGTGTAGGAAGGAGAAAATATTCAAGTAGACGTCTGAGAGTGTAGGAAGGAGAAAATATTCAAGTAGACGTCTGAGAGTGTAGGAAGGAGAAAATATTCAAGTAGACGTGTCTGAGAGTGTAGGAAGGAGGAAAGATTCAAGTAGACATCTGAGAGTGTAGGAAGGAGAAAATATTCAAGTAGACGTGTCTGAGAGTGTAGGAAGGAGAAAATATTCAAGTAGACGTGTCTGAGAGTGTAGGAAGGAGAAAATATTCAAGTAGACGTGTCTGAGAGTGTAGGAAGGAGAAAATATTCAAGTAGACGTCTGAGAGTGTAGGAAGGAGAAAATATTCAAGTAGACGTGTCTGAGAGTGTAGGAAGGAGGAAATATTCAAGTAGACGCCTGAGAGTGTAGGAAGGAGAAAATATTCAAGTAGACGTGTCTGAGAGTGTAGGAAGGAGGAAATATTCAAGTAGACGTCTGAGATTGTGGGAAGGAGAAAATATTCAAGTAGACGTGTCTGAGAGTGTAGGAAGGAGAAAATATTCAAGTAGACGTGTCTGAGAGTGTAGGAAGGAGAAAATATTCAAGTAGACGTCTGAGAGTGTAGGAAGGAGGAAATATTCAAGTAGACGTGTCTGAGAGTGTAGGAAGGAGGAAATATTCAAGTAGACGTCTGAGAGTGTAGGAAGGAGAAAATATTCAAGTAGACGTCTGAGAGTGTAGGAAGGAGAAAATATTCAAGTAGACGTCTGAGAGTGTAGGAAGGAGAAAATATTCAAGTAGACGTCTGAGAGTGTAGGAAGGAGAAAATATTCAAGTAGACGTCTGAGAGTGTAGGAAGGAGAAAATATTCAAGTAGACGTCTGAGAGTGTAGGAAGGAGAAAATATTCAAGTAGACGTGTCTGAGAGTGTAGGAAGGAGAAAATATTCAAGTAGACGCCTGAGAGTGTAGGAAGGAGAAAATATTCAAGTAGACGTCTGAGAGTGTAGGAAGGAGGAAATATTCAAGTAGACGTCTGAGAGTGTAGGAAGGAGAAAATATTCAAGTAGACGTCTGAGAGTGTAGGAAGGAGGAAATATTCAAGTAGACGTCTAAGAGTGTAGGAAGGAGAAAATATTCAAGTAGACGTCTGAGAGTGTAGGAAGGAGAAAATATTCAAGTAGACGTGTCTGAGAGTGTAGGAAAGAGAAAATATTCAAGTAGACGTCTGAGAGTGTAGGAAGGAGGAAATATTCAAGTAGACGTCTGAGAGTGTAGGAAGGAGAAAATATTCAAGTAGACGTCTGAGAGTGTAGGAAGGAGGAAATATTCAAGTAGATGTCTGAGAGTGTAGGAAGGAGGAAATATTCAAGTAGACGTCTGAGAGTGTAGGAAGGAGAAAATATTCAAGTAGAGTCTGAGAGTGTAGGAAGGAGGAAATATTCAAGTAGACGTCTGAGAGTGTAGGAAGGAGAAAATATTCAAGAAAAAGAAGGCGTGGGCGAAACTCTCGTCGAGAGGAGGGAATAAACAATCCTACTTGCTAGTCCAGGGGTCGGCAACCTGTCTTTATTGATCTACCGGTAGTTCCATAATGATCATTTGGTAGATCTCTAGTTAACGGATAATGGGGGGGGGGGGGGGGGGGGGGCGGGGGGGGGGGGGGGGGGGGGTGTACTGTCCTAGTTAAATTTCGTACCTCTTCCGCAGACGCCTAAAAGCGCGGTGTCATCAGCTACTGTCACCGCATTTCCAATGAAAACCCACAAACTAGCTTACTTAAATTCACTTTATTCGTCAACTGTATATAAAGTTATCTTTTCTCTGAAGTGAAAATAACTTTCGGTTAAATATTTAGTTTTAATTTTCCACTGCTCTGTCAATAGGATTGCAAGAAGCAGGTGGTTCAGTGGAGATACAAGTTACATATAAACTACACTTATTCGCTGTGAGTTTCCCCAGACGCGTTGTAAGGTGGGCAAAGGAGGTGTTGTCACCTTCTTGCCTTCAAATTGGTATACTCTACTTAGACAGCACAGACTACGCTGGCTTGGCCATGTCCGCCGCATGGACAGTGGCGTCACTAGGGTGGTGCGGACCGCACCGGGTGACACCATCAGAGGGGGTGACACCAAAATGGCTGTCTATAAAATTTGTTTGCAGTGTTTCAGTAAGGATTCTGTATGGTCTGGTACGGGAGGAGGTCCATGGGGGTGACACCATGAGTTACCGCTCTGGGTGACACCAACCCTAGTGACGCCACTGCGCATGGAAGATAGTCGCATTCTGAAAGCTATCTTCTACGGACAACTGGCAGGAGGCAAAACAACAGTTGGGCAACCGCAGCTGAGGTGCAGAGACGTGTGCAGAGATACATGACGGCACTGGAAATAAGTCTAGCAACCTGGAAGGATAAAGCTGCCGATCGCACCATTTGGCGATGCTCTCTGTGGCGCCACCTCGGATTAAGCAATATGATGCTCTCACAGCAAGCAGAAGAGACGAGAAAACATCGAAAGGAACACGAGGGAAAATAGGCAGCTGAAGGTTGTCACCTCAGGGGCGCATTCCCATAGTCAGATATGACCGAAGGGGTTATTATTATTATTACGCTTATTCAAATTTCCAGATCTTCTGAAACCTGAAAAGAGATATGATTTTGTCAAAGTAGATCGTTAGAGAGCTCAGTGTTTCTAAGTAAACCCTAACAGCACCTGGGTTGCCTCTACCACTGGGCTAGACAAATCGCCAGATGTTGCCGTGTACTTACTGCGGCAGGAGTGGAATGATAACATAACATTAAAACGTAGCAAAACAATATAACATAACTTTAAAACAGAAAGACAAGGTAAATGTGTAAATTCCACACATAAGCATAACAGCATCAGTCACTTGGTTACCTTAATAGTACTGCTTCGCTTTCCCCCGGAAAAGGTAATATCATATTAAATTATACAAAATCCACGTATTTTTAATCCCAGTCCCTAGCGAAGATCGTTTATCTTATCTCACAAAACACTGATTCATACTTGTTATCACAGTTTCTGAAGTGTCCCGCCTCACGTCAACAAGTCCTGGCTCAGAATTACAAATGTATTAAGCTGTTTACATCCTACGTGTCCGTCCTCGAAGCACAAAACAGAGCTCTCTTCTATTGTTAAGACAGTCCACACAAGACAACAGGATAAGAACATTCGAATACATGACCCGTAGCTGTGTTCATTGAATGGCTGAGGCTTTTCCCGCGAGAATGCAGTGCACAAAATCAGCCAGTAGAATTCGTTTGCTCAGGTAAACACTGCGACCTTTGAACTTGTGACACGAGGACCTTGGGTTACTGAACTTGTCTTGGAATGAGATAGATAGGTGACACTGCGAATCAAACATAAATAGTTTACTGCAACACTCTAACATTTTTTCGGTAATATGTGTTGAAAGGAAACGATTGATAATAAAATGGTACGTCCGAGTTTCATTATCATTCTCCCTTCCGCATGGAGGCTGGAGCCACGATTGCCCTGGTCTCCTTGCAGGAAGCCTGCATCAAGTATCTACATGTTCTTGTAGGTGTGCTTTCTGTGGAAATTTGTTTTACATGAAGAGGTTGTCAACCCCACGTGATGTCAGAGTTTATAATATTATAATTTTGTCCACAACTTAAAACTCCACATGTGGCTTGCAAACTTCGTCACTTCGAAGTCATTCAGTTTTTATTGTTGATCAGAACTGACGTGACTACACTCCAGGCAAACCCATAGGTCACCCAGATAAACTGGTAGCAGTTTGAGTTAGTGATATGCTCACATTCATAATTACCCTCTCCCTTTTCGTTCATTGTGGAGCATACAGCCACAGCTGCCCCTAGTTCCATGGAACTAAGTATTCATGTCATGTTACATCAGTGGTCTCTGTAGCAGTTTGTTTTACATGATGAGGTGGCCAGTACCTCCATACTAGTGGCTTCTTATAACAAGCCTCGGGCAGCAGTTTGTTTTACATGATGAGGTGGCCAGTACCTCCATACTAGTGGCTTCTTATAACAAGAGTCAGGTAGCAGTTTGTTTTACATGATGAGGTGGCCAGTACCTCCATACTAGTGGCTTCTTACAACAAGCCTCGGGTAGCAGTTTGTTTTACACGATGAGGTGGCCAGTACCTCCATACTAGTGGCTTCTTATAACAAGCCTCGGGTAGCAGTTTGTTTTACATGATGAGGTGGCCAGTACCTCCATACTAGTGGCTTCTTATAACAAGCCTCGGGTAGCAGTTTGTTTTACATGATGAGGTGGCCAGTACCTCCATACTAGTGGCTTCTTATAACAAGCCTCAGGTAGCAGTTTGTTTTACATGATGAGGTGGCCAGTACCTCCATACTAGTGGCTTCTTATAACAAGCCTCAGGCAGCAGTTTGTTTTACATGATGAGGTGGCCAGTACCTCCATACTAGTGGCTTCTTATAACAAGCCTCAGGTAGCAGTTTGTTTTACATGATGAGGTGGCCAGTACCTCCATACTAGTGGCTTCTTATAACAAGCCTCGGGTAGCAGTGATCTTACTTTGTCTTCCCAGAATCCCGTGGGATCAACACGGAACATAGAAGCACTCACATTAATGTATGAACAATTAGAGAATGTGGTAAAGTGAGATGTTATAAATATTTATAGGGGACTTAGTGTACTGACTGAGATCAGCTGTGAAGGTATCTGTATCTAATAAGTATGGTGTATTACAGATGACCTTACTTGCTACCACATTTATACCTCAGTCAGAATTATTCTGGAATATTGTGATGACTACGTTAAATGTCTAGGGTTATGAAAATGATGAAGTGTAAGTCACAACAACAACAGACAGATAAGTTAATTTATTCCACAACGTTTTACAACACTGTAACACTCACACACATATAACAATCTATAAGACTATCTTAAATGAGTCAAGTGTAAAGTTTCAAATATATATGTAATAATTCCTGTCAATAATGGATATCCTGATTCAACTACACAGTGAACCAGGAATCACAATCAAATGTAATTACAAGTAGTATGTACACAGTTTATAAATATAATCTTTGTATTGACATATTTTATTATTCTTATCCTATGTGTGTAAGTTGTGAAGTAGTAATATGAGGTAATACTGGTTTTGTTCTTCAAGCTAGGTTGTTGTTTGTCATCATGACTTCAAGTGTTTGATTATCTTGGAAATAGTATTGGGAAAAGTTCACAGTTCCTGTCATTTGAAACAATTTATTGTTCCTCTGTGTTAAATATACTGTCAATTTTTGAGGGGGGGGGGGGGGGGGCACATAATGTTGAGGTACTCTGGCCACAGAAGCTTATCTTTCGTGATGACGGCAGGAAAAGACTCCTCTGCTCGATTGCTTCCTGTGTTCTGGAGACACCTCACTGGTCGCTATCTGGACCAAGGAGTATGCTGTCAGCCTCTGGATTCAGCAAAACTCAGACCAGGTGCTGCTTCAATAACTTAGGACCACGGTCCCTGAAACAAGAAGGTTGTACCTCCTATTTCAGAACTAATTTATAATCTATTTCCACCCTGAACACAATACATAACAAACACTGAGTTCAGAGCGGTAGGCCAACTGCTAGCTTCATCTGAAACAATTTACACCAGTATACTCCTCCCTAATGGTTACTACGCCTCTGCAATTTCAGCATTAGTTCTTTCTAGTCAATAAGATAGGTGTCAGTGTATTGTTTGGCAATTCCATGCAGTTTTACTTTTCTCCGACACGTCCTGTTCAGGTTGGAGCAATATTTAGGCTTTGCCTCATGTTGGCTACTGAACCACGCACATATACAGACATAAATTATCAATTCACATTCAATTTTCATTAAAAAGATCTCAAATATGTCAAGCTTACCACAATTCATGGAAATGATAACAAATACGTTGACTGGCGATGAATAATGGCACAAATTCCGATCTGCCTCTGTCCCAGACTTTTATTTAGAAAAATATGATCTGGCTCTCAACGCACTGTTTCTTAGTAATTTTATTTTAAAATGTGGCACTGAACAGACGCTCCTAATTGACTATATTAGCGGGTCTAACAAATCGGGCCATGTTTACACAGCTTTTCAAAAAATTTTACCCTTCTCACGTTTCCCCTAACAACCAAAATTAGTAGTTGTAGTCCGACTAATCGTGTTTCGCCTTACATTTACTTCTATCCAATCAAATAGGATTTAACATGGTGACCTATTTCCCGTAAAATGGTGGTTTCAAAACATGCCACTGTGCGATTATTATTTGGTGTTGTCTGACACCCTCACTATTTTCTTTTGGCTATAATTTGTTAATTCCTAGACTATTTGCGTAACACTTAACATATTCTTTGTCAGCAAGTCCTAAGGCACCCAAATATATAAGTTTTAAGGGAGCTAAGTGGCTGCGTTCAAAATATGCATTTTCTTCTAGGATAGTCGTGCTGTTACCACCTCCTCACTTCCAAACTTTAGGGTGTCTGCTGTACTGTCAGGCTTTCAAACGTAAACCAGTATAATGTCATGTTTCCTAATAAGCATTTTTCAGGTTTTTAAACCTAACTCTCGTATGGGTAGTGTTTTTTATCACTGTCCATCTGAAAAAAAGTTAGTGCTTCATGCCTTTCGCGTTTGGGGTGGCATTAATTTTAATCGCGAGACGCGTGTTAGTGTTGCATGCGTTCCTGCTTTCAGCCCTCACTCTCTCTATCCTAATTCCATCTGTCCTTCCGTTTATGTTAACGTAGTGTATAAAATGAAATTAATGGAAGTATTAATTTAGGTCATTAATCAGCTTGCGTATCTCAAGGTTTTCTTAGAAATGCAGTACACGTTTTATTGTTTTGTGGAAACGCGTGTATGCTGCTATAGGCTTTACTATCAACGTGGAAACGTTACAATTTGCAGACGAAGTAGAAAACAAGGGGGATTTTTGTACGCCATTGTGACAGCATTGTACTTTTACCATTTCTCTTTCCTTTTATTGAATTATTGCGTTAGGCTTTACATTTACCTTTTAATTTATATATGTGGATTTAGAATGTTTCATGACAAATTCTCCCCTCTTAAAACAGACGTTATATGTCAGTCTATAATTCTATATACACATAGAGAAATTTATTATTATTTCTGGGGCTTACGGTGATTCTCATCACACGGATGGCGGCTTAAAAAATCCGCTCCCAGATTTGTTTTTCCACTTATATACTCTATGCTAAACTCAAATGGCTGTAGCAATAATGACCAACGGAGTAATCTAGTGTTCTCATGCCTAGCTTGTGCTAGAAACGACAAGGGTTTGTGATCCGTTTGCAACTTAAATGCCTTCCATACAGATAAATATTGAATTTCTTTATCGCCCATATTACTGCAAGACATTCTTTTTCGCTAGTTGAGTAGTTGGTTTCAGCTTTATTCAACTTTCTGCTAGCATATGCCACTGGGCTTAATTCCCCATCCAATGCATCTGATTTCTGTAGCAGAGTTGCACCTAACCCAATATTACTGGCATCCGTTCTTACTACAAATTCCTGACTTAAGTCAGGTAGTTTCAAAATAGGTTTGCTTGTAAGCTTTTCCTTCAATTCCTGGTAAGCCAATTCACATTGTGATGTCCATGTAATTCGATCTGGATGTCCTTTGCGTGTCAAATCAGTTAACGGTGCACATATGGAATTAAAGTTTTTGATATACTTTTGGTAGAAACCACATAATGTGACAAAGGATCTCACGTCTTTCTTGGTTTGTGGTCTCGGGGCTTTCTTTAGTTTCTCTAAATTCTTGGGGTCAGGGGTCATGTTTCCCTGATGGATTGTGTGTCCCAAAAATTCTAATTCTTTAAATCCAACGCAACATTTGGTTGGTCGGGCTGTTAAATTCGCTTCTCTAAGTCGATTAAACAGCATGTTCAGAGAGTCAATGTGTTCCTCAAATGTTTCTGTTGCTGTAAGGATATCATCCATGAAATTTGTGATGCATGGGTTATTCAGAGGATCCAACAATTTTCTCATCATTCTAGAGAAGACACTAGGCGCATTCTTCAATCCAAATGGCAATCTGTTAAACTCATAGTGTCCCTCTGAGGTACTAAAAGCTAGGTACGGTCTAACCTCAGGCTTTACTGGAATCTGATAGTAACCTTTACTCAGATCCACTTTTGAGAAATATTTAGCTTTATTTAGCCTGGCAAACAACTGATTTGTATCCGGCAATGGATCCACCTGTCCTTCTGTGATAGCATTCAGTCTCCTGTAATCTATACAGAGTCTATGTTCTCCAGAGGGTTTCCTTAAGAGCAACGCACTGGAACTATACGAAGATTCACTGTGTGAAATAATTCCTTCCTTCAACAAATAGTCTATCTCTTCCTTCAAAGCTTTCTCCTTAGCAAAAGGAATCGAATAGGGTTTCATACAGACAGGTGTGGGGTCTATCAGTTTCATATCATATTCCAATAAGTTTGTATGCCCTGGTCGGTCTGTTAACACCTCTGTATGATTATCTAGAACCCGTTGCACTCTCTCTTTCTGATTTTTCGTTAAATGTGTACTGATTTTCACCTGTGCCGCTGTCTCACAGGGGTGTAATGGATATTCAAATGATGAAAGTGGTTCCTTTTTCATCTCCATGGCAATGGACAAGGTCAACAAGTGTGTCTCTTCCTGATTTTCTCTTTCCAAATATTTCTTCAGGAGATTCACATGATAGATTTTTTCTTTCCCCTTCTTATCTATCTTATAATTGGTTCTAGACACCTTCTCTAGAACGGTATATGGACCTTGCCATCCAATTTGTAACTTATTCTGACTACCGGGTAGAAGAAGCAGTACCTTCTCTCCCACAGCCAAATCTCGGTCTTTAGCTTTCCTGTTATAATAGGCAGCATGTTTTTTCCTGGCTTGTCTCAAATTTTCATTGGCAAGTTTCCAGCCAGTTTTTAAACGAGTGGTCAGCTCATTCACATATTGGTATGAGGATGTAATATTTTCCTCTGCCTTTTCATCAGTCCACGTTCTTAACAGCGTTACATATGGACCTTTAATTTTGTGGACCTATCTGTCCATGCACCGGTATGGTCTCTTCCACTCGAAGCGCTATAGTGATGATTTTTCTTCCCAGAATTATCATGCACAAAACGACCGCTACCAATTCTTTTGTTGGGGCTTTCTCCCCACTTAGAATTCTTGATGAGAGATTTCCTCTCTACATCCTCTTCCTCCAGTTTGTTTAAGTCCGATTGAGGGATTTTCGGCTTATCCTGGGGTAAGACATCTTTTTGCACTCTCTGCATAGTGGCCATTGTAAAACAGTTAATTGAAGCTTGTCCGTGAAAAGGGGCTTCCCATTCCATTTGGTCCACTTTATTATTCTTCCTATTGTCAGGCCTACGTTTGCCCCGTGGCGTGTCCAGGTCCTGATCAATGTTCCCACTTGGGGGTGTTCCCTCATGTGCTATGCTACACCTTTCTACAAAATTCTCAATGTCCCACCTTGCCTTGGGACAATAATAATTGTGGGCCACCTTTTGGATGATGGTACCTATTTTCTCATGGTCCCCATCTTGTTTCACATGTAGGCTCCGTATTAAGTCTGCCCTATATGTCTTTGGAAGAACCAACTGTCCGTGACCATTGGATCTAGTTCCGGCCTTCCTATACATCAACTTGTTTTTCATGTAAAAATCTCCCTTGCCTGGAGTTGTATGACAAGTTGACAATTTCCTGAAACAAGGCTTGAGGGTCTTATCCCCAGCCTGTGCCTTCCTCATCTCATCTGGAGTGGTATCTATCAGGATATCCTCCTCCTTTCTTGAGGTCGACCTGACCTGAAGGGTGGCCATAACTATAGGGTTCCTTCTGCAACGGTCAGTGTCATGATTGTTCATCTTACAATTTTTACACCACCTCCTTCCTTGGTTGAAAGATTTTCTTTCATCATATTTCCTTTCATCGAATTGTGGGGTTTTTTTTTATTGTCATACCGTGGCCTATCAAACTGGTGCTTACCTTTGTTTTGATCTCTAGGATCAAATTTATTAAAGTTCTGTGGTGCCTTAAAATTATCTACCTGTTTCTTTTTATTACCTGATACCTCTGCCTGAGCTGCTTGATACCTTTCAGCAACATTTAGTAACTCACCCAGTCTCTCTGCACCTTGTTCCATGAGAAACTTTCTCAGGTCTGGAGCCATGGACTCTCTTAATTGTTCTATAAGGACCATTTCCTTAAGATCTTGGGTTTTCCCCAGAGAAGTCCATTTCTCCAAGTATGTCTCTAACCGTGCAGAGAACTGGTGATAGGTTTCACCTGACAGTAGTTTAGCATTCCTAAATTTTTCCCTGTAAAATTCACCATTCTTTTCATATCTTAACAAAAGAGCCTGCTTTAGCATGTCATAATTTTCTTGATCACCTCTGCTCATTTTGGCAAAAACTTCATAAGCTGCCCCACGAAGCCCTTGAGATAACTTTAAGCTCCACCTTTCTCTCTCTAACCCATACGTGGTAGCTAATAGTTCATATCTATTTAGATAGCTCTCAATATCATCGTCTTTCTCAACAAAATGATCTAAATGAAAATTCATAGCTGAGGTTGAGGCTCCCTGACTAGCAATAGCATCGGAGGTAAAGGGACTGGCACCATTTTCAGGAGCATGGCCTTGAAACTCAAACTCCCTTAGTCGTAACTCATGTTCCCTTTGTAATCTTTTCTCCTCCTTTTCTGCTTCCCTCTCTGCAGCCAATCTCTTTTCTTCTCTTTCTGCCTCCCTCTCTGCAGCTAATCTCTTTTCTTCTCTTTCTGCGTTTTGTTCTTCTAATTGGAGCCTCTTAATCTCCCTATCTGCCTCCAATGCCTTAGCCTCAGCCTCAATCTGCAACCTCTTAGCCTCAGCCTCTAATTGTAACTTCTTAATTTCCTTTTCAGCCTCTAATTTTCTTTCAGCTTCAAATTTTCTTTCCTCACGTTCAATATATTTGTCACATTCAGCAGTGACATAAGCAATCATAATTTGCCCGTCCATTCCTAGCTCTTTAGCAGTCTGCACAGCAGCCGATCGAAATTTGGCCAGGTCCGCCCTTTGCTAACAGGTAAATGTATATAATGTCTAACTAAACAATACAATCTCTAATTAATTATCCAAGGACAACCACAGGCACCGAGAGCTCAACCTTATTTAATTCCACCCAAGGATACCTTTTAAATTTTTATTATTCCCAATATACATATAATAGGAGAAAGTTCAATATCCCGGGAGCGAGACCCCAATATATGTGGTAAAGTGGGATGTTATAAATATTTATAGGGGACTTAGTGTACTGACTGAGATCAGCTGTGAAGGTATCTGTATCTAATAAGTGTGGTGTATTACAGATGACCTTACTTGCTACCACATTTATACCTCAGTCAGAATTATTCTGGAATATTGTGATGACTACGTTAAATGTCTAGGGTTATGAAAATGATGAAGTGTAAGTCACAACAACAACAGACAGATAAACAAGTTAATTTATTCCACAACACTTTACAACACTGTGACACTCACACACATATAACTATTTATAAGACTATCTTAAATGAGTCAAGTGTAAAGTTTCAAATATATATGTAATAATTCCTGTCAATAATGGATATCCTGATTCAACTACACAGTGAACCAGGAATCACAATCAAATGTAATTACAAGTAGTATGTACACAGTTTATAAATATAATCTTTGTATTGACATATTTTATTATTCTTATCCTATGTGTGTAAGTTGTGAAGTAGTAATATGAGGTAATACTGGTTTTGTTTTTCAAGCTAGGTTGTTGTTTGTCATCATGACTTCAAGTGTTTGATTATCTTGGAAATAGTATTGGGAAAAGTTCACAGTTCCTGTCATTTGAAACAATTTATTGTTCCTCTGTGTTAAATATACTGTCAATTTTTGAGGGGGGGGGCACATAATGTTGAGCTACTCTGGCCACAGAAGCTTATCTTTCGTGATGGCGGCAGGAAAAGACTCCTCTGCTCGATTGCTTCCTGGAGACACCTCACTGGTCGCTATCTGGACCAAGGAGTATGCTGTCAGCCTCTGGATTCAGCAAAACTCAGACCAGGTGCTGCTTCAATAACTTAGGACCACGGTCCCTGAAACAAGAAGGTTGTACCTCCTATTTCAGAACTAATTTATAATCTATTTCCACACTGAACACAATACATAACAAACACTGAGTTCAGAGCGGTAGGCCAACTGCTAGCTTCATCTGAAACAATTTACACCAGTATTCTTCTTCTTCTTCTGTCCTTAGCCACCGACCGTCAAAGCAGTCAGTGGCCATTACGCCTAGTGGCGTCTTAGGGCAACAGCAGATAGGTTTTTTTTGCCATTGTTTCCCATCACGCCTAGTGACGTCTTTAGGGCAACGGCAAATCAACCCATTTGTTGTTGTTTCCGTAATCGAAGTGACTGGCAAACGGGTGATCAGCCCGTTTGCAATTACACCAGTATACTCCTCCCTAATGGTTACTACGCCTCTGCAATTCCAGCATTAGTTCTTTCTAGTCAATAAGATAAGTGTCAGTGTACTGTTTGGCAATTCCATGCAGTTTTACTTTTCTCCGACACGTCCTGTTCAGGTTGGAGCAATATTTAGGCTTTGCCTCATGTTGGCTACTGAACCACACACATATACAGACATAAATTATCAATTCACATTCAATTTTCATTAAAAAGATCTCAAATATGTCAAGCTTACCACAATTCATGGAAATGATAACAAATACGTTGACTGGCGATGAATAATGGCACAAATTCCGATCTGCCTCTGTCCCAGACTTTTATTTAGAAAAATATGATCTGGCTCTCAACGCACTGTTTATAAGTAAGTTTATTTTAAAATGTGGCACTGAACAGACGCTCCTAATTGACTATATTAGCGGGTCTAACCAATCGGGCCATGTTTACACAGCTTTTCAAAAAATTTTACCCTTCTCACGTTTCCCCTAACAACCAAAATTAGTAGTTGTAGTCCGACTAATCGTGTTTCGCCTTACATTTACCTCTATCCAATCAAATAGGATTTAACATGGTGGCCTATTTCCCGTAAAATGGTGGTTTCAAAACATGCCACTGTGCGATTATTATTTGGTGTTGTCTGACACCCTCACTATTTTCTTTTGGCTATAACTTGTTAATTCCTAGACTATTTGCGTAACACTTAACATATTCTTTGTCAGCAAGTCCTAAGGCACCCAAATATATAAGTTTTAAGGGAGCTAAGTGGCTGCGTTCAAAATATGCATTTTCTTCTAGGATAGTCGTGCTGTTACCACCTCCTCACTTCCAAACTTTAGGGTGTCTGCTGTACTGTCAGGCTTTCAAACGTAAACCAGTATAATGTCATGTTTCCTAATAAGCATTTTTCAGGTTTTTAAACCTAACTCTCGTATGGGTAGTGTTTTTTATCACTGTCCATCTGAAAAAAAGTTAGTGCTTCATGCCTTTCGCGTTGGGGGGTGGCATTAATTTTAATCGCGAGACGCGTGTTAGTGTTGCATGCGTTCCTGCTTTCAGCCCTCACTCTCTCTATCCTAATTCCATCTGTCCTTCCGTTTATGTTAACGTAGTGTATAAAATGAAATTAATGGAAGTATTAATTTAGGTCATTAATCAGCTTGCGTATCTCAAGGTTTTCTTAGAAATGCAGTACACGTTTTATTGTTTTGTGGAAACGCGTGTATGCTGCTATAGGCTTTACTACCAACGTGGAAACGTTACAATTTGCAGACGAAGTAGAAAACAAGGGGAATTTTTGTACGCCATTGTGACAGCATTGTACTTTTACCATTTCTCTTTCCTTTTATTGAATGAATGCGTTAGGCTTTACATTTACCTTTTAATTTATATATGTGGATTTAGAATGTTTCACGACAGAGAACCTTATGACATACACAAATTCCTAGGCTCTACGGCTTTTCAGAGCTGACTAATGTTCTTTGGGTTGAAAGCAATGAAATACAGAAAATGTAATATATTTTTTCCATCTTAATCTTAATTTACTTCTTCCTTCTTCTAATTCTTTCATGTTCCATGTTTTTTTCTGAGCAGTTAACCTCGGTGTTAAAACTTGTCGCCCCCTACAATATTTCTACATTAGTCGTACTCCTAATTTTCTTTTGTCAAGATCGTTTGCCTTGTCATGTGTATTTCAACTTTCTTGACTATATTTTGTCTTTCTCCATCTGTTACTCTATTAGAGGAAGAAACTGTACAGCGACGAGAGAAACATAAGACAGATGGCACCTTATGGCAGAAATGTGGTTATTATGAGTTTTAATGAAACGTTTGAACCGTAAATAGAAAAAGAATCAGAAACTCATGGCCACATTGCTGAACGAGTGTAGCTGTAAAGAGTGTAAATATGAAAGTATATATTCACATTATAACTTTGGAAGAACGAAAAAAAATTAAGGCACTATTTGTATTTTCACAGTCTGTTTCAAGTATCTCAGAGATAAAATCCCGCTCTATTTCACAGGTTTGTCCGAGGGAATAGATAAGAAATTTCAAAATGAGATGGACGCAGTTTGCAGATGTTAACCCTTCTCCGTTCACATTTTAACTTTCCTTGGAGGAAAATCTGTTATTTTCATATTCAGCATTAATGCACACTTAGCCTGTTTTTCTTGTCCTCAATCCATAATTAGGATGGAATAAAATGATTGGGAGACTACTGTGCCAAAGAAGAATGAATTGCGTGGGCCAGATCGTCAACTAAAGCTGGAAATTGTTGTAACCATGATTGTGTACCCCCCACAATAACATTACTAATTCTGTCTGTTTGTCATTGACCTGTTGCTTCAAATCCTGGGTTCAAAGAGAATTTGAAAATCTTGTAACAGAAAAACTTAGAAAAATTCAATACGGAAATACTGGATTGAGAAGTACTTTAACAAGAAACAGCCAAGCAAAATTTTAAAAAAAATTTAAAAAACCACAACAAAAAAAAAGAGCCAACGGATGCTTCAAAAATGCTTTGCACGGGGCAGAACAAATATGAAATTGAAAGAAATTAACCGGAAAAAAATATTATTCAATTCTTACCTGACCGAGAAACAATTAGCAGCACGTCAACACTTGCAACAGGAAAAGAACTCCTTATTTGAATTAAGTACATACCTTTGAAATTTTGTAGAAATACCTTGTACA
Organism: Oreohelix idahoensis; assembly: GCA_024509875.1. Taxonomy (NCBI): domain Eukaryota; kingdom Metazoa; phylum Mollusca; class Gastropoda; order Stylommatophora; family Oreohelicidae; genus Oreohelix; species Oreohelix idahoensis. The sequence continues at coordinate 548,192 of JAMPIV010011519.1, read as the reverse complement.
AATCTTCATCTCAATCACAGCAAGAGCATACCATGTGCTTTAGTCTAGACAACAGCAGCAAGCCAGCTTCAGTGGTGTTTCCAGACTCCTTAAGTATGGAAAAACGGACGATCATATAATTTTTCCACAGCATGATTTTGCGGGCGAAAAGTACTCTAGTTAGTAGCAGTCATTTTTCAGAAAACTTAAACACGCAAGGAGCGTGACTACCTGCGCTAGATTTTTGGTTGTTGATGAATGACAAACTCTCTTGAATCCACTCCAATGAAAGTCGAGCCATGAATACGAAGGAGTATAGAGACAAGAGTCGGACTGAGACAATGACGCAGCGTAAAATTAGCGGACAGAATGGAGCTTGGGTGGGAGGGGTGGAGAAATTATGCGAACTGATAACAATGGAATGGACTCCGTGTGTTTACTGTCTCTTCTTCATCTTTACTACAGGAGTAGATCTTCCGCAAATCAGAAAATAGTGCCGTCTCCGTTAAGAAGTTTAAGTTTTATGCAGGGACGTACGTAAAGTATGTGGTACCTGAGACAGACCCTTCCTTTGGCACACTCACCCATAAATAAATACACAAAAAATATATTATGCTTGCAAGTTAAACAGTACCTTAATGTCCCATTAGTGTCCGATGACAGTTCCCTCCTGGCTGTAACACAGGGCTCGAACCCCCGTTAGGAGGCCACTTAACTTTTTGTGTCTGGTGCTTTGATAGTATACCGCCTCCGCCCAGACTACTTCACACTTATTTCCCCACTTATGTGGATTTAAATTGAACATGATCATCAGGAAAAGACAACTCTGCACACACAAATGACGATGATGAAGAAGACGTGGAAAGAAGTTGGGCTGATAGCACGTGACAGGATAACTTGGTGTGTGTTTATTGAAGGCCTATGCTGCTTGGAGAGTTAGACGCTGTTGTCCTGAGACGTTAGGCTATTACCTGATTGTAATAAAAACTTAAGTATTGACAATACAGCACTTACTCTGTGGAGTAATGTGCACATTTTAAGCGGCAAGTTGTGATATTGTCAATAACATGAAGCTGCCGATCGCACCAAGTGGCGATGCTCTCTATGGCGCCACCTCAAAGTGGGCAGAAGCTCTCACAGCAAGCAGAAGAGAGGAGAAAACGTCGAAAGGGACACCAGGAAAAAAATCAACTGAGCGCCGTCACCTCAGGGGTGCATTCCCATAGTCAGTTATGATTGAAGGGGGTATTATTATTATGTCAATAATAAATCACAGGTAAACAAGGTCCTTGTGTCAAACACCTGATGGTTTTAAATCTGCTGAACCACTACTCACACGTACAATCATGCACACAATTATACACGTACTGCCCCGTCCCCCATTCTTAGTTAAGCGAGAAAGTGGGACAGGGTCAGGACTAGCTATTGTGATATGTGAGTGCTCAGGTCGGTCGGGATATCCGTTCAAGCACGTCTTGTTCGGAAGACCGTGAGAAAATCCTCATACCCAGACAGTGTTTCCGTTTTCACATCCAGTGTTCCCACCGGTTCACGGTAAACAATGACACGGTTATCCACAATAGCCGTTTCTCTGCCGTTTCTAGTGTAGTAGCCGTCTTTGTAGTTGTAACGATAGTGAAAGTATCGGTAGCACTGATTTCAGCCGTATTCATAGAGCAGTAACTTTCGTAGTGATAGTAATCCTAGCTGTGTTAAATCTGTAGTGATTCTATCAGTAATCTTCATCTTTCACATTTTGCTCATTATGGATCATGGAACCAACACTGACGCTGTCGTCTTCTATGACGCCTTCATAAAGTATATACGCGCACTTGCTGCTGTGGTTTATGAAGCAATTTATTTGACGTCACGAGGCTGCGAGACCCATACAAAATCTCGTATTAGCCATTTCATAAAGAAATTCACGAGGGACCAGCAGTCTTATGGTCATATTCTTTCTTTTTCTATTCAGAGACCCACAGAACAACTCGTCGGTTCCATTAGTCATTGTCACCACATGCATTTAACATTTTGTTTACTGATTTTAATAATGAAACACCCACAACCACCTTGCCAATAACTTGCGATGAATTCACGCTGGACGAGATCAAACAAGCCGTTAAAAGATTAAAAAATTGTTAAGCTGCTGGAGTTGACGAAATTTCAGGCGAAATGATTAAAGCAGTTAATGACAACAACCTCTTGAGAATTTTAGATATTATAAATGAAGTATGGAGAGAAGAACAGCCACCACAACAATGGAAAGACAGTATTATTGTAAAGTTACCGAAGAAAGGTGATCTATCAGACTGTAATAACTGGCGTGGTATATCTCTATTACACTGGCTAACAAAAAAAAATTTTTTTTTTTCTTTCTCTAACATTTCTATGTTTTTCTGGTCAATTTTAATGCGCTGTTTTTAAATCTGCAAACCGTTTTTCTATATCAGGACGGGATCTCTAGAAATACGCAATTGAAGTTTTTTAACAAAGCATACAGTATTACAACATCATTTGTACAAGAAGTACAACAGTTATGTAGGCTTGAATTTCTTTGCAGTCGACTTTCATCGGTGAATGGCATGTGGTACATCGCGATGAAGCATCCAACAATAATTGGCAAGCATGGTCACACTCCACCGTCCTTGATAACGTGACTCCATTACGGCGATATCTTGATGGAATCGTTCTCCATGTTCATCGCTGACTTCGCCAAGGTTGTCAGGGAAAAAAGTCAAGATGCGAATCGAGCAAATGGATTTTGAGGGACATGTTACAGCCCATAATTCTGTATGCATCTATGCACTGCTTAACAATATGCACATAGTCGACAGATTTGTGATTTCCCAGAAAGTTATCGACGATCGATTTGAATGCCATCCATGCGCGAAGTTCACTACCATGTAACAAGTTCTCGAATTGTTTGTCTGCAATAACTTTCCTAATCTGAGGTCCTACAAAGATACCTTCCTTTATCTTTGCACCGCTAACTTGCGGAAACTTTTCTCGAAGATAAGTGAAAGCTTTGCTCGTTTTATCTAACGCTTTTACGAAATTCTTCATGAGCCCCAACTTTATATGTAACGGTGGTAAAATGATGCTGTCTTTGTTAACTAATGGCTCGTGTATTACATTTTTATGCCCGAGCTGCATACGATCCCTGATAGGCCACACCTTTCTTGCATAATGTTCCTGTTTGTTGCGGCTGTCCCATTCACATAGGAAGCAACAAAATTTAGTATACCCAGTCTGCATGCCCGTGAGAATTGCAATGACCTTTAGGTCTCCACAAATCCGCCATTGGTAGTCATTGTACTTTATTTTTGCCAAAAGTATAGCCATATTGTCATAAGTTTCTTCCATATGAACAGAGTGGGCGACTGGAATTGATGAAAATAAATTTCCGTTATGCAATAACACGGCTTTTAGACTAGTCTTGGAAGAGTCGATGAAAAGTCGCCATTCGTTGACTATGTGCTCATGACCGAGGTGCACCATTAGACCGTTTACATCTTTGCAATAGCAATGTCATCATCCATCTCAAAGTATTGAACAAGTTCTCTGTGTCTATGACGAAATTTAGATATCGGAGTATTGGGCGCTAAAAGATTCCATTCTTTGAGTCGCGAACCGAGTAATTCCGCTTGTCCTTTGGTAAGAGCGATATCACGTATTAGATCTGAAAATTCTGAATGGTTAATTAAGTGAACACCATCATTCACCGGTATATAATCCGAGTCAGAATTAGTTTCTAAAGCAGGTAAACTATCACTTTCTGATGGTTCATTCACGTCCAAAGGAATTTGTTCTGGTGGAACTGGGATCGGACACGTGATTGGATCATGAGGCACTGGTTTCGAAACCGATTCAATATTTGGATAAACCACAGACTTTCTAGTTTTAAAAGTGAAACCATGGATATTTGTCAAGCAGAAGTAACAATCAGTAGCGTGATTTGTCGGTTTACGCCATATTACTGGAACTCTTAAAGGCATCGACTTATGCTTCGGCGATTTTCGTAACCAACCTGCCAATGTATTTGCACAAGTCAAACAAACAGCATTTGGCTTCTAAGATTTATTTGCATCATCAACTTTCGAATCGAAATAAAGTTCATATGCTTTCTTTAGTAATGGTGTAAAGTTTTTCTGGTGAACACGATCGGTAAAATATCCACACACGTAACAGAACAGATCAGCCGAATTTCTACAACTTCTAGAAGCCATATTTCGCTCAGAATTATTTCAAAATACAGTAACTATTTGAAACATATTGTAACATATGTCATGCATCTTTTAGCGGTATAAAAAGTAGAATTATTTTGCATTTTATTAATTTTTAATAAGTTATATAGTAAAAATGAAACGGAGCAAATAACGGTTTCCCAAAAATATATTTAATCACAAATATCTTAAGAACCCGACGTGATAGAGATAAACGGATTTCAGATTTGAAATCAGCGCAAGAAACTGACCTAAGAACACTTATTCTTATATAAGAAAGAAAAATGTTGTTTGTCAGTGTTATCAGTACCTGGAAAATTATTATGTTGCATGATGTTAGAAAGACTTAAATTGCATGCTGACGAAAAGATCAGAGAAGAACAAGCGGGTTTCAGGCCGAAACGATCATGTATTGATCAAATATTCACACTAAGAACAATTATAGAAGAATCAGTGGAAATGCAATCGCCACTTATTATCACCTTCGTCGATTTTCAAAAAGCCTTTGATAGTCTACACCGCCCATCATTGTGGAAGATACTTACAATCTATGGTTTTCCAACAAAATATGTGAATATAATCAAAGCGCTATATGACAATGCAAGATGTTGTGTTAGAACAAATAAAGGGAATACAGAATGGCTTACAGTAGAAACAGGGGTGAAACAAGGCTGTATTATGTCACCACCAGTGGCGGTTCCAGGGGGTTGTCATTGGGAGTGCTGCACTGTTCATTCATTTAAAATACTATACGTAATACTCACAAATTGTGACCACCATGTGAAATATCAACCCAGACACAAATGATTAGTGTCTTATCTCATCTAAAATCTATCAAGAAGTTCTGAAAAGTTGTTTTAAAAGTTTACTGCAACTAGGAGTAATCATTGTCAGTCGTAGCAGCTTCCCGAGTCTCAAACCGGTTACACGGACATGTATGCTGCTATTTCTCGTGTTTAAAATTGTCATTGTAACTTCCCTTTAATTTGCTCATTGCACTTGCGCTGTGTTTGGCTGCAGCTCTGGTTAAAAAATTCAAACCAATCGTAGTTCTCCTCTAGCTGTGTGTATGACAAGCATTCGCTTATAAGAGGTCAAAGTCACTTAAGCTGTAATCATTTGCAGCACTTTCCCCAATACGGTGTTAGATAATTTTTTTTTTTTTTATTTAACCCTTCCGGTGTAACCTCAATTTTTTGGTCTGTCCGTATTGTGTATTATAATGTAGTAGAGACAGTATGCAGTCCTTTTCTTTACAGGGAGTGCTGCAGCTCAACAGCTCATTAAAGAAAGCCGCCACTGGTCACCACTACTTTTTGGAATAGCTATTGATTGGGTTATGAGAAACTATACCCACAATGAACAATTAGGTATAAAATGGACAAATGGAAAATTCCTGGGGGACCTGGATTTCGCAGATGATTTAGCATTCTTAAGTTCAACACGCAGACAATCCCAAGAAGCAGTAAATAATTTGTGTCATCTTTCGGTTAAAATAGGTCTCCAAATAAATGCCTCTAAAACTAAAGTTATGAACTTTTCTAACGAAACCTTTAATATCATCCTGAACGGGGAAAAACTACAGAAAGTTGAAAGTTTCAATTATTTAGGCAGTAAAATGACTCAGGATGGTGACACAACAAGAGAAATTTATACTAGAATTGCTTTGGCAGCTAGCGCCTTCAATAGATTATCTAACATTTGGAAATTACGATCATTGAATATACATACCAAGCTTCGTCTGTTTAATTCAAATGTTATCTCAGTGTTAACTTACGGCTGTGAGAGTTGGAAAATAAAAAAATCATTGGAGAACAAGCTGAGTACATTCGAGAACAAATGTCTTAGAAAACTCATGAACATCAGTTGGAAAGAATTCAAGACTAATCGACAAATAAGAGAAGACTCTAGGCAGAAATATGTCTACAACTATATAAGGAAAAGACGATGGTCATATATCGGTCATGTCCTACGAATGCAAAACAACAGAATACCATTGCAGGCACTCACTTGGGTTCCTGAGGGTAAGAGGAAAAAAGGAAGACCAAAAGAAACACTCAGAAGAACAATAATAAGAGAAGGAAGAACGTTGGGATTAAACAATGTGCAAGAGCTAAGAGGAGTGGCATCACAACGAACAACCTGGAGAGCACTGGTTTCTGCCTTATGCGCCGTGTTTGGTGCTTAAAGAATTTATTATTATTATTACTAGGTGCAGCTTACACCGACACCTATTTCTTTTTGATTTTTTTGGGCCCACCACTTTCATTTCTTTTTCGTTTCTGTAGATATACGTGGGGTAATTGACTTGTCATTCTTGAATCCGATAGGTTCTCACCCCTGTTTATCTCAATGTCGATAGGAGAAAATTGAGGCATCCACAACGGCATTGTCCTCTTTTCTGCTCAGAAGTTCTTTGGCCACGAGTCAGACGCCCGACGCTCAGTTTGAAGATTGAGTGGCAAACGTTCCCGAGTCTTTGACACCAGGGAAAGCCCTTGCCTTTCTTGTGTCCACGGGTAGAACGTATTACGCCATATGATGGCGGCTTCTTCTCTTTTTTTCACGAAACATGGGAAACTGTTCCTTGAGTTCCGTCATGTTACGTGGCTACTCGGCGTAAGAGCGACTTTGGGTTGCGTTTGAGACACCTGCGCTGTTGAAATGACGGTCACCTAGACTTCTCTGTGCTTTGATACCAGGGAAATTCTGGGACTCTCTATGCGTAACAATCTTTACTCTGTTACGCTAATTCTTTTGTAGCTTGTCGCTAGAAGAATTCCCTGGGTAATTCTTACGACTGTTTTCGGCATTCTCTTCGTAGATGTTAACCCAGGTGTTCGAACACCTGGTGCCTATTCCTACTATATAATTGATTCTCTTCGGCTTATAAATGCTCAGTCCTAAAATTCCTGTCGTGAGAAGGTAGAGAACTAGTGTAAGCTTGCCAGCTTATTTGAGTGCGGACATTCTGCACTGATCTCGGTAAGCCTCCTTAAGTATTTGGTAGTTATTTAGTTTTTCGTGGTTACTAACCGTAGTCCGATAAGTTCATTATAGTGAATTCTAGACATTATTAACGCTCGGCCATCGCTCAACTACAATAAGAAGTTATAGCTAGTTCTTGTAAAATAAGTTGCGTTTGTATGCCTATTACGGGGGTTTTATTTTAACGCCTTCTTCTTCTTCTTCCTCGTTCGCCCTGAAAAGGACGGTGGTTGCGTTGTGTCTGTTTACACCGTAGCTGTGATATCTGCACCTTTCGGTCGACACATCCGACTTCTGCACGGCATTTTTTGGGACCGGGTTTGCCTTCCCTATTCGATCCGTACTCGCTCAGCCACACTGCACTGCTGCAGACTGTTTCCAGGACCACCACGTGGAGGTGGAATACGGTCTTGACCAGCTCTGGTTCGCTGATCCTGATGCAAGTAGTCAAACTATGGGTCGCTGACTGCATTCTCTATTGCTGCATCTTTGGGTCCATTTTAACGCCTAATTGTGGTGGATTTCAAGATGCTTCACGAAAGAGTGAGAACCCCTCTTATGCACAGAGTATATATATATATATATATATATATATATATATATATATATATATATATATATATATATATATATATATATATATGATGTGTTTCATTAAAGGAATATGCGTGGCCCTAAGGGTAGCTATGTAATTAAGCGTAAGGTGGAGGGAATTCTTTTAACGCAGAGTGTAACAATAAGCTATTTTCTTTCTGGATTTTCCGGCCTCTATAGCGGATCTTTGTAACATGTTTTTTCCATACTTGTAATTTGTTTAAGTAACTACTTATCTACTGTATGGCTACGGTTAACTCATTTAGAGATTTCCCAGTAGTAGCATAAGGCCGCTTACACACGAGCGTTTCTTGACGCGCGTTTCTCTCGCGTGACGAATGAAAGAGTACGGATTTACAGACAGTCTCGCTCGGCTGAGCAGCCTGTAAATCCCTTACTCCTTCATTCGTCACGCGTGAGAAACGCGCGTCAAGAAACGCTCGTGTGTAAGCGGCCTTATACGTGTTGTTGTTCTGATATAAAGATATTAAGCCTTGCCATCCGCGCAGTAACTAGAGACGGGCATGGCTATTTTGTCTGACGCTGTGTGCGAGACAAAACTGACCGAAATGTGTAAGGTCACTTCACACCTGATGTAGAGGGTATAGAAATGTTTGCATACCTATGTCACGCCAGACGGGGAAACCCCTGGTTACGCAAATCGCTAGCTAGTGTAGGCTTGCGCCAGACCCCTATACACGCTCGTCTAGAGATCGATTAGTGAGAAGTGTGACAGAGTATGTAAAAATATTTGCATGTATCAACACGTTTTACTTCCATCTGTTTCCCACCTCTCGTTGCATTTTAATATCCACGTTTCTTTAACGCAGAAGGCATGCGCTTCGATATCTGTCGAACTCAAATTGTAGCCACGCCTAGTTTCTTGTTCTCTGTCTATCAGGCACTAGAAATGATTACCAACAGACTTATTAGTTAGTCCTGAGCCGTTAACTGTATTTATCACGCGAACGATTGGGCAATCGCTGAAATATTGACAGATCAGAGAATGAGTCGGCTAATTTTAAAATCAAGGGCGATAAGTTAAGACGAACTTGTTTGGTAATTACTTTGGTCAGGGGGAATTAATCTGAGGAAAGGGGAGATAATCAACAGTTTACCCCCCCCCTACCCACCCACATCCGTTCGTTCGTGAATGCAATGAGCTGCAGACGAGATGCCAGATCAAAGCACGCCAGTTCTCTAGTGACGATTCTACGGTCGGCATAAGTGTAAAAATAAGCTTTGATTCAGCATTCGACCGAAGAATTTCCCAAAATCTAAGCGAAGGCGGGAAATCTAGCAAGTGATAGCGATTTTCTGACCATTTAATATATATACTCCAGCTTTATACTCAGTTTATCTAGTACCCACAGACATTTCAGACGTCTAGCTTCGAATTCTAGATCCATTGTACCAGTGGAATTTCTTAGTTTTCTGATTGGAGATAGTCATATTTCTGTGTTTGCGGCAATTTTATTTACTAGTATTTTTGAGTGATTTAATTGTTAAGTTCGACATTTATATTTCACTAGGATTTACTGTGTTAAATTGGCTTGCAGATTAAATATATATAGCTAATATTTTCCAGCTGTAACATAAATTTAATTAAATGCTAATAACCAGTAAGAGATATTTTAATTGACGAGTAAATGCACTAGGCAAGGTATACCACGAAATATATATTTATCTTCTATCCATCATGTGTCAATTTTGTAAATGACTAGAATTTATTTCACGGGTTAATAAGACCGACAAGATAAGCTTCTCATGTGTGTTTCTAATCAAAAATCTTATAACCGAATGGATAATAAATTATAACGTTGCGCGGGTTAGGATGGATACTGATATTGTGATTAAATGTTTGTATTTTTCTTCCTAAAATATAGTACGGGTTCACAAACCTAAAACTATCAGCTGTCTAAGCCTACGCCTAAACCTGAATCTGAGAATAACGGATCTAAGTCCAACAGTATATAAGAACATTCTTATATAAATATCGGGTCTTCAAGGTTGACCTGTTTGGCCTCTTGTTTACACCCAGAAAGAGACAGAGTACCAACAAAAATAACACTGACAAACAACATTTTTCTTTCTTATATAAGAATAAGTGTTCTTAGGTCAGTTTCTTGCGCTGATTTCAAATCTGAAATCCGTTTATCTCTATCACGTCGGGTTCTTAAGATATTTGTGAATAAATATATTTTTGGGAAACCGTTATTTGCTCCGTTTCATTTTTACTATATAACTTATTAAAAATTAATAAAATGCAAAATAATTCTACTTTTTATACTGCTAAAAGATGCATGACATATGTTACGCTATTTTTCAAATAGTTACTGTATTTTGAAATAATTCTGAGCGAAATATGGCTTCTAGAAGTTGTAGAATCGGTATCGAAACCAGTGCCTCATGATCCAATCACGTGTCCGATCCCAGTTCCACCATAACAATATCCGTTGGACGTGAATGAACCATCAGAAAGTGATAGTTTACCTGCTTTAGAAACTAATTCTGACTCGGATTATATACCGTGAATGATGGTGTTCACTTAATTAACCATTCAGAACTTTCAGATCTAATACGTGATCTCGCTCTTACCAAAGGACAAGCGGAATTACTCGGTTCGCGACTCAAAGAATGGAATCTTTTAGCGCCCAATACTCCGATATCTAAATTTCGTCATAGACACAGAGAACTTGTTCAATACTTTGAGATGGATGATGGCATTTGCTATTGCAAAGATGTAAACGGTCTAATGGTGCACCTCGGTCGTGAGCACATAGTCAACGAATGGCGACTTTTCATCGATTCTTCCAAGACTAGTCTAAAAGCCGTGTTATTGCATAACGGAAATTTATTTTTCATCAATTCCAGTCGCCTACTCTGTTCATATGAAAGAAACTTATGACAATATGGCTATACTTTTGGCAAAAATAAAGTACAATGACTACCAATGGCGGATTTGTGGAGACCTAAAGGTCATTGCAATACTCACGGGCATGCAGACTGGGTATACTAAATTTTGTTGCTTCCTATGTGAATGGGACAGCCGCAACAGACAGGAACATTATGCAAGAAAGGTGTGGCCTATCAGGGATCGTATGCAGCTCTGGCATAAAAATGTAATACATGAGCCATTAGTTAACAAAGACGGCATCATTTTACCACCGTTACATATAAAGTTGGGGCTCATGAAGAATTTCGTAAAAGCGTTAGATAAAACGAGAAAGCTTTCACTTATCTTCGAGAAAAGTTTCCGCAAGTTAGCGATGCAAAGATAAAGGAAGGTATCTTTGTAGGACCTCAGATTAGGAAAGTTATTGCAGACAAACAATTCGAGAACTTGTTACATGGTAGTGAACTTCGCGCATGGATGGCATTCAAATCGATCGTCGATAACTTTCTGTGAAATCACAAATCTGTCGACTATGTGCATATTGTTAAGCAGTGCATAGATGCATACAGAATTATGGGCTGTAACATGTCCCTCAAAATCCATTTGCTTGATTCGCATCTTGACTTTTTCCCTGACAAACTTGGCGAAGTCAGCGATGAACATGGAGAACGATTCCATCAAGATATCGCCGTAATGGAATCACGCTATCAAGGACGGTGGAGTGTGACCATGCTTGCCGATTATTGTTGGATGCTTCATCGCGATGTACCACATGCCATTCACCGACGAAAGTCGACTGCAAAGAAATTCAAGCCTACATAACTGTTACACTTCTTGTATGAATGATGTTATAATACTTTATGCCTTGTTAAAAAACTTCAATTGCGTATTTCTAGAGATCCCGACCTGATAGAGAAAAACGGTTTGCAGATTTAAAAACAGCGCATTAAAATTGACCAGAAAAACATAGAAATGTTAGAGAAAGAAAAAAAAAGTTTTTTTTTGTTAGTCAGTGTAATTAAGAATAAATTGTAACTGGACCTATAGCTATCCAGATTTCTTTTTCCAATTTCATATACATTCAGCCCGTTGTGGCAAAATAATCAAACATTAACATTTCTCGACTATCGACCATTTGTAGTGTGACAAGGAATTTGTATACTGAGAGAAGTTACATACCTGACATTCCTTTATGTATTGGAATACCAAGCTACTGACACTGTGAGCACTGTTAATTTTCTTACCTGGACTAATTAATGTGGCATACACAGAAATCCTAATAACAGTAACAAAGTAAACGTTTCCCGAAGAAGAGGATTTAATCAGTCTTTGAGGAGCTGGGGTTTATTTTGCCAACATAACACTGGATTTGCTGCGTGCATCCTAAAGATTGTTCCAGACGTTGCTAATCAACAATTAGGTAAGAACGAATGAACGTGGCCACGGGGTTGTCTGGATAGAGAGAAAGAAAGAAGGAATGAGTAATTCTTTTTAACGTATAAGCTTTGTACTCACTTTGTTTTGCTTTTCTTCTAGTTTGCTAGTACTGTTATTCTATTTTTTCAGAATAGATTCTCATTAGAACTTTGTTCTTTACAGTACAGTCAAATTCTATACCACAGTGCTAATCTTTTGACCTTTTGAGGGTTAATACCTTCTTCTAACGGGATCTTGTCTCAACAGAGGGAATTGCACTTACGGGTCTATTTCTTTTATTATTTCTGTAGCATATGATTTTTGTATTTTTCTATCCTGATATAAAATGTTGTACGGTTCTTTATGATAAATAAACCGAACATAAAACTTAATTACCTGTGTGTTGGTCAGCTCGTCCCAATATCCCTACCCCAGTAATATAGTTTCACGTTTGTGCGTCTAATTGTCGTCACTTATCTGTGTGTGTGTGTAAGTGAGTGATTAATATATATATATATACATATACATACATACATACATACATACATACATATATATATATATATATATATATATATATATATATATATATATATATATATATATATATATATATATATATATATATATTAATATACAGGAAAGAAACTGTCTGATAAACAAATTTCAGTCGTAAGATAGGCTGGACTAGAGTATCTTCTAAATCCAGGGACAGACTCTACCTTTCCACCATTTCACTCGTGAAATCTATTTTCTTTACCTTATCTCTCACAGAGTTACCACCTTTTCCAGTTCTATTCATACGGGACTTATCTATCTTAAATGGCTATATAAAATCTACGACAGAATGTGCACTCGTCCGTTGAATTATTGAATTTAGAACAGGAGACAATACGACAGAATTTCCAAATTTGGATCTAGTCTGTATTTAGATAATTGACTAAAGTCTAATATTTAAATCTTGTTTATAGTCTAGATAGAGCAGAGTGTGGTTGTCTCGTGAGTTTTAGTAACATAAATAATAATATGGCTTGCTTGTGATGAGGTACATTGATACACCGATAAAATTATTAAGTGTAAGTATAAAAATAATGTAGAAATGAAAATAGTGGAGTTATGAAGTTTCTTCTTCACCCACGCCGCAAGCGCGTTGATTTTAGCAGACCGTATTGTGGAATAGATAGTACCATCGTTTTCTAGTGTCCTTGAAAAACTATTTATAATATTGTGACACGAAAAGCCTATTCGTCCAGACGGAGTGAGAGAGGGAAAGACGCGTGGTTTGAATCTAAAAAACCTAGCGTAAGCGCGATATTGTCGTTAGTCGTTTGAAAATACGACACAAATTCAAAATATGTTTGGCAATTAGGTCATGCAAACAACCTTAGCTCTTATAAAACTGACGTATTTCTGACGTAATAGGGAGACTGTCGTTTTTAGTTTGAAAATAGCGGTAGAAAGAAGTGAACAAGTGGTAGTTTATAGATTTCAATATTATTGAAGACTAACATGTAAAAAATTATGGAAATTTGAACCATTATACATAGGCTCATAAAACTTATATATTCGGGTGCCATAGTGTCTCCTGACAAATAATATGTTGTCATTTACCCTATAGTCCAACTAACAGCCTAGATATGGTCAAAATACTAGATAGTCACAGACACATTGACTAACACACTAGTGTTCGTACATTCACTATCGGTAACGAATTTGTGCAAGAGTTGTTGAAAAGAGGCATGAGAGGGTAGGTCAAAGTCCAAAAGAAGGGAACGTTAGGACTGAAGTAATATGATTGGGAGGGGAGTTTGAAAAGGGGAAAGATATTTGGGATGGCTCAAACTGAATATTTTTTTTGTAGAGTTAGGCCAAAACCAAGTCTATTTTTGACGAATGCCAAGTTTGGACGGACAGACCGAAATTGGACCTTAGTTTTAAAAATTTGAATTGACAAACTTAGTAGTTAGATCTCATTGGTCGAAGCAGTTTAGATTACTGGGAAAGTTGAAGGCTCGGTGCCATTTTCACGAAGACTGTTCATAGAAGCAGGACGCTTGAGAGCTGAAAAGTGTGACGTGCCTTGAATATAGATATAATTAATAAAAAGTATAAGGGCGCCATAGTCCAGCAAGCAGTACATCTGAGGTTGTGCTAATTCAACGTTCCTGTGTGTATTCATTGAATTGTGGTAAGACCGAAATTATTAACATTATTTATACTATTAATTATGTGGTTTGACTTGGGTAATGAAGAAAACATTACGACTGTAAGTAAAGAAGTCATTAGTAGACTTATACAAGCCTATTTGTTGCTCCACCATGTTATCAAGCTACCAGAGAGGTAGTAGTAAAATATTTATAGGTTGTCACCAGGAATCACATCACCTATCACATTGTATGGAAAAAGATCATTGAGAATGGCAGAGGCGTTGCAGCCATTAGGGAGAGTGTAGTAAAATCTGCGAGAATAATCGCTCATTTCAGTAAGATTTTAGTCATAAAATGATAATAAATAAACCCGCCCTATTGTGTCTGACGGTGATACTCTCACACGCCAGCATAGCGCTGAATTTTGTGCCGTGGACAGGCTTAGAACCTACCCCGCCGTTTAAACCGACTCGCTTTCCTTGTGACGTACATTTTTAACATTTTGCCCGATCTGATAGAGACTGCGGCAAGACTTACAATTAACGCTTTTGCGGAAGTGTGCCGCCAAACTACTGTCTGAATTAACGTAATATTTTGACTTTAACGCTGGTAATCAGTAGTAATCCTTACAAATTTGGTAGTGTAACACGAGACAGTCCCAATAATTAACGCAAATTCTTACCCCACCACGCAAAACCCCGCCTCGCTTGACACGTTGTGCCTTGCATATATACACGCTGTGGCAAAGCCAACAGAGGCAAACACGCAGACAATTTTATTTCCTCCTCACGGTAGTATTTCTGACGTCACTAAAACAAGTAGTTATTTGAAAATACATGCTAGCGAGAGATGAGAAAGGGGGGAAAGATGGCCGTCTTGTGTAAAATTTTTATTTGACGATTGCCGGTAACAAAATTGAAAATCTAAACCATAATGAAACTGACCATAAAAATCATATAGTAGTATAGCTTAGAGTCCACTGAGCAAGAATGTGTTTTAAATAATATGATAGTCCCAGTATTAGCCAAGTTGTTGAGAAAATACTAAATGTCTACAGACGCGCGAACAGACAGACTGTTGTTCCTGCTTGTTTTTTTCATAACGTTAGTGGGGACGGCAGCTTAGAAAAGAGGCATTGAGGTACATTCAAATTCGCTTGGGTAACAAGAGTATAGGAGGGAAAGGGGAGCGGTAAGAAAATTGTAATCCAAAACGAAACATCTTTTTGTATTGGCATAACTAAAGCAGACTGGCCAATCGACTACCAGACGCAGAGTTTGTTTGGAATTATTTTTGTTTTTCAAAAACTACATTTGAATTCTGGTAGTCGCAAGCTTTCGATTGGCCAGTGCTAATAAATATTAGCAAAAGGCTTTCACTATTCATTGCCAGTTGAACAAAACGTTTCATTCAAATACGCTGAGATCAGTTGTGTTAATTTTAAAATTAAATAAAGAAGTATTCACAGTCTGGACAGTGCAGAAGAAACTGAGGCCACTTCTTTGCAAGTCAGCGTCATTTGTTTATATTTCTTGAAATTTGTGGTAAGAATGCTTTATGAATTATTATGTTTAATACAACTGCCAAGTTAGATACTGCTATTGGGAAAAGTGAAGGACGTGCCGGGAGCAGACATTGTTGAGTCCTCACATTGAACTGTATCTAACTGATGTATGTTGTCATGATTGTGTTTTCATATTATTGCATTAGAATATATTAGTAAGCCTCTGTGTTCCATGAACACTGTTTAACATGCCTGAAGCATTTATTTTTAAAAAAGAAAAGAAGAGAAAATCATACCAAAGGAAATGTGGTTACTCCACATTATTTTATTGAGGAAAACTATGTAAACGTACAGTGGCGTATCTGCCATAGGGACCTGAGGTGTGGTCACAACAAGGTGGGAGTCACGTAAAATTAGTGGCGAGTGCACCTGTAATGCACGCGAGGCTGACCCCATAGCACAGTAGGAAAATAATAAATATAAGAAGTGATCAGATATAAAAGGCCAGGGTGTCCTTTTGTTGCAGAGGTTTTATTTCCTGTTGCCAGCCGGTAACAGGAAACCTGCTGAGTGAGAATAAAGCCATCAAGTCTCCGACCATTCGTTTATGCTGTCAAAAGATAACAGGAGGAGCTTGGGCATTTTGCGAGATTGAGATTTTCTGCAACCTCATACTGTATTATCATTCTTCAAGGAATCCCAGGTGATGTGTTAAGCATCTGGGTATATCTGACACTTTCGTTTAATAAACACTGGTATTTCAAAATCATACTCAGGAAGTTTATGGGGTATGATGAAACTACAGCCCCCCATACACAGTGACTCTCCCTCTTAGATGAATAAAGTGTAAACTGCGAACATTCCATCAGGAAAGATATATATATATATATATATATATATATATATATTATATATATATATATATATATATATATATATATATATATATATATATATATATATATATATATATATATATATATATATATATATATATATATAGACTTTATAGTTAGTGGACAAAGAGTCCAGATATTTTAGTTGATCTTTTCTGTAAACTATCTTGTCCTCATTTTCAAAGACCTGTCAAAAAGATATGGCTGGACAGGCAGATTAAATTGTACAGAAAAAAATATTCATTTTAAAGAAAAACTTAACCATTGGTTTTATTCACTTCCTCATAGAAAATTAAAGTGTTTTTGTGTTGTGTACCATCATTTCATTTCTCCCCTAGACACTAGGTACATCATACACCAGACACTAGAGCCAAAATAGGGACCGTTTGAGATCTAGGGAGGTAGCGTTAGGTTCTCTGCACATAATTCATCATCATCATTTATAGAGTCAGGGGCCTACATGTGCTTGACCTCACCCGGTTAATACAGACACGGATTTCATTCTTTTTAGGATACCATCACAACCTCCCCAGCAAATCAAACTTTGCTACAGAGAGGAATATGAAAACTTGTACAAAGTGTTACCTCATTTTATGGAGATGTGCTGAGTTGGTCAGAGAGATCTGATCCAGGTCTTTTAGGTTAAATATAGTATTGTTTGTAAAATTGGTGGATTAGGTATTATGCTAAGACAGAACATAATTTTCATGTTACAGAGTTTTGTCTGGCACTAGTCAGGTGCCAGATTCCTGTGCGAAAAAGTTACTCCAGCAGTGATAGAGGTACTGCGGCCTACCCTATTACATTTGGGACAAGATCAACAGAGGCTGTTGGCAGATCATACATCTATGTTTAATCCTCCAGTGCCAGATAAGTAAACAAGCCCTGGCACGAGGAGAATTTATCAACTTTTCCACTTCATAAAACCTGAAAAGGAAATATAAATAAAGACTATCTGTCAAGAAGTAAAGTGTATCAAGAGAAAAGAAACATTGTGACAAAGACTGGGCGTGATGTTAACACCCCAACCAGCCAGCTCATAACACTTTAGAAATAGCTAGAAATTTTACAATACCATAAAAACTACAATATATATGATTAAGGACATAATTGTCCTCTTTTAGTTAATTAAGTATGCCTATTATTTATGTATATATATATATAAATTGATCTCATGTGATTTGACAGTCCTAACCAAAAGAATCTTAGGTATAGGACTAATAAAGTTATAGAAAAAATTGTATATTACTAACTTTTAACAACCGGTGTTGGTTGATTTGATCACATAGACTTTAATATTTGTTTGTGTGTGTATTAAGGTTAGTGTTAAATTATCATCACACCACACTTGCATAACCCTAGACATTAGACGTAGCTATCATACATACTAGTCAAGAATAGGTCTGATTGAGGTCATAAGGTGGTAGCAGAAAGGTGACCTGATAACTCAACCCAAACTTTGTTATAATCAGGGACCTTCACAGCTGACCTCATTCAGTACAATAGTACTACAGAACAACAACATTGCATAACATCAAAACCCACCACATATATTGGGTAGCTCGTCTCCGGGATTTAAACGTATCATTTATATTGGGGTCCTGTTCCGGGATTTAAACTTATAAGTTATAATTCAGTATAAAATGCAATAGTGTATTAATAGTGTCCCTAAAATTAAGAGATTCAATAATAAAAAAATTTGAAGTGGAAGGAAAAAGGTTGGTGAATTGTCACGGCCAGTAGTTAATTAAGTACTTAGAGTTGATATTGTTAATTAGAGTTTTTAATTTGCCTTAGAACATTGTTAGAATTTGTTTGAAACAGGATGGCAGATTTAGCCAAGTTCAGATCTGCTGCTGTGCTGGCTGCTAAAGAGATGGGTATGGATAGACCAGAGTTGGTTCAATACGTAACTTCAGAGGTTGATAAATTTATTGAACGAGAAGAAAAAAAATTAGAAAAGGAGGCAGAAAGAAAGTTAGAGGCTGAGAAAGAAATTAAAAGGTTGCAGATTGAGGCTGACAAGGAGGCTAGGGCATTGGAGGCGGATAGGGAGGCTGAAATAAAGAGGCTCCAATTTGAAGAAAAAAAAATAGAGGCTGAAGAAAAATGACTGCAAAGGGAAGCAGAAGAAAAGAGATTGGCTGCCGAAAGGGAAGCGGAAGATAGGAGAATACAGAGGGAGCACGAGCTACGACTAAGGGAGTTAGAGTTGCAAGGCCATGCTCCTGAAAATGGTGCCAGCCCCTTGTTACCGTTGCCTTCTCACTGTTGCCGTTAACACTGTTAATGGGGCTGGTTTATACTGGCTCTTCTATTTACGTTTACATATAATTATCCATTGTCTTTTCTCCGTAAATTATGAGATCGTGCTCTTGATGGTGAAGTACGCGAAGGTGGGATATAATATTGACAACTTCATCATACAGTCAAATTCTGACGTTATAGATTTGATAAGTCCTTTCTCGAGTCCATATACATTTATTATATCGATTCCATACAAGAACAGTTTACACATGGTCATCATGACGAATTATACATAATAAGTTGCAGTTCATACTTATATATTATTCCTTTACAAATCAGTCCTTTGTCTCCTAGCTTGAAAACATAGTCGTCAGAACCGCATAACTGTATGCACGCGTGGTTGGAAAATCCAATACACCGACAGTGAGATTATGCGTCTGGCATTAGAATAACTAGGGCGGACTATAAATTCACGTTGACAAGGTTTAGTCAATTACTAACCTGTACCTTCATCTTTCTTCGTTATCACATTGGACTGACCCATGTCCATTATTTAATGTACTATAATTGTGCGGCAATACAAGCCCGGTAATATAACATTCCAAGGACACGTCTTATCGGTTCGACGGTCGTCTAAAAAAGGGTCTCGTCTCTTGGTCACCGTGCGTGACAACTAACGCTGAAACGTCACAGCGTTCACTAGACCAATAATATTTTTACATTACATTACACGTTGTAACCCCTAAAATAGCATGCTGCTAACCTCTAGCAGACCATGCCAATAAATCTGCCGTAACAATTCCCTGTCCACTGGGGGAAAAAAATCTATTAGATAGATTTTTTTTTTCAAAAACCTATCTGAATGAATACCAAAAAAAAAAAAATTTAACAATATCGAAAAATTTAACCAACAATGCGGCATATGGACTACGATGTTCTGTCTAGAACAATGTCGTGGTCATGTCGACTTAATAACAGTCATCTAATATATTAATCATCATATTATACATAAATGTTATACATAAATGGCTAATGTTGATATCTAATTAAATAATTAACTTAAAATATGTCACAGTGAACTGTCATGTCAGACTAATCTAACGAGTTAAAATTAAATTAATTAATTATATTGAGTGTGTAATCAAAATAAAGTTATTGCAAATCTAATGTAAGAGAAATGAAAGGATATGTTAAGTAGAGAAATAAATAAATGAAGAATAAAGTAGCGAAAGAAAGTAATGTATAAATTTAACTTAATTATGTGTGTTGGACATCAATTAAGTGTAGTATTAAGTTGTTAAAACCTATCTAACTAATTTAAACAATAATATAGTATGTAATGTATCAACCTAATTAATAAACATAATAGTTACATACAATAACATTATCTAAGAATCATGTGAGATCTTATTTTTTTTTCTTCTTTCAAAAAAATTTTTTTTTTTTCTCTTCTTCAAATTTCATTTCATTTTTTTCATATTTATCTCACCTTTTTTTTTTATTTTCCATTATTTTAACGTAATTAATTAAAATTAATTAAAGTTGGATATGATGATCCATACGTAGGCTTGATCCTTGTGAATTCCGATTAACAAACAAATATTTATTTTGATAGTGTTTTCTATTATTTCCACTTGATGCAAGGAAATGTGTCCAATAGTTTTGTCATAAATGAAATTCACACAAAGTTCTGGTGTAAATACGACCATAGTGTCACTTGATTTAGTTCATTTCGTTTTCGCAATCGTCTGTACAAGTTATTTAGTTGAATTGTAAGCAAAAGTTTATCTCCATGTTAAGAATTTCGCGATAGGGTTCAGTCTTCTGTGACACGTAATTTCGGTTGACGTATTAGAAAAGTGTCAGTGTTGATTACTCGATATCCAAAGGATTTCTAGATAGTGCGTCTGCGACGATATTGTCTGTCCCAGAAATGTACTCAATCGTAAAGTTGAATGGTTGAAGGAGAATAGCGAATCTGGTGAGCTTTGGACTTTTATGATTAGCCCGTCGTAGTGATGCTACGGCCCTCTGATCAGTTTGTACTACGAAAGGGGCTCCCAGTAGAAATTTCTCAAGTTTTGTTATCGCCCACACGACGGCTAAAAGTTCGCGGTCAACAGTAGAGTATTTCACTTCTGGTGGTTTCAGTTTTCGTGACACGTACAAGTTTGGATGGAGGATGTCGTCATGGTATTGGAGCAAACATGCGCCAATTCCGTGGTTACTCGCATCTGTGCGGAGAATAAACTTTTTGGAAGCATCAACAAGTCTCAAAATAGGTGGGTTTGAAAAGATATTAATAATATTAAGGTATACATTATTACACTCATTAGTCCATGTCACCCTCACTGGCATGTCCTTCCTCAGTAATGAGGACAATACAGCCGTGATGGATGACAGGTTAGGTACGAATCTACTGTAATATTGGACTAGACCTAACAAGCTTCTAACCTGTTTCTTCGTTTGAGGAACGGAAATGTTTAAAATTTTTGAAACTGTACTGGGTAGTGTTCGGATATATCCTGCTCCAATAATGTGACCCAAAAAAGTTATTTCGTGAAACGCTACTTGTAATTTTGTGGGTTTAGCAGTTAAATTGTTATTTCTTAATGTATCCAAAACGTATTCGAGACCCAAAACATGTTCCTCAAAAGATGAACTAAATAAGCATATGTCATCTATGTATGTAATAATGTCTGGTCTACCTGAAAAAAAATGTGTCGCATCATGCGAACAAAGGTAGCTGGAGCGTTAACAAGCCCAAAAGGCATCACATTCCACTGGTATAGACCTAGCGGAGTTGAAAACGCTGTGTAGTATTTAGCTTTTTCGGTTAGTGGTATCTGCCAATAACCTTTAGTTAAGTCTATCTTAGTGAATATAGTTGCTGTCGATAGACGTGGCAGTAAGTCATCGAGAAGTGGATGTGGTTCGCTATCAACTATCGTTTGTGCATTTAATTTTCTATAGTCGACGCATAGTCGGATGTTATTGTCCTTCTTTCGGACAATAACTAATGGAGAAGAAAATGGGGAATTACTAGTTTCGATAATTCCTAAAGATAACATCTGTTCAAGTTCCTTAGTAGTTTTAGTAAGAAAGTGTAGAGGAACAGAATATGGATGTACCCGAATTGGAGTATCATCATTAAGAGTGATGTCATGATTAATGACTGATGTGCGACCTGGAATGTCGGTTAACACATCTTGATAAGATTGTAGAAGTTCAGCAATCTGTTGATGCTGTTGCGGTGTAACCGACGAGGAGATGGTTACGTCCCGCCAAGATTCACTAGGCTGTACTACAGGTACAGGTAATGCTAACTGTACCTCAGGAAAAGATGATTCTTCTTCCTGGATAACAGACAAATTAGAATAGTGACATCTAGGTACGAAAGTGTCATCTAGTTCATGAAAAATAGCTTGTAGATGTTCAGGTCGAGTATGAAATTGCTTGAGCATATTTATGTGAAATATTTTGTGATGTCCCTTAATGTCCAGGACATAATCAACATCAGAAATCTTATTGATAACCTGGTAAGGACCGTTCCACGAGATTAGTAGTTTATTATTGTTATGTGGCAATAACACATAAGCTTGATCTCCTGGAAATAATTGACGTAATCGTCTATTACTGTTTTGGAAAGTTCTAGCTTTCTCTTTTGCAGCCTCAGATGAAGCTGTTGCCATTTTACAGGCATCAATAATGTTATTCCGGAGATTAATTACATACTCATAGGATGACTGGGTATCCTGAGTCATCTCGGAGTCAATCAATAAGTCTTTTATTAGTCCCATAGGACCTCTTGGTGGAGCGCCAAAGACTAGTTGAAATGGAGAGAAGCCAGTTTGTTCATGTGGCACCTCTCGATAAGCGAATAACACAGCTGGTAGGACTCTGTCCCAGTCCTGTGGATGGTTAACTGTAACTTTATGTAACATTTGTTTGAGTGTGCGGTTAAGTCTTTCTACAGCACCATTATTCATTGGGTGATAAATGCTGCTGAGATTTCTATCGATATTCCAAGTCTTCATTACCTCCGTCATAGTCTCAGATATAAATTGAGAACCATGATCTGACAAAAGTTTTCTAGGAAAACCTACTCTAGAAAAGATCAGGTGTAGTGCATCAGCTACATCTGTGGTGGTGGTTGTTTTCAATGGGATGGCTTCTGGCCATCGTGTGCATAAATCGATGCAAGTGAGAATAAATCTATGTCCTCTGGCTGATGGTAAAAGTGGGCCAATGATATCAATGGCCATTTTGTCGAAAGGTCTCACAGATGTGTCACAAGCCTGAATAGGCGCCGTGTGAAAGGCTCCCCGTGCTTTCACTTCTTGGCATATCGTACAGGAGCGTACGTACTGTGAAATATCTCGTGATACTCCCGGCCAAAAAAAAAAGAAGATAATACTCGCGAACGTGTACGAGTATAACCCATGTGACCTGCACACTTAGAATCATGTGCGTGTTGAAGTATGTACCGCCTAAAAGCAAAAGGTACCAAGACTTGTTGTCTTATCTGAGTTTTATCCATAAAACATCTTAATAAAATGTCATTTTTAATACTAAACCAATGACTATTATTTTTGTTCATAGCAAGATTGTCAACTTTGTTGACCAGTGAAAAAAATTTTGTTAGTGACCTGTCTTCCCTCTGTTTTGCAGCAAAGGATACTCGGTCAATAGCAGAATGAATCTCGATACTTTCATGATCGTCTGTTTCCTTGTTTGCAGTGTCCATAGTCTCTAATTGTTTCGTATGTGCTCTGGTTATTGCTGCATTTCCGATGCATAGATTATTTTTTTCCCATTCAATAATCTCTTCTGGTGTGCAATCTTTACTCCCGTGTATGCATCCCACCATAAGGTCGGCAATTGGGTTTCTTAACATGCATGCTTTAACGTTGCCTGTGAAAAAAGGTGTATCAATATAGATAATAGCAGTTGGATAAAATTCTATGGTTCCACCAAAGGTCATACACCTGACATGTTCTCCAGTTGCACAATTCGGATGAACAAGTGTCTGACGGATTCCGATCGTGGTCGATCCCGAATCTCTTAAGACTGAGACGATGGATCCATTAACTTTTCCTCTGTTGAAGATCAGCGAGCCTGTTCCGTCATTGACTGCTAGACTGACTTCTGGTAGAATGTGTCCGCAGTTCAGAACTGTCTCTTTTGCTTTCTGAAATATAAGATTACATGTTGGGCAACTATTTGCCACGTTATAATTCATTGCAAAACAAGTAGATGAAGACTGTATTTTGTTATCAGTAGGTGAACTCTGAACCCCAGGGGTTGTAGCAGTAGTAATGGCTGCCCCTGTATTATGGTTATAATTAGTCGATCTACGAGAATGAGAACGATGACGAGAATAATTAGATGAATTATCCCGTTGTCCTCTATTGTAACTGTTATCTCGATGTCTCGAGTTATAATTATCGCTATTGTTCCACTTGTTACCATTATTATAATTATATGACCGATTATAACTTGAGTTACGTGGATTACTGTTGTATCTTGACTGAGGTGAAAAATTTCTGGTTTGTTGTCTTCCTCTATTAAAGTTATTGTTAAAGTTATTCTGTCCCTTATGAAAATTAATGTCATAGTTTCCTTTGAACCTACCTCTGTCCACACTGTGTGTTCTAGGTTTGGTATGATTATGATATGCCATATTGGAGGCTACAGGAAGTGGTTCTCTTATCAACGAGCCAGAAATATTAGCATTCGGATGAGCTGTGCAGTAATTTAAAGAAATTTTTTCTAACTCATCAATAGATTCTGGTTTTCTTTCTTGCAGATAAGCAAAGAATGGTGGGCTGACAGAAGATAATACTTTATCCCTCAATAACAAATCGACTAACTTGTCGTAAGATTTGTTGACACCTGCCAGTTCAACCCATCTGTTAAAAGTATTGCGTATGTTAGCAATAAAACCTGTGAAATCTTTATTGTTATCTGGCAACAAACTTTTAAAACGTAATCTACATGCCTCTTCGTTCAAGTGGAAACGACGTAATAACAACGTCTTAATGGCCTCATAATCTGTTGATAATGTTGGATCTATATTTTGTGCTGCACTTGCAGGTTCGCCATCCAGAAATTCCTTAAGTTTAAGTGCCCATGCAGTTTTGTCAAGGCCATTGACCTTACATATATCCTCAAAGCGCGCCAGCCACGATGATAGGTCATCCACGTGTAACTTGAATGGTGGTAGTTTAAAGTAATAATTGCCCTTAAGTCGGGTGGATGAAGATCCAGATTGAGCATTATCATTTTGGCTTGATGCAGCACTCTGCGAATTAAGTTTTGCTGTTTCTAATTTAAGCCGTTGCAATTCCATTTCTTGCTGCAGTATGATTTCTTGTCGTTTCAATTTATTCTCTTCTTCAATCCGTAGGATTTCATCTCTTGCCACCTTTCTTTCTTCTTCTTGTCTTAATTCCGCTTTCTTTTCAGACTCCTTTCTTTCAAGTTCTTCCATCTCTGCCTTAGCAATAGTTTTCCTTTCAGCCTCCTTTCTTTCAAGTTCTTCCATCTCTGCCTTATATCTTGACAGTTGTTGTTCAGCAAATTCAAGGAGTGCCTCTCCCATTTTATTACAATCTTTTCCAATTTTAATGAAATGGTCCAAGGTAAGCATTCTTGGAGTTTAATTATTTAAGTATTCAATTACTTATGTCTTGTAATCGAAAATATAATCTATGTTGATAATTATAATTACTCAACGAATGAATAATTATTATACGAAATTGTAATATTACTGTATTGTTATGTATGAGTTCCACAAACTATAATATTTTATAAAAATATTATATATATACTCACTGATATCTATCATAAATAGTTATGATAGTTAGTTATATAAGCTGCTGAAATTATATCAAGCGCTTAATATTAATATTTAATAATTATGTGTATTATCCCCAAATAATTAGTCTTAATTGTCACTAAGTTCACAATATAGTACTGAGAAAGAGTACTAATTTATATTAGATATGTATTATTATGTTATAAAGTTTTAATAATTAATCATTATAATTTATGCCTTAATCATGAGGCATAAAGTGCATTGCCCATTTCTAGGACCACTACTGCAAATTGGTGCAAAGTCCCCAATTCCTCATTAAAACTCATAAAAATTTAATTATATTAATCTACAATGTTATTAATGAAGAAATTATGGCATTAATATTAATTTATAGAAGGATGAAATGAATACAAACAATACAAATGGGTTAACCAAGGATTACAGAACAATATTACCACAAGACAAAGACATTTTCACAATAAAACTGCATTAATAAATAAGGTGACTAAACCGGAAGTGAGATCTTAAAGAATGAACTGAATAGATAATTAACCTGTGTACACAAAAATTAGTGACGTATACATGGACTCATTGACGAATGTACAAAAAAAAAATTAAACTGAATGATAGTAAGGTCAGAAAAAACACGATAGGTTACAAACATTGTTACAGAACTAAATAAAATTTAAACTGAATACAATAAAATACAACGATTATTTCACAGAACTAGACATCTAACATATAATGTGAATTAAATGCAATCCCGAACGAAACAAGCCCCGGTAATGTCGTCGACGCGTTCTCCGCGAAATGCAATTTAATTCACCGCCCTAAAGAACATTCAGAATGAATATCGGCAATACTTAGAGCCATATTTATTCATTCCGAATCACCGCTCCAACCTCCCACAAATAAAGGACAACATCAACGGACAAAAAGAAACAGATATAACATCGATAAACAATTAATAGAGAGGACATGCCTGCAAAATGGTATGGACTCGTTAGTGTGTTAATGAATGACAATCGTCCTAGGTCTAAACTTATCTTTAGAAGGCTCCGGCGATGAAAATTCGTCAACGGACTAGACTAGTGCCTAGTACTGTTTGCTCATGATTGGCTGATCACAGTATTCTATTGTCTGGTCTTCTTGATTAAGCAAATATTAATCAAAACTGGAATGAGTTGACGGTTGTTCCTTTCGAAGCGCGGCATCTACGCACGATGTAGTGACGTCAGATTTGCATTGCGTAGTCATGTGTTCAACGTAGTATTATGGAAATCATGTGACTTGCTTGTAATGGTAAACAGTTGGCAACACATGTAAACAAGAAAATCTTTTTTTCTTCGTCCCCACACTGGCCACCACTGTTACCGTTGCCTTCTCACTGTTGCCGTTAACACTGTTAATGGGGCTGGTTTATACTGGCTCTTCTATTTACGTTTACATATAATTATCCATTGTCTTTTCTCCGTAAATTATGAGATCGTGCTCTTGATGGTGAAGTACGCGAAGGTGGGATATAATATTGACAACTTCATCATACAGTCAAATTCTGACGTTATAGATTTGATAAGTCCTTTCTCGAGTCCATATACATTTATTATATCGATTCCATACAAGAACAGTTTACACATGGTCATCATGACGAATTATACATAATAAGTTGCAGTTCATACTTATATATTATTCCTTTACAAATCAGTCCTTTGTCTCCTAGCTTGAAAACATTGTCGTCAGAACCGCATAACTGTATGCACGCGTGGTTGGAAAATCCAATACACCGACAGTGAGATTATGCGTCTGGCATTAGAATAACTAGGGCGGACTATAAATTCACGTTGACAAGGTTTAGTCAATTACTAACCTGTACCTTCATCTTTCTTCGTTATCACATTGGACTGACCCATGTCCATTATTTAATGTACTATAATTGTGCGGCAATACAAGCCCGGTAATATAACATTCCAAGGACACGTCTTATCGGTTCGACGGTCGTCTAAAAAAGGGTCTCGTCTCTTGGTCACCGTGCGTGACAACTAACGCTGAAACGTCACAGCGTTCACTAGACCAATAATACTTTTACATTACATTACACGTTGTAACCCCTAAAATAGCATGCTGCTAACCTCTAGCAGACCATGCCAATAAATCTGCCGTAACACCCCTCTACCTCCGATGCCACTGCTAGTCAGGGAGCCTCAACCTCAGCTATGGGGTTCCATTTAGACCATTTTGTTGAGAGGGACGATGACATTGAATCATTTCTATCCAGATTTGAGGTTTTAGCCACCACCTATGGGTTAGAGAAGGAAAGGTGGAGTTTAAAGTTATCTCAGGGTCTTAGGACAACATCTTATGAAGTGTTTGCAAAAATGAGCAAAGATGACCAAGACAATTATGACATGTTAAAGCAGGCTCTTTTGCTAAGATATGAAAATAATGGAGAATTTTACAGGAAAAAGTTTAGAAATGCCAAGCTACTTTCGGGTGAGACCTATCACCAGTTCTCTGCACGTTTAGAGACTTACTTGGAGGAATGAACTGCTCTGGGGAAAACCCAAGATCTTAAAGAAATGATCCTTATTGAGCAATTAAGAGAGTCCATGGCTCCAGACTTGAGAAAGTTTCTCATGGAACAGGGTGCAGAAAGGCTGGGTGAGTTACTTAATGTCGCTGAGAGGTATCAGGCAGCCCAGGCAGAAGTAGCTGGCGCCAAAAAGAAACATGTAGACAGTTATAAGGCTCCACAAAACTCTAATAGATTTGACAACAAAGATCAGGGTAACAAAGGTAAGCAAAATTTTGATAGGCCACGCAATGATTTTAGAAATAAAAACCCACAGTTCAATGACAGGAAATATGATGAAAGAAAACCTTTTCATCAAGGTAGATTATATTGTAGATTATGTAAGAGGGAAGGACATGACACCAAAGTTTGTAATAGGAAACCTGCTGGATTTGCTGCTATGAAGTTGGGGGAAAAGGAAGTAAAGGTAAAATCTACTGGACAGCAGGAACCTTATCACACCCCAGTGTGTGAGGATGTGGTATGTAATGGGGTCACCATTAGGTGCTTTTACGATACCGATTTGGATTTTGATTCTGTTGTGAGTTCGCACTTGGTGAACCCGGATCAATATACCACAGAAACAGTGGAGATACAAGGGGCGACCAAGGACATACCACTTATGACACTTCCCATTGCCAGGATAACGGTGAAAACTCGCTATGTGGAAGGAGTAATCAGAGCAGCAGTGATCGACGCACCCATCTACCCTCTGATATTGGGGTTTCGTTATGTCTTCCTGGGGAATCCCAAGAGACCTGTGGTCTTGGCAGCTGTCCAGACCCGATCACAATCCAGAAAGGAAGAAGATGAACCAATAAATACTCATCCAGAGGAGATGAGGAAGGCACAGGCGGAGGATAGGACACTCAAGCCTTGCTTTAAAAAATAACCTAAATGCCATACACCTCCAAACAAAGGGGACTATTATATGAAGAACATATTGTTGTATAGGAAGACTGGGACTGGAACAAATGGTCATGGACAGCTGGTACTTCCTAAAATGTATAGGGCAGAGGTAATAAGGAGTTTACATGTTGGAAAAGATGGTGACCATGAGAAGGTAGGCACCATCTGCCAAAAGGTTTCTCAAAAATATTATTGGCCAGATGTAAAGATACGTATTGAGAATTTTGTAGAAGCCTGCGGCATATTTCATGAGGGAACACCCACAAGTGGGAAAACTGTTCAGGACCTAGACACGCCACGGGGCAAACGTAGGCCTGGAAATAAAAATAATTGTATTAAAGTAGACAACGTGGAATGGGAAAACCCTTTTCACACACAGTCTTCCTTTGAATGTATTAAAATGGCAACTCTGTGTCGAGTACAAAAAGTGGTTTTACCCCAGAATAAGCCGACAATCCCTCGGTCGGAATTATGTGAACTGGGTGACCATAAAAGAGAGAGAGGATCTCTCACTCACAAGGAATTTAAAGTGAAAGGAAAAGAATTGGTAGTGGTAGATTCTTATGTGATGATACAAGGAAAAACGTCCTCATTATAAGGCTTCCAATGTCAGGAAAAATAAGTCAGAAAAATTAATGGTCCATATGTAACCTTGTTGAGGACATGGACAGATGAGAAGGCAGAAGAGACTGTTACCTCATCATATCAATATGTGAACGAGCTGACCACTCGTCTTAAAACTGGCTGGAAACTTGCAAATGATAATCTTAGACAAGCCAGGAAAAAACATGCTGCCTATTTTAATAAGAAAGCTAAGGATAGAGAACTATTTGTGGGAGAGAAGGTGCTTCTTCTACTACCCGGCTGCTATAACAAATTACAAATTGGATGGCAAGGTCCATATACGGTTCTAGAGAAGGTGTCTAGTGTCGTGAAATTCTACATCCACATATATAAATTAAAAGGTAAATGTAAAGCCTAACAAATAAATTTAATAAAAGGAAAGAAGAATGGTAAAGAACAGTGCTGTCACAATGACTGTACTCGAAATTCCCCTTGTTTTCTGCTTCGTCTGCAAATTGTAACGCTTTCACGTTGATAGTAAAAGCCTACTGTATTATTACCCGCTTTCTTCAATGAAAAGTGTACTGTATTTCTTGGAAAAACCTTGAGATACGCAGGCTGATCAATGACCTAGATTTAATATTTCATTCATTCCATACACGGCGTAACTAAAAGACAGATAAAGCAGGAGAGAGAGAGTGGCGAATGAAGGCAGGAAGCATGCAATACTAAACACGCGTCGCGCGATACACAATTGCTGCCATCCTGCGTGTAAGGCCACTAGCAATACTTTTTTTTTTCAGATCGTCAGTGATAAAAAGCCAATACCCATACCAGAGTTAGGTTTTAAAATCCTGAAAAACACTTATTGGGAATTATGACAATATACTGGTTTACGTTTGAAAACATGACAGTACCCAGACACCCTCAAGTTTGGAAGTGAGAAGGTAGTAACAGCACGACTATCCTGGAAGAAAATGCATATTGGCTCCATTAAATTCGCATATTTGGGTTCCTTAGGGTTTGCTGACAAAGAATCTGTAAAACGTTACGCAAATAGTCTAGGAATTACCAAGTTATGGCCAAATCATTTCTGCTCATAAAATTTTTTATAACGTGTTTGAAAAAACATTACGTTACGGAAATAGCCTACCATGTTAACTCCTATTTGATTGGAGCGCAACAAATGTAAGACTAAACACGATTGGTCGGGCTATAAATACTATCTTGTGTTGTCAGGGGAAACGTGAAAAGGTGTATTTTTTTGAAAAGATGTGTAGACATGGTTTCATTGGTTAGAGCTGCGAATATACACAATACAGAGCGTCTGTTCCTTGCCACATCTTGTAATAAACCTACTAAGAAGCAGTGCGTTGAGCACCAGTGTATATTTTTTATAAAATAAAGCCTGGGACATCGGCAGATCGGAGTTGTGCTATATTCATTGCCAGTCAGCGAAACTGTTTATTATTTCCATGAATTGTGGTAAGCTTGAAATATTCAATATTTTTAAATGAAAATTGAATGTAAATTGATAAATTATGTCTGTATATATGTGTGGTTCAGTAGCGAACATGATGTAAAGCCTATAGTGCTCCAGCCTGAACAGAAGGTGTCGGAGGAAAGTAAAACTGCATGGAATGGCCAAACAGTACACTGACACCTAGATTATTAACTAGAAAGAAATAATGCTGGAATTGCAGAGGCGTAGTAACCATTAAGGAGGGAAATACTGGTATAAAGTATTTCAGATGAAGCTGACAGTTGGCCTAACGCTCTGAACTCAATGTTTGTGATGTATTGTGCTCAGTGTAGAAATAGAGTATAAATTAGTTCTGACGTAGAAGGTACAACCTTCTTGTTTCAGGGACCGTGTTCTTAAAGTTATTGAGCAGCACCTGGTCAGAGCTTTGCTGAAGCCAGAGGTGGACAGCATACTCCTTGGTCCATATAGCAACCAGTGGGGTGGCTCCAGAACTCATTAAAGTAATCGAGCAGAGGAGTCTTTTACTGCAGTCATCACGCAAGATAAGAGAGTGTGGCCATGGAGCTCAACATTATGTACCCCCATCTTAAAATGACATTGTAAACTAAAATTAAGAGGGGAATTTAATTGTTTTAATACCAGGAACTGAGAACATCTCCAATACTAGTTCCAATAGAAACAAACTATTGAAGTCATGATGACAAATACCAACAGAGCTTGAACAAAACAAAACCAGTATTACCTCATATTACCACTACACAACTGACACACATAGGATACCATTAATAATATATGTCACTACAAGAATCATATTAATAAATTCTGTACATATAACTTGTAATTAAAATTGATTGTGATTCCTGGTTCCCTTTGTATTTTAATCAGGACACATATACATTCATGACAGCACTGAATACATATTGTTATTTGAAAAGTTATCAGTGACTCCTTTAAGATATCCTCTTAGAGTGTTTTATGTATGTGAGTGTCACAGTGTTGTCAAGTGTGGTGGAATAAATTAAATTGTTTATCTGTCTGTTGTTGTTATGACTTACACTTCATGATACACATACCCTAGACATATAACGTAGTCATCACACTATTCCAGAATAATTCTGACTGAGGTATACATATGTGGCAGCAAGTAAGGTTATCTATAATACACTACTCTTATTAGATATAGATACCTTCACAGCTGATCTCAGTCAGTACACTAATTCCCCTAGAAATATTTATAACATCCCACTTTACCACACACCGGGGCTCCGTGTGCTAAGGCGGCCAACGGGTGTATCTCCACAAATTGACCCTCTTCTATGGCTGTCTGCGTTGGTGGTACGCTAAACAAATCTAGACCACTGTGAAGACATTCGCACGAGCTGGGGTGAATAAGTGCCATCATTCAAATATATCAGTGTACCGTCGCTTGTTCTTGTGAGAATGAGAAGGACGAGTTCGGTTACTTCGTTTTATTCGTTTCGGCTCACCAGGTGGGCAGCTCTCGTTTTTCTTTTTCTGCTAAGACCGCTACCCGATTGGTTAGTGGTGAGGTGGTCAATCGCTCCCTGTAATAAACGTTGACCCGATTCCTTGGCTCGCTCACGAAACGACTCACCAATATTTCTGCCGGCTAACGCATCGCTCGCGACCTGTAGACCGGTGCCAACCCCTTCTCTGAGTAAAGCTTTGCCTCCAGTTTTTAACCACGGGAGAACCATGCGACCGAGCCCGCTGAAAAATCTATCCAAGCCATGTCCTCTTTGACTTCTGCCTCCAATAAACACTGGCATCCCGTGTCCAGCTTGGTTGCAGTAAAACTCCTCATACATTTTGGGGTTTCGTCGGATGGGTACGTGTCTGACCATTTTTCTATTCAAAATCAAACCGTCTGTAAGTTCGGAAGTGTAGTGTCAACACCGAAGCTCCGCTAGTGAATGGGATAGTCTTACCCTGTCTCAAAAACGGCTCAGGGGTACGTAGTGTGGTTTGTCGTAAATCCTAAAAACCGAAGCGGTAGTCCGGTCCAAAATAGGGACAATCCGTAACAAAGGGACAGAGGCATCTCCAACCGGTCTCGCCGCTACGAAGTCGCAGTACACGTATACATTTTTCATGTCGCTATCCATTTGTACTTCAGTCTCTCCTCGTAGTATTGGGTCGATGTCTGTGGCGAGCGAGGAAGGCAAGCCTAACATGTGTTTCAACGTCTCGCTAATTCTAACTTCAACCTCCGGATCATACAGATTAAAGGTGGCCTTATTATTGTTAAAATGGAATCTAACTCGGGCTTTTTCATTCACATCCGTGTCTAAAAGCAAACGATTCAACTCGTCGATCAGCGTGTCGGGTGATGTGTATAGACCGGCGGGCAACGTGAGTAGTATAGACTCATCTTCTTTGTTGGGGAAGTAATGTATCCATACGTCATCCTCTAGCACGTTATAATCACTTTTGGGAAATTGAATCTCAACCAAACCAACCTCGTAACGCGAAGTCAAGTCTATAGTCTGTGGCAATTTGACGAAAAAGTGACCGGCGTTATTGTTTGGGTATATTTTCATCGAGGCATTGCTGGGTAAAGTCACGTAAAAACTCATCCTATCTTAGGGTTAGGTAACATGTAACCCAGACAACTGCTCATTAAGGCGATCCAAAACTTGCCGTCCGGTCCCTCTGCGTTGCTCCGACTCAGATTGAATAACGAGACCCCGATGACGACATATATAACAATCATCTGACAGATGAAAACGATCTCTAGTCGCGGGATTAGTTTCCCTAAAAAAGGCCAGACCGAGGTTCTCGTGGTCGGGGAGGGGGTGACCGCAAAACTGGGGTGCTCACTTCTTCTTCTATCTCCATCAGTCTCGATATCTCGCTAGTTGTTTGGCGGAAATCCAGCTGTTGAATGACGAGTTATAACCGAACCATTTGACTAAATACTCTTTAACACCCCTGACACCTCGCCGTTCTTGCAAAATGGACTCGATTCGATAAACTATCTTGTCACCGACCCGCTGCAGCTCTTCTTGGTAAAAAGAACCTTTCAGTTCCTCACCCGAATCCTCTTAAGGACGTACGTGACCAGTCTTGTTTGGTTTAGTCGGCTGACCGTAAACAGTTCTTCTGTCCACGCCGGCGTATAACCCTTTTTAAAAATGTGTCTGGCTTGGGCGATCCGCACGCGATCACCGGCTTTAAAACAGACTTTTATGTCGATGACGTCAGGGGTCGAATACAACGTATGCCACACCTCTTCTTGATTGCTCGGGGTAACTTCCACCGGCGCCATCTCAATACTCTGATGATACGAATAATTGTAGTTGTGGACCAGTTGCTTTATCACGTCGACGTAGCGAAGACTGTTGGTTTTGGTAAAGTAACGCCACGTTTTTTCTTTGAGGGTTCGATTAAACCTCTCGACTATAGCTGCCTTGGTATCTTCATTCTCCGTAGTGAAGAAATGGACACCCTCGTCTTTTAGAAACTTTAAGAATGTTTTGTTGACGAACTCACTGCCTTTGTCTGTTTGAAAATTTATAGGTTTGCGACTGGTAAAAATTGTCTTCACCGCTGCTACTAAAGCTTTCCCAGTTTTGTTTTTCAACGGAATAGCCCAAGCGAATTTACTAAACACATCGATACACGTCACTAGATAGGAAAACCCATCGTTGAATTTTTTAAATTCCGCAAGTCTATTAAATCAGCCTGGAACTGTTGATCGATACCACCAACGATGGTGGTGCGTCTTTTAAATTTTATACGCACCGGTTTGTGTAAGGTGTACGTATCCTGATGACCTAACCACTCTTCAATTTTTTTACGAGTAAGTTTGGTGATACGTTGTAAGGCACCGACTCCGCCATACAACCCGGGTCGTTTTGGTTCGTAATAATGTTGTTTTAAAATCTTATTCACTTCTTTGGCCATGCTTCCCACTTTGGTGTTTTTGTCTTATTCCTTCTTCTGAGCGAATGCGACGATGTTTCTCCCAATTTACTGGCAACCACCTTTTTTCGATTAGTGAGTGTGACTTGTTCGGGTGGGGACTGAAGAGTTTTGTCGGCAATCTCGTCTTTAAGTACAGTGGGTTGTTCGAAGGGAGGCTTCGAGATCGAATCGTTAAGTGGAGACTTAATATCCACTAGACCTAGAGGCACGTGACTGTACTGTTCTAGACGAGTCAAATAACGCTGCAGTGTTCGTTGATATAGTCTAGCTTTGTCACCCAACGGTCAATCTTCTCGTTCCAAGACTAGTTGCATTTGACTGTCCAATTCTCCCAAGTTATCCCTTAGAGCGTCGGGGGCTCTTTAAGGTTTTTGAGCCTTTAAAAAACGAGGGTCCATCAAAATAATTTTCTTGGCCATCTACAAGATGCCTCTTAGCAGGGTTAGTAGTGGAGTTAACAAAGCACTTAAAAAATCTCCGGTTTGTAAAAATTATTTTCGTCTTTTGAGCGACAAGTTCTTCATTGTGAGCGCTCTCAGTTTGTTTTTGTAACGACGCATACGCCTCTTCTGAGGGGGTGTCAGTGTAACGTTACCTTTTAATACGTTGTGACAACATTCGCAGAGTGTTCCTACAAGATCGGGTAACGCTGTTTTCATAACAGCCTTGATGATGGGGGGTTAGGCCGTATCTAGAAACATTAACATATCAGCATGTCTTCTCACCTTTTCTCCCATCTCGTTATTTGAGTACGTAAACTACTTGTTGTTTGTGTGGAAATATGTGACTACGAAGTCTTAAAGCGTCGGGTGTTGTCTGACGAAGGTCGATTAGAAAATAACCGTGTGGGGGCCGACGTCGCGTCTTTAAAACTTTCTTGGACATGGGCAGTCCGACCTGGGTACATCTGCTTGGCTAGATTTGTAATCTGCGAGCCATCACGTGGATTTTTGAAAAGCACTATATAATGAGAATTCAAGCTAATGGTTGTGTGTTCTTTGTTCTTGCCAAATACATTTTGCACAAGGTACATTATACTTATATTTTTATGATGACTCCCTTTTGTTAATAATTTCGTTACTCTATCATCCGTCTCACTCATCAGGTCATCTATAACTACCAAACGTTTCTTATCACCTGTCCACTGCTCAATGTCGGGCAGTCCTTCATTAAACTGAACTCCACTCATCGAATTATACAGGGGTTGCCATGCCCCATAACACCATATAATTTCGTCAGGTATAGACGTCATCATATCTCGGATATGTTTCAAGAAACTTACTTACTTAGTCGTTCCCCTTCTACCGTGAGGTGTAGAGGTTTGGAAGAGAGAGCGCCAGACTATTCTATCGGCTGTCTTCCTCCTGTCCTGGTTCCATTCTAATCCTCGGTCCTTCAAAGATTGTCTAATGTTGTCCTCCCAGCGGACTCTGGGTCGTCCTCGGGGTCTGGATCCTTGGCTCTTTGTTTCCCATGCTTGTCGTGGTAGCCGATCTTCTCCCATTCTGCAGACATGGCCAAACCATCTTAGTTGGGACTGTTCTACTTGGGTCTGTAGGGGGTGGCATTTTAGGCCTTGACGTATCGTCTGGTTGCGTACCATGTCTCTTCTTGTTACTTCAACCACCTTCCTCAGATATCTCATTTCTGAGGTTTGGAACTGGCTTTTATAAGTTGTAGTCATTGCCCATGACTCGCATCCATATGTCAAGACTGGGACATAGGTGGAGCGGTATACAGCCATCTTCGTTTTCTTACCAACCTCTCTCTTGCTGAGGAATCCTCGATTTACGGCCTGAAAAAGTCTCCCAGCTGCTGCTTTTCGAGTGGCCAACTCTTCTTTGATGCCTCCCTTTCGGTCTATAATAGCTCCGAGGTATTTAAAGTAGTCGACCTGCTCCAGGACCTGTTCTCCCAGCTTAATCTGATGTCTTCTTTCTTCTTGTGATATCACCATGGATTTTGTTTTAGAGCTGCTTATGACCATCCCTCTCTTTTCCAGCTCTTCCTTCCAGACTTGCAGGTTGGATTGGAGATGTGCCTCTGATTTAGCAATCAGGGCAACATCATCAGCAAATGCCAGCTCTGAAATATAGACCTGTCTCATCTTCCAGTACCCCACTGAATACTTTCTTGTTCTTTCCTTACATGCCTTGATGACATCGTCCATAAGGAGTATGAAGAGGTAAGGTGATAGGATATCACCTTGTCTTACACCAGTGGTGGTCCTGAACTCTTCTGACTTATGGTTTGCTGTCCTCACATAATTTCTGCAAGACTTTTAGAAGCTCTGTATAGCATGAATCAGAGGTGCTGGAATATTCTTCCTTGCCAAACAGTCCCAAAGTTTGCTCCATGGGACCCTGTCAAACGCCTTTTCCAGATCTATGAAACAAAGATGGATCTCACTCTTATACTCAAGGGCCTTTTCACTCAGCTGTCTGAGTGTGAAGATTAGGTCTTGAGTACTTCAGTTTGCTCGGAATCCGCACTGGACCTCATCCAATTGTGGCTCAGCTAGGCGTCGGAGTCTCTGCTCTAGGATTCTGGAGTAGACCTTACCAGGGACACCGAGAAGGGATATGCCTCCATGGTTTCCACACTGTCGATTGTCACCCTTTTTGAAAATTGGTGTTATGATGGCGATCTCCCAATCCTTTGGTATGGTCCTGTTGCACCACGCTGCCCGCAGGACCCTCAAGAGCAACAGGTCGCCTGATGCTCCCATGCACCCAACCACCTCCGGTGCCATACCATCATGCCCTGCTGTCCCGCCCATCCCGATCCTCTCCAGTGCTGCCTTCAGCCCCCCATCCCCATGTCATCTCCATCACCATTGGCCTCCTGTTCTGTGCTAGTGGTTATCATTTCTGATGTTTGACCTTGCCCACCATCAAGGAGCTCTGAGAAATATTCTCTCCATCCCTCCATCACCCCCCTCGGGGCAGTAAGCAACCCGCCCTGCCTGTCCCCTATAAATTTGAGAGGGCATTGCCTTTCCCTCCTCATGTTACCCAGGGTCCTACAGAACAATCTCTGGTTTTCCTGCGCATCTCTCTCCAGCTTTTCTCCAAACTCTTCCCAGGACCTCTGTTTTGCTGCTAGCACTTTGTTGTTTACTTCTGTTCTGAGTGTCACACATTCTCTATACCTTTCCACCTGTCCTGCCGTGTCTCTAGCCCCCAAGTATCGCTTCCATGCCATTTTCTTCTCTCTTATTTTCTCTTTGACTTCCTCTGTCCACCAAGGTGTCCTCTTTCTCTGGTTCCCAAGTCGGACTTCACCGCATGCTTCTGCAGCAGCTGTCTTTATGATATCCTTGAATTTATTCCAGAGGGCCTCCAAGTCATCAGGCTGCCCTCCCGTGTCGCTCACCGCTGCAGCAACAAGCCCCTGATATCTGGTCTTAACCTCCGGCTCTCTCAGCCCGCAGGTCCTAATGCCCATTTCTCCCGCCCGCCCACTTGGTTTCTTGCGTGACGTTGAGCAGCTCCCAGGCCGAGCAACCCCCTCAGTTGTTCGTTTGATTGTTAGCAGACAGTGACCACTTCCAATCTCCGCCCCCCCCCCAGACTCCCGCATCCCGGACATATCCGAATGAGCTTCTCCGAACAATGGCATAGTCGATCACTGACCTCTCATTCCCCGCCGGCCCACATCCAGTGTATGCATGTATGCGCCCATGGGGGAACCCCGTGTTTGTAATGATCAGATTCTGCTCACTGCAGAATCTAAGTAGTCGCTTTCCATTGTCATTGAGAGTATCTTCTCCATTGTTTCAAGAAACGCTGTACAAAAACAGTTTTACCAGATCCGGTCGGTCCGGCTATCAACGCCATAAAGGGATGCGGCCAGCGTGGATCCATAGCTAACAATGATAAATTACACTTACACACAGTTATTTTATATCTAAGACCCTACACAACGTGAGACTCCCTGTTTTCAACATCGCGAGAACTACTGCGACATGTTAAAAAACATTCACACCCTTGGTGTAAAACATCATGAGAACCACTCGAAAAACGTTACTTAGTCACGTACAGTTTTTTACCGTTCATTCTTAGTCAACAACCCATAAATAACAAAAAACAAGACATGTATGTAGTATCACATCTGTTAAAGCAAGTATTTAATATCATTGTTTTACAAAACGTGACCAGGTGCTGAGTACACTATCACAAAAGATCTAGTTTAATGTTCGAGCTTAATACAATGGTATCTGACTAATTATGCATGAACATCTGTTCGCAATTAAACAGTGTTTCTTTGATGTTGAATTAGATAACGGGTGCGCACGTGTGCAATCAAATATTCAGAGCTCACGGTTTTGTTCCACGTGAGCACCCGATATCTAATACAACATTCAATAATTTATTTACAGAACCATTAGCTTGAATTCTCATTATATAGTGTATTTCAAAAATCCACGCGATAGCTCGCAGATTACAAATCTAGCCAAGCAGATGTACCCAGGTCGGACTGCCTATGTCCAAGAAAGTTTTAAAGACGCGACGTCGACCCCCACACGGTTATTTGCTAATCGACCTTCGTCAGACAACACCCGACGCTTTAAGACTTCGTAGTCACATACGAGTATTTCCACACCAACAACAAGTAGTTTACGTACCTAAATAACGAGATGGGAGAAAAGGTGAGAAGACATGCTGATATGTTAAAGTTTCTAGGTACGGCCAAACCCCCCATCATCAAGGCTGTTATGAAAACAGCGTCACCCGATCTTGTAGGAACACTCTGCGAATGTTGTCACAACGTATTAAAAGGTAACGTTACACTGACACCCCCTCAGAAGAGGCGTATGCGTCGTTACAAAAACAAACTGAGAGCGCTCACCAAAAAGAGCTTGTCGCTCAAAAGACGAAAACAATTTTTACAAACCGGAGGTTTTTTAAGTGCGTTGTTAACTCCACTACTAACCCTGCTAAGAGGCATCTTGTAGATGGCCAAGAAAATTATTTTGATGGACCCTCGTTTGTTAGAGGCTCAAAAACCTTATAGAGCCCCCGACGCTCTAAGGGATAACTTGGGAGAATTGGACAGTCAAATGCAACTAGTCTTGGAACGAGAAGATTGACCGTTGGGTGACAAAGCTAGACTATATCAACGAACACTGCAGCAGTATTTGACTCGTCTAGAACAGTACAGTCACGTGCCTCTAGGTCTAGTGGATATTAAGTCTCCACTTAACGAGTCGATCTCGAAGCCTTCGCTCGAACAACCCACTGTACTTAAAGACGAGATTGTCGACAAAACTCTTCAGTCCCCACCCGAACAAGTCACACCCACTAATCGAAAAAAGGTGGTTGCCAGTAAATTGGGAGAAACATCGTCGTATTTGCTCAGAAGAAGAAAAAAGACAAAAACACCAAAGTGGGAAGCATGGCCAAAGAAGTGAATAAGATTTTAAAACAACATTACTACGAACCAAAACGACCCGGGTTGTATGGCGGAGTCGGTGCCTTACAACGTAGCACCAAACTTACTCGTAAAAAAATTGAAGAGTGGTTAGGTCATCAGGATACGTACACCTTACACAAACCGGTGCGTATAAAATTTAAAAGACGCACCACCATCGTTGGTGGTATTGATCAACAGTTTCAGGCTGATTTAATAGACTTGCGGGGTTTAAAAAAAAATCAACGATGGGTTTTCCTATCTAGTGACGTGTATCGATGTGTTTAGTAAATTCGCTTGG
Organism: Oreohelix idahoensis; assembly: GCA_024509875.1. Lineage (NCBI taxonomy): Eukaryota > Metazoa > Mollusca > Gastropoda > Stylommatophora > Oreohelicidae > Oreohelix > Oreohelix idahoensis. Next base: position 507,293 of record JAMPIV010011519.1, on the reverse strand, counting down.
GCTATTCCGTTGAAAAAAAAACTGGGAAAGCTTTAGTAGCAGCGGTGAAGACAATTTTTACCAGTCGCAAACCTATAAATTTTCAAACAGGCAAAGGCAGTGAGTTCGTCAACAAAACATTCTTAAAGTTTCTAAAAGACGAGGGTGTCCATTTCTTCACTACGGAGACTGAAGATACTAAGGCAGCTATAGTCGAGAGGTTTAATCGAACACTCAAAGAAAAAACGTGGCGTTACTTTACCAACACAAACAGTCTTCGCTACGTCGACGTGATAGAGCAACTGGTCCACAACTACAATTATTCGTATCATCAGAGTATTGAGATGGCGCCGGCGGAAGTTACCCCAAGCAATCAAGAAGAGGTGTGGCATACGTTGTATTCGACCCCTGACGTCATCGGCATAAACGTCTATTTTAAAGCCGGTGATCGCGTGCGGATCGCCCAAGCCAGACACATTTTTAAAAAGGCTTATACGCCGGCGTGGACAGAAGAACTGTTTACGGTCAGCCGACTAAACCAAACAAGACTGGTCACGTACGTCCTTAAGAGGATTCGGGTGAGGAACTGAAAGGTTCTTTTTACCAAGAAGAGCTGCAGCGGGTCGGTGGCAAGATAGTTTATCGAATCGAGTCCATTTTGCAAGAACGGCGAGGTGTCAGGAGTGTTAAAGAGTATTTAGTCAAATGGTTCGGTTATAACTCGTCATTCAACAGCTGGATTTCCGCCAAACAACTAGCGAGATATCGAGACTGATGGAGATAGAAGAAGAAGTGAGCACCCCAGTTTTGCGGTCACCCCCTCCCAAGACCACGAGAACCTCGATCTGGCCTTTTTTGGGGAAACTAGTCCCGCGACTAGAGATCGTTTTCATCTGTCAGATGATTGTTATATATGTCGTCATCGGGGTCTCGTTATTCAATCTGAGTCGGAGCAACGCAGAGGGACCGGACGGCAAGTTTTGGATCGCCTTAATGAGCAGTTATCTGGGTTACATGTTACCTAACCCTAAGATAGGATGAGTTTTTACGTGACTTTACCCAGCAATGCCTCGATGAAAATATACCCAAACAATAACGCCGGTCACTTTTTCGTCAAATTGCCACAGACTATAGACTTGACTTCGCGTTACGAGGTTGGTTTGGTTGAGATTCAATTTCCCAAAAGTGATTATAACGTGCTAGAGGATGACGTATGGATACATTACTTCCCCAACAAAGAAGATGAGTCTATACTACTCACGTTGCCCGCCGGTCTATACACATCACCCGACACGCTGATCGACGAGTTGAATCGTTTGCTTTTAGACACGGATGTGAATGAAAAAGCCCGAGTTAGATTCCATTTTAACAATAATAAGGCCACCTTTAATCTGTATGATCCGGAGGTTGAAGTTAGAATTAGCGAGACGTTGAAACACATGTTAGGCTTGCCTTCCTCGCTCGCCACAGACATCGACCCAATACTACGAGGAGAGACTGAAGTACAAATGGATAGCGACATGAAAAATGTATACGTGTACTGCGACTTCGTAGCGGCGAGACCGGTTGGAGATGCCTCTGTCCCTTTGTTACGGATTGTCCCTATTTTGGACCGGACTACCGCTTCGGTTTTTAGGATTTACGACAAACCACACTACGTACCCCTGAGCCGTTTTTGAGACAGGGTAAGACTATCCCATTCACTAGCGGAGCTTCGGTGTTGACACTACACTTCCGAACTCACAGACGGTTTGATTTTGAATAGAAAAATGGTCAGACACGTACCCATCCGACGAAACACCAAAATTTATGAGGAGTTTTACTGCAACCAAGCTGGACACGGGATGCCAGTGTTTATTGGAGGCAGAAGTCAAAGAGGACATGGCTTGGGTAGTTTTTTCAGCGGGCTCGGTCGCATGGTTCTCCCGTGGTTAAAAACTGGAGGCAAAGCTTTACTCAGAGAAGGGGTTGGCACCGGTCTACAGGTCGCGAGCGATGCGTTAGCCGGCAGAAATATTGGTGAGTCGTTTCGTGAGCGAGCCAAGGAATCGGGTCAACGTTTATTACAGGGAGCGATTGACCACCTCACCACTAACCAATCGGGTAGCGGTCTTAGCAGAAAAAGAAAAACGAGAGCTGCCCCACCTGGCGAGCCGAAACGAATAAAACGAAGTAACCAAACTCGTCCTTCTCATTCTCACAAGAACAAGCGACGGTACACTGATATATTTGAATGATGGCGCTTATTCACCCCAGCTCGTGCGAATGTCTTCACAGTGGTCTAGATTTGTTTAGCGTACCACCAACGCAGACAGCCGTAGAAGCGGGTCAATTTGTGGAAATACACCCGTTGGCCGCCTTAGCACCTGGAGCCCCGGTGGAATTTGTAATATCGGGGAACGGTGAGGAATATCTAGATTTGTTCAATACTTTTCTGCACGTGCGCGCCAAAATCACGTTAGCTAATGGTAACACATTACCCGCTGATGCGGAGGTGGCCCCGATCAACTATTACCTGCACAGTTTATTCTCCCAAGTCGACGTTTCCCTAAACGACACGCTGATTACACCCAGCGAGAACACCTACCCATATAGAGCTTACCTGGAAGCCACGTTGAATTACGGGGAGGAAGCCAAACGCGGCCATATGACAGCGGCTCTGTTTTACAAAGACACACCAAATTTTGTTACGGAAACAATTGGTGATAATAACAACGGACTAAGACTGCGTCGACATATAGCGGCTGGTTCTCAGGACATTGATATGATGGGTCGTTTACATTCATATATTTTCGCCCAAGATCGCTACCTGTTAAACGGTGTGACAGTTAAAGTAAAACTCACGCCATCTAAAGATGCGTTCAACGTGCTGGGATACGACCCCGCCGGTGGTTATAAATCTATTATAACTTATGCGGCCCTGGTTGTCCGGAAAGCCAAATTAAACCCCGTCGTCTCTCTAGCCCACGAGAAAGCCTTGTTGCGAGGTAATGCCAAGTACCCCCTGAAACGAGTTGTGCTAAAAACTTTCTCTATTCCTAGAGGCATGCTATCGCACATGCAGGATAATCTATTTCTCAGTCAAACACCTACACGGATTGTGATTGGCCTAGTCACTTCGACCGCTTTTAACGGGTCGTATACGTCTAACCCGTTCAATTTCGCTACCTTTGGTCTGATATATTTAAATGTCAGCGCGGACGGTAGAACAGTCAGTGGCAAGCCTTTGTCTATGGGTTATGAGCACAACCAGTACGTGAGAGCCTTCTTCGGGATGAATCTAGCTATGGGACTGGTTGGCAAAGACGCCGGCAACGACCTTGAATACAGACATTTTAAGAATGGATACGCCTTATACGCCGTTGATCTCACCCCCAGTCTACTGGACGGTGACCAGTTTGAGATGGCCAAGTCGGGCCCTGTCTCAGTAGAACTTAAATTCTCCGAGGTCACGCCCGAACCATTACAGGTCCTCGTCTACGCCGAGCAAGACTCGATCTTGGAGATCTCGAAATCGCGCCAAGTTTTGACAGACTGCACCACTTAGACGATGAATACAGACGAGATATGGACCATACTCCTGTCGGATATATTTGTTAAACGAACTGGGCTCGTTAAAGTTTTAGCTCGTGACCAATTACCTCTACGTATCGACCCGAACCAGACGGCTGCTTTCGTCATCAACACTGACCCTAGCTATCGCCCCGGTGACCACTGGGTCGCTCTATATTATAAAGGACTTGGCACTTTTGAATATTTTGATTCTTTCGGCCTACCACCTAGACACCCGGACCTGATTAATTTTATAACCAGAAACTCTAACCGACCTTTTAACTACAACGCTAGACATTTACAAGATGTAGTTACCAATGTTTGTGGACTCTACGCCATTTATTTCATCTTGGTCAAAGCTCGCGGTGGTATTATGCAACGCGTTCTACTGCCCTTTTCGGCTAGACAACACGTCAACGATCGATTAGTTTTTCGACTAGTCAGACCCTGGCTAGCGAACCACAAGACTGTTTTTCCTTCATAGACACTTACACCTTGTTGAAGATGACTACCCCCGCACCCACCACCTGGGTGTACACGAACAAGAAGACTCACCAAGTAATCCGAACCGACTGTGCTCTGAGAGCTCCTAGGCGTACATGAAAAAGAAGTGCGGTTAGACGTCACCCATAGATCAACTAATTTTGTCAATAAATATATAAAATGTATCTAGTGTTTTCTCTTTTATATTTCTCTCTCTATATATATATATATGTATAACTAAATATCGTCTACATATTGTATACATAAATGTTGTAATATATTTAAATATATATCGTATAACTGGTGTACCATAAATATATGTATACCTAAATATTGTATAAACAACAACATAACAACACATGCTGTAACACATAAATAACCACACTACCAGGACGTCAGATGCTCGTCAGAGGAAGTCACCCCGGCTAAAATATATCGCTATATAAAAAGTCACGCCCCGCCACATTTTCCTTATATAAAAGTCACGCCCCGCCACAGCGTTCCGCCACAATGCGGTGCGTTTTATGCATTCTCTACTACTACTGTGAGACCAGAGCAGTTGTGATTTTAAATTAACTGGTTGCTGAGATCATATATCGCGTGACTTCCTGTACCTGTTGCTAAACTGAAAATTATCACCAGGGAAAACCCATGTTACTAGGACCACGGTCAGAAGTTCACGGCGAAGTCTGAAAGACTTTTCGCCAGTAAAACAGTGAACAGAGAGAGAGAGAGAGAGAGAGAGAGAGAGAGAGAGAGAGAGAGAGAGAGAGAGAGAGAGGTATTTATTTCAGAAGAATGAGAGATCTCCTGATTTTAGACAAGTGGTGGATTTTCTAGAAATAAAAGGAATGAGTGATTCGGTATGAGAACAGATTTAAGAAGATAAAACAAGGTGATTTTACAATCGTGACACACATCACTATCTGATATGGGATTAGCTACCTACATACTGAGATAAACAGCTATAGGTAAGTAGAACCTGAGTCTGGCTGATCCTCCCAGGATCAACATGTTTTTGTTGTCTGTAGACAATTAGTCATAGTCCCTACCCTCTGGGTATCTTTTCCTGAATGTTACATACATGTCTTGTAAGTAGAGTTTTTCTTTGCCGGATTCAGTCTATCTTGCTTTGTTCACGCTTAGATCGCTTATTTTATATCATTCCTGGTCTTAGTTTTTGTGTGGTGTCTCCTCTCACATAAATTGTTATTATAATCCAAGATCCGTTCATTCAGATTTTTTAGAGTGTGTCAAATATCGTCTCGAAGAGCCGGTTCAGTGCACATTCTCCTCGTATGTTCTCTCCCTGTAAATGATATTGTTTTTTAAAACTTCCTCGATCATCTCTCTCTCCCCTCCCCTTTCTCTCCCCCTTCCCCTCTCTGTCATAGTCTGTTAGGTGTTGCAGCTTAACAACTGTGATGTCGCTTACTGTACAGGCTGGAAGGCCTTAACATCGAATGGAGTCTCCGGGAAAAGGGGGGGGGGGGGCAGCTGGAGAATGTGTAGCTCAATCATGTTAGGAAGAAGTGACAAAGATAAAACCCAGTCAAAAGTTAAAAGACACTATCTATCTATCTATCTATCTATCTATCTATCTATCTATCTATCTATCTATCTATCTATCTATCTATCTATCTATCTATCTGTCTGTCTGTCTGTCTGTCTGTCTGTCTGTCTGTCTGTCTGTCTGTCTATCTATCTATCTATCTATCTATCTATCTATCTAAATGTCTGTCTGCTTGTCTGTCTGTCTATCTATCTGCTTGCCTGTCTGTACATCCGTCTGTCTCTCTGTCCGTCCGTCTGTTTATCTCGCTCCCTCTCTCCCTCTCTCGTTTTTTTAAACCGAGAAATTTAGTCAACCTCAAAGTAGATGGTTTACAGTATAAAGAGAAAAAACTTTAGAGGATCATAATGCGATCAAAAATATTGAACGTCAACAAAGAGAATGTCTGTTTCCAGTTGTAATCTTGTGTTTTTATTGGTGTGTCTGTTTTATGAATTTGAGATGGGGTGGGGGGGGGGGGGGGGGGGGGGGGGGGGGGGGGGGGGGGGGGGGGGGGGGGGGGGGGGGGGGGGGGGGGGGGGGGGGGGTGCACAGCTTATATATATTTGTTAAACTTAATCCGCGACGAGTTAATAACTTGTTATAAGCAGTGTTCTTTCCGTATCAGCACCAAGACACATTTGTTTTTAAAAAAATGAAAAAAAAAAAATTAAGGCTTCTTCCTTCTATGTACCCTGTCACAAGCTCAGTATTTGTATCGACAACAAGGTCATTCAAACCAGCAATATATTTTTGTATTACTGTGTTTTAACGCACCTGATTCACGCATGAACCGACTATTTTTTAAGCAGGGGTTGGTTTTTGAGGACAACAAAAGGAAATATCAAGATCCGATACTGCCAACTTTGTTCAATATGGCCAATACAAGACGCCTGCACATCAATATTTGGGCTATAAAATGCAAACTGTTGCTGGAATAAAACTTAATTACCACATTAAAACAAGCAAAATAATTACAAAAAATACAATTTCTCCATTGTTCCTGAGCGACAAGCGAACGTAATAGTCACAGACCTGTTTATGAGTTCTGAAAGATCATTTAACACAAGTTTAAAAGTTAACATTCCTAATTTTAGCCTTTGTGATATTAAACATGTGGAGATTTCTATTCTTGATGGCTGTTTGCTGGGTTGTGAAAAAAACGACATCAGCTTACATAAATGGAATTCAGTGTACTTTCTTCTTCTTCCTCGTTCGCCTAATTCAGTGGACTTTGACAACACAGCTTGACGATCTAAGCTTTGACAACACAGCTTGACGACCTAGGCTTTGACAACACAGCTTGACGATCTAGGCTTTGACAACACAGCTTGACGATCTAGGCTTTGACAACACAGCTTGACGACCTAGGCTTTGACAACACAGCTTGACGATCTAGGCTTTGACAACACAGCTTGACGATCTAGGCTTTGACAACACAGCTTGACGATCTAGGCTTTGACAACACAGCTTGACGATCTAGGCTTTGACAACACAGCTTGACGATCTAGGCTTTGACAACACAGCTTGACGATCTAGTCTTTGACAACACAGCTTGACGATCTAGGCTTTGACAACACAGCTTGACGATCTAGGCTTTGACAAAACAGCTTGACGATCTAGGCTTTGACAACGCAGCTTGACGATCTAGGCTTTGACAACACAGCTTGACGATCTAGGCTTTGACAACACAGCTTGACGATCTAGGCTTTGACAACACAGCTTGACGATCTAGGCTTTGACATCACAGTTTGGCGTTCTAGGCTTTGACAAGACAGCTTGACGATCTAGGCTTTGACAACACAGCTTGGCGTTCTAGGCTTTAACAACACAGCTTGACGATCTAGGCTTTGACAAGACAGCTTGACGATATAGGCTTTGACAACACAGCTTGACGATCTAGGCTTTGACAACACAGCTTGACGATCTAGGATTTGACAACACAGCTTGACGATCTAGGCTTTGACAACACAGCTTGACGATCTAGGATTTTCCGACGATCTGGTTCTTCTGTCCCATTACCGTAACTAGATGTAAGACAAAATGAAAATACTCGATGAGATGCCACAGCAAATGGGCTGTGACAATACACAGACGAAAAAGGTAATGAAATGAGCTTAATGACCGAAACTTTTACAAGGTTGCACGCGAAGGAACATCAGTACTTCTTTGTACACTCTCAGGCGTTGTCGTAAAGTGTAAACACACTTCTTTGTTAATCACACAGCCAATCAACGAGCACCGTTCACCAGTCTCTGAGACAGAATAAAATTAAACTTAAGCCCTGTTTTTCGGATGTCGGTTGCGGCCATCTTGTCACCCAATATGGCGGAAAAACTGAATAACATTAGCCATAAGCCCTGTTTTTCTAGGACTCGTTTCGGTCAAGGACGGTACGAGGCATGGTACAAAACTGCAGACAACCAATCAGCTTGCCCCGCCAGGAACCAACCAAACGCTTTCCTTAAGCAGTAGAAGTTACTTCACCTGCCTATATAATCGGGCGAGATTTTATGCAAAAACACGCAACACCAACACGAAGCCAGATACCGACCGACTGAAGAGGAGAAGCTGTCAACTTTGATTTATTGCTTTCCTGAGTGCATTGACCTGCAGCCTGCTTCAATAGTCGGATCAAAACCTGGCCTGTTTTAATCTTGGAGGGTAAATATAATTTACTATTGGTAGGCAAATAGGCCTACAGCAGATATATAATGTTTGTATTGGTTGTGTGTCAGTTATACTACCTACATCTGTATATATTTAATATATTTTGGTTCACTATGAATGTATCAGGTTACTGATTGTATCTTGGGGCATTAGGTATAATGATTGTATTTCCTGATATGATTGATGAAGACGAAGACTAATAGGACTCATGCTTCAATCTATTGTCTCCTATAACTTCAATCTATTGTCTAAGATAACTCCAAACTGAAATATAACCAAAACAGTCCTTGTTAGAACTCAACCTATTGTCTCCTATAACTTCAATCTATTATATCAGACCAACTGAAATATAACCAAAAAAATCCTTGTTATTGTCTCACATAACTTCAGTCTATTGTCTCAGATAACTCCAACCTGAAATATAACCAAAGCAGTCCTTGTTAGGACTCATCAATCTATTGTCTCATCTAACTCCAACCTGAAATATAACCAAAACAGTCCTTGTTAGGACTCAATCTATTGTCTCATATAACTCAATCTATTGTCTCGCATAACTTCAGTCTATTCAGATTACTCTCACCTGAAATATAACCAAACAGTCCTCGTCTCATATACTCCTATCATAAGAACATAACAATATTGTTAGGATATATGTTACCAGCCAGTTTAGCACTTGTCAGAGAAGGCCTGGTATATTATAGGGGGAAGGAAACGGTTGTATCACACCAAGGTGTACATATTATTGGATGTATTCATGTATTGAATTTATATTATTGGATGTATTCATGTATTGAATTTATATTATTGGATGTATTCATGTATTGAATTTATATTATTCAATGTATCCATGTATTAATTTATCAGAAAGAATGTTTTGCAAGTAGACACCCTGTCTTGTCTCTCTATTGCTAACTCATACTGAGCCATGTTGTCATTTATCCTACATGCAGACACCTGAGACACACGCTCATTTCACCCACACTAGAAATAGGTGGGCTTGATGACAGAAATTAGCCCCTATTTTTACTTGTTACAGGTTTTATTCGTGTCATCAAACCTGAGGTCGTATGTCGTGTCAATCCAGCTGCCTGGAACGTCGCAGGAGCACAGTGATTGCGCATGATCTACCTCTTTAGTCCCCCTCAGTCTTGGGTGGGCTAACGAAACGACCATCAGCGGGTGCTGTGTGCAAGAAACTAAGAAGGACATAACTTTTGAGAGATGAGTACACATTAGTACCATTTCTGTCAGCATTGTGAGCAAAGTAACTGTCAGTGACGATAACGCGAGTTAGCATAGCAAGAGACAAAAATAACAGCATAGCTGATAAATTTTATATACTTAATTAACAGCACAGCTGATACATTTACTATAAGTGATTAACAGCCCAGCTGATATAAATTTGTATCCTATAATTGGAAGACTTGTAATATATATAAATATATGTGAATCATTTGTGAACTTACAAATCCATTACATTCCATTGTTTCAACATCCACCCTTCAGCACAAGAGTAGATAGTGTATATACTAAATAAATAAGAAGGAAATTGTATTTGAAAACTTGTCAATTTTATCATTGTTAAGTAAAATCTGTTTCCTTGTCTTAATATCACAGTTAGTTACACAGCGGAGGTGGCAATTTATGTCGGTCTCCTCTCCACTAATGTTTCGAGATCAGATCATTCACAGCCGTAACTAATTTGTGATACCAGTAGTTCTCTCAGACACTGGGACTTCACCATTTTCTGCAGAAATTCTATTTCTGTAATTGTCAGTACTATACTGATCCAAGAGCCAATAAAAACCTCACGCCACAGACGTCAGCTTGAATATGCTCAAAGAAGGCAGTGGTCAGCATCAGTACAAGATATAGAAATCAAACGCATATCTTTGCTACAAAACAGACAGAACTAGAAGGACATACAGTGGTATAAAAATAACATTAGAAGAAGCAGGAGGAGCTTTCGTTGCATTGGACATCAAAATAAGTCAGGTCCAAAACACATACTCACACATACATCTTCAACTCAGACGTCAATGTAAGTCCTATTGTATAGCTCTGAAACATGAAGAAAGACAAAACAAGCAACCATGAAGTTACACATTTTCACAACAGGATGCTTGAGTTGAATAGAAGAGTTGGAATGTTACGGCAAGATCACTAGTTTTGGAACTTATGATATTAACCGGACAAGTACCATTTGGGCAAGGGATGTGAAGAGGACGCGGCAATGGATAGGACGTACACTGAGGAGACCTTTGATAGTGTGAAAAGACAGCCACTGTTCTGGAATCCCTATAGTAACAAAATGGTACAGACCGAGAACACACAAAGTAAATAACTGGAGACAGAAAGGAAAGGGATGAAGAAAAGAGAAGGATCTTGAGCTGATGGCACAGGATGGGATGACTTGACATGAGTTTCTTGACGGCTTATGCTCATTCGCGGTAGCATAGTGGTTAGTGCACTGGCTTCCTAGCGCAGTGGTCTATGGTTCGATCCCCAGATGAGGTGGGATTTTTTTAGGCCACAAACGGCTCCTGGGTCGACCCAGCCCCAAATGGGTACAAGAGCAACTCTGGGAAGGTTAAGTCGGCCGGCGTGATGCTGATCACATCATCCCTAGTGTGCCGACGGTCAAGAAAATATGTGCCTAACACCATATTCCCAATATGCCTCAATGGGCGTGTAACGGGATCCTTTACCTTTTTTTATGCTCCTTAGGTAGATGACAGGACAATAATTTGTCTGGTAATGATTGAATATTAAATATGACTTTTGCCCCTTCTTAGCACTTGAAAAGATCTTTAAAATAAAAAAAATTGTTAACATGAAATCAGCATTTTTATACAGACGTATAACATGACTGCAGTTGTTGTTTAACTAGAATTACTGAACTAGTCGCTGTTTCGCAGCCAAGGTCAAGTTGATTTCCTTGGCATCATCTACTCTATTGCATACAGCAAACGCTCCTGACACATACAAACACTCTTCGCAAGGACACAATGAGAACTTCAAAAATTGAATCAGACTTATCGTGCGTGTGGTCCAACATTTTATTACATACAATACAAGAACATTGCTTAATAAACTCACAACTCATCATAACAACTGGGCAGACGGCTAACAGATAGGGGTCCGCAGCTGGGGTTAAACGATGTGTGCAAGAGATAGGGCCTAGATTAGATTATATTAGATTAGGTTAGACCGACCGACCGACCGACTGACGCACCGACCGATAGACAGACTGACAGAAAGATAGATAGATAGATAGATAGATAGATAGATAGATAGATAGATAGATAGATAGATAGATAGATAGATAGATAGATAGATAGATAGATAGATAGATAGATAGATAGATAGTGACACGGGTTGCCTCCCCTTAGCTCTGCAGTAGTGGTCCAACAGTGGCCAAGACTCAAGATTAACTGATGTGGGTCTTCAAAGGTGTCTACCTTCGCACAAGACTACTCTTGGCAGAGTTGTAGGTAGAAGGATAATGATGCTTCTACCTCAAGGTAGTGTTTACAAGATATTCAGAAAAGCGAGAACAATGCTGCATGAAGCTGAGCAAATGTTAACTCCTAGTATCTGCCGTCAACTTTTGTGAAGGATAGGGTTTTCTTATAATTCGTTAGCTCGTTCAAGCCCCCAGCCGAGTTAAGTCAGCGAAATTCCTTTTATTATCATATAGTGCTGTTTAAGTGTATTTAAGAAATGGTCTGAAACATATGGTTGTACTTTATTCAAAATGATTAAATCAACTTTAGTTTTTGTCTTTATATAAGTAACAAATTTAATAATCAATTATGTTTTAACAGTTATATATCAGGACTTACAATATAGCCCAGGAAATCTCTAACATTTAAATAAGGAAACCGGGACTGAGGAAACTGAAGGATCACACACGAAGCCAGAGATGGAACTTATTAATTTAACGACACCCCAGACGCGTATAAGAGGCCGATTCAAGTCTCTTTTATTCATCTGAGCAAAAAAGTCTGTGAGTCAGGATTGGCGTAAGTTCTGATTTACATTTCATATTTATTACTAACATGTAAATATATATATATATATATATATATATATATATATATATATATATATATATATATATATATATATATATATATATATATATATGTCGTAGATTTTTAGATAGGAGAATTAAGACTGAGTTTGGTCCCTTCTGAATAGCTTAGAATGAGTGATAGATACAGTGAGAGCTGGTGAAAAAGCAATAGAATTTCCACACGTGAGATGATAGAATGTGATATAGAGGCTGTCTTTGAGAATCGAGATAATCTTCTCTCTCTCACCTATATTCTACGACCGTTTTTTTAAAAGGGTCAGACAGTCTAAACCACAGATATATATTACATAAATCTCTATCTACTCACGGGCACGCACATACACGTGACGACAGTTAAACACACAGATGTGGGAAATCTATAATCATGATTATATATATTATTTTTGAACGAGCTGACCAACGCACTAATTTAGTTCAAGAGGGATTTTTATTATTATCATTAAAAAAAAAAATCTTCTCACAACACCAAAAATTTCATCAAGGAAAAACATATACAAATAGTCATAGAATTCAAGAAAAATGCTACTAGGATGATAGCCCCGTAATGATATTAACTCTAGGTTTAGCCCACAGCCCCGTTATGAGACTGATGATGGCCCAAAGAGTCACAAATACATATTGTTAGGGTCTAATATTGTCCCCCTTAGAAGGTATAGACTGACATTGACAACAGTATCTATTCTAAAGGAACAACTAATACAACAAGCGAGTGCATTAAATAACGAACATCCTTCCGTCACTTTCACTCGGTTCATTCATCAGGGATCCCTGGCACACGTTCTTACCTATCAAAAACTTGATGTAGTTCACCGTCTGGCGCAACCGTAGGACACTTCTCTACAGTGAATCTGTATTCTTTGGATAAAGCGAATCCCAGCTCTACAATTACAGGTTTATTCCACTGTTTTCGGGGAGCGTTCACTTCACCAGTTAAATTTTAGATTTACTGTTAATGTCACTTGAATCAGGTTTGATAAGCAAGTTTAAACGGGCACACGGAGTTCAGAAACACGAGGATTCCCTTAATTTGGAAAAGATGACCAGTGGACAACTTCTTTCAACAGATAGCCTGGTTTCACTATTCACTCTTTCGACAAAAAAAAATGTCGGGAAAATGTTTATGTTATTGATTGTAATATTCAAGCCGCCAGGCAGAAAATTTACGTAGAGTTTATGGAAGGATTTAAGATCTGGCGCAAAGGCCCTGCATTGATCATTACAGTCTTTGAAACCCGTTAGTTGGATATAGTATTTCTGTCTAACACTGCTTGCCTAGGCACTGTCAGACCAGTGTTACTTGAGAAACCCACGTGGTTCAAAATAAGGACTGTCTATTTCTTCATAAATATCAAACTCTTATTAAATGCCGGTAAAGTTCGGGTCACCCCAGTATTTCACTGTATATAAAAAAAAAGGAAAGAACACATATCAAATAATTTACAATATGTACCCAATATAACTTACATTTTTAAACTGCAAGCGTACCGCTTGACTTATCATTTAAATTTCCCGTAAAGTAAGTTATGTAAATAAAATCAAACATCATGAATTAGAAAATACATACATATTTCGTCAACACTCAATGATGTATCTAGCGTTATAAGTTAGTTTTAAAATAGATTCTCTCGTCTGATTATTTAGAAGTTAAATTAAATTTCTTTATTAGCCGACTGAATTTAAGCAAGAAATATAATTTCTGTTTTCCACTGTAACTCGTCACTATAAATAATACAGACTAGATAAATTAAGCACTCTGCACAAAATCTAACTAGTGAAATAAAATCGGCAATTTAACACTTAATCACTTCACAAAATACTAGATAATAATATATTTACCTCAAACAGCACTACAGGATATCGCACAATTAAGAATTATACGCTTATATTTATGGAAGTCTAGAAGTTCGACAAATTGTCGCAACAAACTAAGAAACTTCGCTTATACAGCTCTACTCTTCGCGAACCACCTGTCTACTGCGAATATTGAGAAAGAATGAAAATAAAGTTTCAAACTAGGTTTAATATCTGAAACAGACAAAGGATAAACTATTTCCCCAACCCTGATCTCTCCCCCTTCTCATAACACCTACGTTTCACTTAGAAGCATGTCGTAACTGTCACCGGTGCGATTTCGCACCTTCGTTAACAAACTGACCGGGAAAAGCGCGTGTCAGTTGCAAATCTCAGACAACCGTCTGCACTGGGCGAAAGCGTGTTGGCAGTTTTAGCACCTACGTTTAGAATGACCAACAGTGAGTGCCGTGTCAGGTAGCGATTTTACACTTCGCCGAGAAATTCAGCCTGGGAAAACGCCTTTGACAGGTGAAATTTGCAGACGATAAGTCGGCCCTATTTCTAAGTATGAAGCACATTCACAGTTTCGTCCTCTGACATCTACGTAATAGAATTACGTATCCCAGTATGAGAAAAACACAAGGTAAAGTTTGAGAATACTGAAGAAAATATTTTTCGCAAACGAGTGATGCGAAAAATACAGGAAAAAACAAGTAAGGAAAGATAATAAAATAAAAGATGCGGGTGAGAGAATAGGAAGAAGATGTAGGCAATTTAATGATATAAAGACCTACGTGACAGGACGTCCCCCCTTTAAGATATGGAAGCACTCCATGTCTACGTTATGGAATTAAATTTCCTATAACCGTAGCATCGGGGTGTCTGTCTTCTTCCCTCTCATCTTCCCCCTCCATCTCTCTCCAATTCCTACTCAAGTCTACTCCCCAAAGTTTTCCTTCCTCTGGAATGTCTCCCATGCGCGCTTGAAAGAACGTCGCCGCTTCTGACATTTTTGAAAGATTTCGTGTGATTGCGGTGGAATATCCCTGCCACTATCATCATCTTCGTCAGCTTTGGCGATCGTCAGGAGATGGTCGGAGGTTGGCACTGGTTTTTCCAAGTATCTCTTTAAGAGATTTAAATGGAAAACCTTCTCCTTTCCTTCAATAGAGATCTGGTAGTTAGCCTTAGAAATCTTTTTCAGGACGGTAAACGGCCCTTGCCATCCGATCTTCAGTTGGTTGTTCTCGGTAGGGAGTAACACCAAAACTTTCTCTCCTGCTTCCAGTTCTCTCTCTTTCGCGACTTTCCTGTATCGGTTAGCGTGCTTGGTGCGTGCTCGTTTAAAGTTAGTCGTTGCTAGGTCCCACCCTAGTTTCAACCTTTCCTTTAAAACCGACACATATTTACTTGCTGAGACGACTGTCTCATCCGCCTTCTCGTCTGTCAGAGACTGAAGTAAGGCTTCAAGTGGCCCCTTAATAGGTCTGCCGAATAAAAGCGTAGCTGGCGGAAATCCTGTGGAAGTATGAGGAGATTCTCTGTAGCCAAATAATGCTGCACGAATACAAAGATCCCAATATTCAGGTTTCACTTGTGCCAGTTTACTTAGCATCATGTTGAGGTTTCCATTTGCACGTTCCACGAGCCCATTTCCGGCCGGAGTATATGGCTTAGTGTGGATGTGTTGGGTCCTCAAGATCTTAACGATCTCATCCATCAACAGGTTTCGGTATGGAGATCCGTTATCCGTCAACACTTGCTGAGGGAATCCCAACCGAGTGAAAATCTGCACGAGGGCTTCTGCGACATGCTTGGCATCTGCGCATGTTAGCGGGATAGCTTCTGCCCATAAAGTGCATGTATCGACTAAGGTCAGGATGAACCTGTTCCTTCTTTTAGTCCTTTCGAAAGGCCCTAAAATGTCGATCACAACCCGTTCGAATGGTGTTCCCACTATTGGCATTTCACCCATGTGGACTGGGGGTGTCCGTTGCTTGGGTGGCACACGTTGGCACTGGGCACAGGATTTGACATATCTGATAATATCAGTATTTACTCCTGGCCACCAATAATGAGTGGTTATACGTTGGTTTGTGGCGTTCTGTCCCATATGTCCGCTGAAGGGAAGAGAGTGCCCCATTTCTAGGATTTGGCTTCTGTACTGTTTCGGTACTAGGAGCTGGTTGTAACCTTGGTCAGGCTTGCCCGTTCTCCGATGAAGTACGCCATCCTTAGAAAAAATGTCCCCGTGCTGTTTGGGTTCCTTAGCCATGGGCAGTTTCCTAAAGCAGGGTGCCAAGGTAGGGTCCTTGTATTGCGCTTCTTTAAGTTCCATGGGTAACAAATTAGGCGCAGGCTCCCGTTCCTTCTTGGTTTGCCCTCTTGTAGTTACTGCTGCCACAATCGGCTCTTCCGGTTTCCCAATACACACGTATCTCCCGCCAAGTATGACTGGGTAGATGGGATCATCCACAACAGCCGCTTTGATCACACCTCTGACAAAATCAGAGTGGATCTCCACCAATGCGATGGGAAGCGCTGTAGGTGCATCACTCTTACGAACTCCACAAAGTTGGACGGTCTCTGCTGTCTCTTGACCGGGTTTGACCAGGTTTCTGGCAACAATGCAATCATACGAAAGCCCCGTGTCAAATAAACAAGAAGTTTGAGAACCGTTCAATGTAACAGTACCTCGCGTTGAGGGTCTATCCCCAACAGGTTGGGAATCACTGTCAATAATTCCGTCTTGCGAGACTGTCAATAAGCATCCGATGCGTTTTGGCTCGGTGTGCTCGGTCTGATCATATGTCCCGTGCTCAGGGGTTCTCCCTTTGCCAATTTGACCTTTCTGGCCACGCTGCCATGAAGGACGGTCGGGTTGATCAGACTGTTTGGGGTGGTTGGGGTACTTGTTCTTGTAAAACTTGGATTTTTCAGGAGGGGGGTTTTGAGGTCCAGTTTCTCTGTGGTTATTTTGGTTAGAAGCCTGAGAAGATTGCTCTAGGTTATGTTTTCGAAAATGCTCCTCTGTCGGTTTCCGCTTTGTGGCCGGTAGTTCAGCCAGCGCATTATGGTAACGCTCAGACTTCTCTAAGATGTATGCGAGCTTTTCTGCACCCTGCTCAGCTAGAAATCTCCGGGTATCTGCAGACAATGTGTTCTTTATTTGTTCTGTTAAAACAAATTCCTCAAGACCTTCATAGGTAGAGGGGAGCTGCGAGAGCTCAAGGCACTTTGTCAAATATCCCTTTAGACGGGAAGAGAACTGGTGAAAAGATTCAGAATTCTCCTTTCTGCTGTTGCGAAACAGTTGCAAAAATTTGCGAGCGTTCATTTCAAAGCGCTCCAGTAACGCTTTCTTCAACAGATCATAGTTGTCTTGTTGGCTGCTTTCCAGTTTGGCGTAAACATCATACGCAGAACTTTTCAAAGCCTGGGAAAGCTTCATGTTCCAACGCGACCTCTCTAAACCGTACAGAGTTGCAATTTTCTCAAATTTTTCTAGCCAAGTGTCAATCGTCTCATTTGGACAAGGGAAAGATTCTAGCGGAAAAGACATAGCAGTGAGGTGAAGAGATTGACTGTTAGAAGGATCAGTTAAGGAAGAATGAGGAGAAGACTCTCCATTGCTGGAGGTAGAGGCAGCGCCACGGCTTTGGAACTCTAGAGTTTTAAGAGCCAACTCGTGCTGTCTCTGTTTCTCTTTTTCCTCAAGCTGTCTCTCCTCCCTCTCCTTCTCCTGCTGTCTCTCCTTCTCTCTTTCCTCATGCTGCATCCTGCGAATTTCCATTTCCTCATCCATCTTCTTCTGCTGTAAAAGACGGTCTTCCGCTTCTTTCCTCTCCGCTGCTTCTTCTTTCCTCCTTAGTTCTTCTTCTTTCCTCTCCGCATCATATCTCTCAAGTTCGTCTCTGACAAATGCTTTCGCTTCCTCTCCTTCCAGTCCCTCCTCTCTCGCTTCGTCCCTGAGGAGTTGTCTAAGCTTTGCCCTCTCGGCCATATTAGGTCAGTGACTGAGACTAGTGGAGAAAGAAATTAAGAAAAAAAGATACACTGGTTCCTACCACTTACGAGAAAAAAATTCCCAAAAATTCAAAAGGTGATATCCTTAACCCTGGGATACCTCCTCCAAAATAAAATCTAACTATCGCTGCTATTATCGGCAATAAAGCACTTAATGCAAAACACGACTACGCCAACTAAATGGTAGTTAAGATTACTTCTGAAAAATAAGTTGCTACAGTGGAAACAAAATAATTATAGAGAAAAATAATCCCTTAATTTTAATCCACTACCAAGTTTACCCCTGAAGACAGTTAGGGTGAGGGAGGCAATTAATCTGGACAAATAGTCCGAAACGCACTCCTTAACTTTAGTTCAAACACCTTCCTGCTTCAGAACCCTTGTGAATGTTATACACTCACAAACTTTACCAGCGTTTAGTATTAGTAAATCCTTAATTAACATGTATTCCGACAACATCAACCTGTAACCAAATGTATAATGCTTCTTAATGCTGTGGAAAAAAAACTATCAGTTTGTGTGGTCAGCACGCCCGTAAACAGATCGTTAGTCTAGGGGATAAATTATTTAAAGATATAACAGCTCACAAGACATCACACTCTTACTCTATTTCAGAATAAAGTATCTTAAAGACGAGCTGATATTCGTCGTCTCGTCTTCCTATTCAAAGTTCAAAAACCGGAATCGAGCAACCATTTGTCGTACTCGTCTTCCTATTCTAAGTTCAAAAATCCGTCGGACGAGACCACATTTGTCGTATCGTCTTAGGATTTTGTGTTCAATTCCCGGTAACGAGCGACCATTTGTCGTAGATTTTTTGATAGGAGAATTAAGACTGAGTTTGGTCCCTTCTGAATAGCTTAGAATGAGTGATAGATACAGTGAGAGCTGGTGAAAAGCAATAGAATTTCCACACGTGAGATGATAGAATGTGATATAGAGGCTGTCTTTGAGAATCGAGATAATCTTCTCTCTCTCACCTATCTTCTACGACCGTTTTTAAAAGTGTCAGACAGTCTAAACCACAGATATATATTACATAAATCTCTATCTACTCACGGGCACGCACATACACGTGACGACAGTTAAACACACAGACGTGGGAAATCTATAACCATGATTATATATATTATTTTTGAACGAGCTGACCAACGCACTGATTTAGTTCAAGAGAGATTTTTATTATTATCATCAAAAAAAAAATCTTCTCACAACACCAAAAATTTCATCAAGGAAAAACATATACAAATAGTCATAGAATTCAAGAAAAATGCTACTAGGATGATAGCCCCGTGATGATATTAACTCTAGGTTTAGCCCAGACAGATGATGGCCCAAAGAGTCACAAATACATATTGTTAGGGTCTAATATTGTCCCCCTTAGAAGGTATAGACTGACTTTGACAACAGTATCTATTCTAAAGGAACAATTAATACAACAAGCGAGTGCATTAAATAACGAACATCCTTCCGTCACTTTCACTCGGTTCATTCATCAGGGATCCCTGGCACACGTTCTTACCTATCAAAAACTTGATGTAGTTCACCGTCTGGCGCAACCGTAGGACACTTCTCTACAGTGAATCTGTATTCTTTGGATAAAGCGAATCCCAGCTCTACAATTACAGGTTTATTCCACTGTTTTCGGGGAGCGTTCACTTCACCAGTTAAATTTTAGATTTACTGTTAATGTCACTTGAATCAGGTTTGATAAGCAAGTTTAAACGGGCACACAGAGTTCAGAAACACGAGGATTCCCTTAATTTGGAAAAGATGACCAGTGGACAACTTCTTTCAACAGATAGCCTGATTTCACTATTCACTCTTTTCGACAAAAAAAATGTCGGGAAAATGTTAATGTTATTGATTGTAATATTCAAGCCGCCAGGCAGAAAATTTACGTAGAGTTTATGGAAGGATTTAAGATCTGGCGCAAAGGCCCTGCATTGATCATTACAGTCTTTGAAACCCGTTAGTGGGATATAGTATTTCTGTCTAACACTGTTTGCCTAGGCACTGTCAGACCAGTGTTACTTGAGAAACCCACGTGGTTCAAAATAAGGACTGTCTATTTCTTCATAAATATCAAACTCTTATTAAATGCCGGTAAAGTTCGGGTCACCCCAGTATTTCACTGTATATAAAAAAAAAAGGAAAGAACACATATCAAATAATTTACAATATGTACCCAATATAACTTACATTTTTAAACTGCAAGCGTACCGCTTGACTTATCATTTAAATTTCCCGTAAAGTAAGTTATGTAAATAAAATCAAACATCATGAATTAGAAAATACATACATATTTCGTCAACACTCAATGATGTATCTAGCGTTATAAGTTAGTTTTAAAATAGATTCTCTCGTCTGATTATTTAGAAGTTAAATTAAATTTCTTTATTAGCCGACTGAATTTAAGCAAGAAATATAATTTCTGTTTTCCACTGTAACTCGTCACTATAAATAATACAGACTAGATAAATTAAGCACTCTGCACAAAATCTAACTAGTGAAATAAAATCGGCAATTTAACACTTAATCACTTCACAAAATACTAGATAATAATATATTTACCTCAAACACAGCACTACAGGATATCGCACAATTAAGAATTATACGCTTATATTTATGGAAGTCTAGAAGTTCGACAAATTGTCGCAACAAACTAAGAAACTTCGCTTATACAGCTCTACTCTTCGCGAACCACCTGTCTACTGCGAATATTGAGAAAGAATGAAAATAAAGTTTCAAACTAGGTTTAATATCTGAAACAGACAAAGGATGAACTATTTCCCCAACCCTGATCTCTCCCCTTCTCATAACACCTACGTTTCACTTAGAAGCATGTCGTAACTGTCACCGGTGCGATTTCGCACCTTCGTTAACAAACTGACCGGGAAAAGCGCGTGTCAGTTGCAAATCTCAGACAACCGTCTGCACTGGGCGAAAGCGTGTTGGCAGTTTTAGCACCTACGTTTAGAATGACCAACAGTGAGTGCCGTGTCAGGTAGCGATTTTACACTTCGCCGAGAAATTCAGCCTGGGAAAACGCCTTTGACAGGTGAAATTTGCAGACGATAAGTCGGCCCTATTTCTAAGTATGAAGCACATTCACAGTTTCGTCCTCTGACATCTACGTAATAGAATTACATATCCCAGTATGAGAAAAACACAAGGTAAAGTTTGAGAATACTGAAGAAAATATTTTTCGCAAACGAGTGATGCGAAAAATACAGGAAAAAACAAGTAAGGAAAGATAATAAAATAAAGGATGCGGGTGAGAGAATAGGAAGAAGATGTAGGCAATTTAATGATATAAAGACCTACGTGACAATATATATATATATATATATATATATATATATATATATATATATATATATATATATATATATATATATATATATATATATATATATATATATGTATGTATGTATGTATATATTACCATGTGAATTTTTAAAAAAAGGGAAACTCGTTTGTGGATGTCAAAGTCATTTGAGGCTGGCAACCTCAGCGTATAGAATGTGATTCATGAAACACCAGTACGGGCTGGTGATTGCTTTATTGATAGTTTCGTAAAGAGAACTAAAAGCATAAAGTAGTTCCAGGTTCCCTATGGAGCAGGGAGGGAAAGATGAAAGAAATGATGTACATTCTAAGTATAATACTTACATTTTCAAAGCAGTGTAAATGTCCCTATAAACATAGTCACTTTAAAATTAATGTAAGTTTTCAAGCTTAAACCAGTATAAATGTCTATGTGAAAATATTCATTTGAAAGTAATGGAAGTTTCAAACTTTTCAATCAGTGTAAAACATAAATGAAAACATATTCAATTTATATTGTGAACACTTTTCAATCAGTGGAGATGTATATGTAAACAGACTCTATCTGTATTATTAACCTTTTCATTTAAATATAAAGTAACTATGAAAGCTATTCTATTTAAATGTAAAGACAATTTTATCCCGAGGGAATTAATTTAATTCTCATCGAGGGTAAAGTCTGAGTAATTGGCATGGTGGTATGGGAAGATAGGACACATAACTATGGGGTGGAAAACGCCATACTCAGAAGACCGTTTCGTTCTATTCTTTTACCATAGCTATTGGTGGTACCAGCAGAAAGTACTATCTCTGGAACAAGAAGGGAACCGTGGCCTAAGCTTTAAGACAAAAGACCCACGTGGTAGACTTTCCTTGACATTTCTGGGAAACGAGCTACCCCCGACAACCTTGATCAGAGACGAGCGTGAGCAGTGTGAAAAGAACCAACCCATAAAAAGGAGCAGAACCGTTATTGGCAGCTAAGTTCAAATCTGTGCTGCCACTTGATCTTCTTGTAACATCTCACATTCCTTAAAGACCATGATGATAACTTTTCTTGATTCATAACTATTCAAATTATTTCCAACTGTTAAAACCTAAAGTTATTATTAAATTTGTTTATTTTTAATGTTACAAATTTAACTTCGATTTAATCATTTTAAGGTTACTGCATATTTGTCTCAGTCAAATTACTACACACACTCTAAACAGAGCTATACTAAAATAATAGAATTCCACTGAGTAAATCAGGGGCTTGAACGATCTGAAAGTAATAAGTGCTTAAATCCTTCACAAAAGCATCGGCAGGATTACAGAGTTAACATACTCAGCCAAAGCAGTATTGTTCTCGCTTATTCTGAATATCTTGTGAAGACTCCCTTTGTAATAGAAGTGTCATCACCCTTCTTTCTGCATCTCTGCCAAGAGTAATCTTATGCGAAGGTAGATACCTTTGAAGCCCACATTATATACTCTTGAGTTTTGGCCACTGTTGGACCACTACTGCAAAGCAGGGGAGGCAATACCGTCCCAGATGCGACGTCGTCAATTCCCAGTGATTTTAGCATTTGCAATGGCGATCAATAAGGCGCAAGGACAATCTTTTGATTACGTAGGAGTTTTCCTTCCTGAACCTGTTTTCGGACACGGCCAGCTCGATGTCCCCCTCACCCGAGGAACAAATCATGAAAACTTGAAAGTTTTTGTTAAAAACACTTTTTTATCAGGGAACATTCTTTGAAACAAATCCACGCACTTTCACAAAAAATGTTGTCATCAAATAACTTTTATACTGAATTAAAAAATATTTTAAAAATATATTACAGTTTTTGATTTACTTCCGTCATTATTGACGGATTATTGCTAGTTACAAGATAACAACTTCCAGCATGAGAATGGAGGAAGAGACAGTTACTGCAGCCTTAAGGTGGATATCTGAAACTTCATTAACAAAGGCAGTCATTGTGTCAGACTCTCTCAGTCCATGCTTCGAAAGGTTCAAAAAGGTTGGCTACGGCATGAATAAAAACAATCATAGAAGTTTCGAGTCTGCAGGAACTGGTGTGGATCTACTGTCCTGGTCATGCAGAGGTATGCGGTAATGAGAGAGCTGACAGACTACCATCAAGAGCACCCGTGGTTGGGACACTGAATACGGATAAGGGAGAGTTAATGAGAACAATTAATGATCGCCTGTTAGATAACGACACTGCAATAGATGAATCATCAAGGTTAAGACTGCTGGAATATGGCATCAAACGTCAGGCTAGCAGAGATGGACATATAAGAGGATGCATCTGTCGTGTATACAACAAGCGAGCCACAGGAACAGTAAGCATTCACACTCTTCGACATATACTGAGGGAGACTGAGCACCTATGGGTTTGCCAGGATGCAATAATGTCGATTCTGTTCAACAATAATACGAGTAATAACACAAATTTAAAAAAAAATATTTAAATAGGGGGAAGAAATTACGGTGTGATCCAACTCAATAAAACTACAATGACCAAACTAACAGAACAATACAGTATGGCATGGAAAAACGGGATAGGGGGTTGGGGGGAGGGGGGGAGAGACTTTGCACTGCCTTGAAAAATCCCAAGGGTCACTTCCGATCGTAAGTATTTGCGTGAGAGAGTGTGTATGTGTGTATCTGTGTGGTACAGAATAGTTCTCCTAGTTAGAACCCGGATAATGAAACTTACTTCTCAGTTGACATGATAGAGCATTTCTAGATGGATTATTTTTTTCTGAATTAGACACAGTCATTAGCATGAGTCCTCGCTTTGCTATTGTCCTTGCTGTGAGGTGCGCATCAGGTACGCATAACTTCGTGCTCATTATCTGTGAAAGCTAGAGACCACCTCCTGCAGCTCGGTGAGTCACACACTGGTTAATAACATCTTGCTCAGGACTCGCTGGCAGAAACGGAAGACTTTACAACCAGTTATGAGACTATGACTTAAACGTCTCGGCCTCTCCTGTCACATAGAGAGTGACAAATTTCTAGAAATGTATTTATTTAAAGTACTAAGTATGTAACCGTCTACGTTACCACCCCCCCCCCCCCCCCCCCCCCCAATCCCAAGATCAATGAAACATATGATTCATATCACGGAAAAGGTAATTCATTATGTTTCATTCCATGTGAATTATAATGCTGCAACTCTTACGAGTACTTGCCCCTGAGTTATATTTTGGGCTGTCTTCCACCCATAAGATTCATGTTACTGTAGCAAAGTTTGATTTTGCTGGGGAGGTTATGATGGTATCCTAAAAGAATGAAATCCGTGTATGTATTAACCGTGTGAGGTCAAGCACATGTAGGCCCCTGACTCTATAAATGATGATGATGAATTATGTGCAGGGAACCTAACGCTACCTCCCTAGATCTCACACGGTCACTATTTTGGCTCTAGTGTCTGGTGTATGACCTAGTGTCTAGGGGAGAAATGAAATGATGGTACACAACACAAAAACACTTTAAGTTTCTATGAGGAAGTGAAAAAAAACCTGTGGTTAAGTTTTTCTTTAAATTTGATAATTTTTTGTACAATTTATTTTGCCTGTCCAGTCATATACGAGAGGCGTTCAGAAAGTAATGCACTACATCGTTTTTCACAGGAGCTGTTTATTCAAAAAGCATGAAATTTATACACAATATACATGGATATGGCATGTAAACATCGATATTATTCAACATAATCCCCATCACCTTGTACGGCTTTATGGCAGCGCGAAACAAGTGCATGTATTCCTAGCCCGTACCAGATTTTGTCTTGATCATGTAGCCATTGCTTCGCTGCATGAATCACTCCTTCATTATCTTCAAACCTTGTCCCACGGAGTGCATCTTTAAGTTGACCAAATAGATGAAAATCAGAGGGTGCCAAATCGGGACTATAGAGTGGATGGGGTAGTACAGTCCAACCCTATTTCGTGATTGCTTCCTGTGTTGCCAGACTTGTGTGAGGGCGCGCATTGTCGTGAAGGAGAAGCAGATCTGCTGGATTCTTGTGCGGCCGAACTCTGCGAAAACGTTGATTGAGTTTTTTCAATGTCTTAATGTAAGCTAGCGAATTGATTGTCTCTCCTCTTGGCATAACGTCCACAAGAATCACACCTTCAATGTCCCAAAAGACAGTGATCATGACCTTTCCAGCTGAAGGAATTGTCTTGAATTTCTTTCTTCTTGGTGATTGCGGATACTGTCACTCCATTGACTGTCTTTTTGTCTCAGGTTCAAAATGATGTGCCCAGATTTCGTCACCTGTAACGATCTTAGCCAAAAAGTTCTCTCCATCAGCATTGAAACGCTCCAACAATTCAGAAGAAATTGCTTTCCTTTGCAATCGGCGGTCATTTGTGAGACTTCGAGGAACCCATCTTGCGCAAACCTTAGAAAATCCGAGAGTTTTTATAACTGCATTTGCACTACCAAAGCTGACTGACAGCTGTAAGGCCAATTGTTGAGTAGTGATTCACCTATCAGTAAGAATAATGCCCTCAGCGCATTTCAACATTTCTGCGTTGGTGGCTGTGGCAGGACGTCCACAGCGCGGCCCATCAAGCAGCTCCGTATCTCTACTTCCTGACTCTTTGATTCTCTGAACCCAGCGACTGACTGTACTCCTGTCGACTGCAAAACTTCCATACACATCACATAGTCGCTTGTGAATGTTCACAACAGTTTCCTTCTCTGCAACGAGAAATTCTATCACAATTCGCTGTTTATAACGCAAGTTGCTAACACGCTCCATTTCAACGGTTTAGGGCAGCCGTATTATTTGGCCGATTGCAGTGCAATTTGGTGCACACAATTAGCACATGCCATATTTAAAGTGTGCTAAATTTCATGCTTCTATCTTCATTATTAGCTGAGAAAAACGATGTGGTGCATTACTTTCTGAACGCCCCTCGTATTGTGGACAGGTCTTTGAAAATGAAGACAAGATAGTTTACATAAAAGATCAACTGAAATTGTGTGGACAATCTGCCCAATAACTATAAAGTTAATATCTGTCTTTCCTGTTGGAATGTTCACAGCTTACACTTTATTCATCTAAGAAGGAGAGTCACTGTGTATGAGGGGCTGTATTATCATCATACCCCATCAACTTCCTGAGTATGATTTGAAATACCAATGTTTATTTAAATGAAACTGTCAGATATACCCAGGTCCTTAACATATCACCTGGGGTTTCTTGTTGAATGAGAAGATAGTGTGTAGTTGCAGAAATATCGATATCACATCACATGCCCAAGCTCCTGCTGTTATCTCTTGTCAGCATATATGAATTGTCGGAGACTTCTTGGCGATATCGTCACTCCTCAGGTTTCCTGTTACCAGCTGGCAACAGGAAACAAAACCTCTGCAACAAAAGGACACCCTGGCCTTTTATATCTGATCACTTTTGATATTATTTATTTCCCTACGGTGATATGGGGTCAGCCTCGCGTGCATTTCAGGTGCACTCGCCCCTAGTTTTTCATGACTCCCACCTTGCTGTGACCACACCTCAGGTCCCTATGGCAGATACGTCACTGTACATTTACATAGTTTTCCTCAATTATATAATGTGGGGTAACCACATTTCTTTTTATATATTTTTCTCTTCTTTTTCTTTTTAAATATAAATGCTTCAGGCATGTTGAACAGTGTTCATGGAACACGGAGGCTTACTAATATACTCTAATACAATAATATTCAAACATAATTATGACAACATACATCAGTTAGATACATTTCAACGTGAGGACTCAACAATGTCTGCTCCCGGCAGGTCCTTCACTTTTTCCCAATAGCAGTATCTAACTTTGGTAATGGGATTAAACATATTAAATTCATAAAGCATTCTTACCACAAATCAAGAAATATAAACAAATGACGCTGACTTGCAGAGAAATGGCCTCAGTTTCTTCTGAACTGTCCAGACTGTGAAATACTTATTAAGTTATTTAATTTACTTTTAAATTTATCACAGCTGTTCTCAGCGTATCTGAATAAAAGTTTTGTTCAACTGGCAATGAATAATGAAAGCTTTTTGCTAATATTTAGTAGCACTGGCCAATCGAAAGCTTGCGACTACCAGAATTCAAATGCAGTTTTTGAAAAACAAAAATTATTCCAAACAAACTCTGCGTCTGGTAGTCTATTGGCCAGTCTGCTTTAGTTATGCCCAATACAAAAAGATGTTTCGTTTTGGATTACATTTTTCCTACCGCTCCCTTTCCCTATTATACTCTTTTTACCCAAGCGAATTTGAATTTCCTCAATGCCTCTCTTCTAAGCTCGCGTCACCACTACCGTTATAAAAACAAGCAGGAACGACAGTCTGTCAGGTCGAGCGTCCGTAGACATTTAGTATTTTCTCAATAACTTGGCTAATACTTGGACTACCATATTATTTAAAACAGATTCTTGCTCCGTGAACTCTAAGCTATACTACCATATGATTTTTATGGTCAGATTCATATTGGTTTAGATTTTCAATTATTTCTCCACTGACAATCGTCAAATAAAATTTTGCACAATACGGCCATCTTCCCCTCTCTCTTTCACCTCTCCAGCATGTATTTTTCAAATAACTAATTTGTTTTAGTTACGTCAGAAATACTACCGCGTGGATGAAATAAAATTGTCTGCGTGTTTGCCTCGGCTGGCTTTGCTCCAGCGTGTATATATGCATGGCAGAATGTGTCAAGCGAAGCGGGGTGTTGGCGTGGCGGGTTAAGAATTGGCGTTAATAACACTGACAAACAACATTTTTCTTTCTTATATAAGAATAAGTGTTCTTAGGTCAGTTTCTTGCGCTGATTTCAAATTTGAAATCCGTTTATCTCTATCCCGTCGGGTTCTTAAGATATTTGTGAATAAATATATTTTTGGGAAACCGTTATTTGCTCCGTTTCATTTTTACTATATAACTTTTTAAAAATTAATAAAATGCAAAATAATTCTACTTTTTATACTGCTAAAAGATGTATGACATATGTTACGTTATATTTCAATTAGTTACTGTATTTTGAAATAATTCCGAGTGAAATATGGCTTCTAAAAGTTGTAGAAGTTCGGCTGATCTGTTCTGTTACGTGTGCGGATATTTTACAGATCGTGTTCACCAGAAAAACTTTACACCATTGCTAAAGAAAGCATATGAACTTTATTTCGATTCGAAAGTTGATGATGCAAATAAATCTTGGAAGCCAAATGCAGTTTGTTCGACTTGTGCAAATACATTGGCAGGTTGGTTACGAAAATCGCCGAAGCATAAGTCGATGCCTTTTGGAGTGCCAGTAATATGGCGTGAATCGACAAATCACGCTACTGATTGTTACTTCTGCTTGACAAATATCTATGGTTTCACTTTTAAAACTAGAAAGTCTGTGGTTTATCCAAATATTGAATCGGTTTCGAAACCAGTGCCTCATGATCCAATCACGTGTCCGATCCCAGTTCCACCAGAACAATATCCGTTGGACGTGAATGAACCATCAGAAAGTGATAGTTTACCTGCTTTAGAAACTAATTCTGACTCGGATTATATACCGGTGAATGATGGTGTTCACTTAATTAACCATTCAGAACTTTCAGATCTAATACGTGATCTCGCTCTCACCAAAGGACAAGCGGAATTACTCGGTTCGCGACTCAAAGAATGGAATCTTTTAGCGCCCAATACTCCGATATCTAAATTTCGTCATAGACACAGAGAACTTGTTCAATACTTTGAGATGGATGATGACATTTGCTATTGCAAAGATGTAAAAGGTCTAATGGTGCACCTCGGTCATGAGCACATAGTCAACGAATGTCGACTTTTCATCGACTCTTCCAAGACTAGTCTAAAAGCCGTGTTATTGCATAATGGAAATTTATTTTCATCAATTCCAGTCGCCTACTCTGTTCATATGAAAGAAACTTATGACAATATGGCTATACTTTTGGCAAAAATAAAGTACAATGACTACCAATGGCGGATTTGTGGAGACCTAAAGGTCATTGCAATTCTCACGGGCATGCAGACTGGGTATACTAAATTTTGTTGCTTCCTATGTGAATGGGACAGCCGCAACAAACAGGAACATTATGCAAGAAAGGTGTGGCCTATCAGGGATCGTATGCAGCTCGGGCATAAAAATGTAATACACGAGCCATTAGTTAACAAAGACAGCATCATTTTACCACCGTTACATATAAAGTTGGGGCTCATGAAGTGTTTCGTAAAAGCGTTAGATAAAACGAGCAAAGCTTTCACTTATCTTCGAGAAAAGTTTCCGCAAATTAGCGATGCAAAGATAAAGGAAGGTATCTTTGTAGGACCTCAGATTAGGAAAGTTATTGCAGACAAACAATTCGAGAACTTGTTACATGGTAGTGAACTTCGCGCATTGATGGCATTCAAATCGGTCGTCGATAACTTTCTGGGAAATCACAAATCTGTCGACTATGTGCATATTTTTAAGCAGTGCATAGATGCATACAGAATTATGGACTGTAACATGTCCCTCAAAATCCATTTGCTCGATTCGCATCTTGACTTTTCCCCTGACAACCTTGGCGAAGTCAGCGATGAACATGGAGAACGATTCCATCAAGATATCGCTGTAATGGAGTCACGTTATCATGGACGGTGGAGTGTGACCATGCTTGCCGATTGTTGTTGGATGCTTCATCGCGATGTACCACATGCCATTCACCGACGAAAGTCGACTGCAAAGAAATTCAAGCCTACATAACTGTTATACTTCTTGTACAAATGATGTTGTAATACTGTATGCGTTGTTAAAAAAACTTCAATTGCGTATTTCTAGAGATCCCGACCTGATAGAGAAAAACGGTTTGCAGATTTAAAAACAGCGCATTAAAATTGACCAGAAAAACATAGAAATGTTAGAGAAAGAAAAAAAAAGTTTTTTTTTGTTAGTCAGTGTAATTTGTATTGTATCGTGTAACACTACCAAAAAATGTAAGGATTACTACTAAATTTTGCGTTAAAGTTGACAGAATACGTTAATTCAGATAGTTATTTTGCGGCACACTTCCGCAAAATCATTAATTTTAAGGCTAGGCTGCAGCAGAGCTGGCAAAATGTTAAATATTAGTAGTACGTTTTCGAAACCGAAACTAAAACTCGTGTTAGATTTTTACCGTAGGATCGTTCTATAGGCTTTAGCACTGCAAAAAATTCAGCGCTATGCTGGCGTGTGAGAGGATCACCGTCAGACACAATAGGGCGGGTTTATTTATTATCATTTTATGACTAAAATCTTACTGAAATGAGCGATTATTCTCGCAGATTTTACTACAGTTACCTTGGCGTCCACTTCCCGGGTTCTACTATAGTCCGTTCGGAAATTCGTGCCCACACATTGAACGTTGTAACTTTGCAACCCCTTGACGGATGTTATTGAAATTTGTTACGTGCCCTACTGATATCAATGCAGTTATTAATATATTTTTTGCCCTTACAAAACTCATGTCATGTTCGAATTTTCTTCTTTAAGTTATATTAAAAAAAACTCTTACCGCTGTCTGGGTTAATCTTTATTAGTTCTACAGGAAAGTTACAAGATCCGTTCAAAAATTGCGCGCTTAATTTTTGTTACAGCACAGCACAAGCGATGAAATGTGCTATTCAATATATTTTTTGTTTGAATTAGTGTAGTGACTACATGTCCGCACGTGTGCGCACCTATTGTACACAGTCGCGAGTAATTATTTCAGCGGCGTATGCTAATTGCAATCAGTTGGCTGCAACGAAACAAAACGACACCAGCGTATAATATATTAATAAACTAAACTGCATAATTATGAAAAGCGCAATGAATCTGAAATGCAAATTTATCACTTTGCAGAAGGTAACTGTTATATTGTACAGGAATTTTCGCAGAGAGGCTAAGATGGGTTGTTTATACCACGACATCCAAGAACCAGGTAGGAGAACACGAAAGGCCCTGGGTGTGGATAGAAGATCTTTTCGACGTTGGATACAACAGGACGGTGATTGTACAGAGGCTGCGGTTAAGCAAGGAATGAAGAAAAAAAATGATGATTTTGACAAGGATATCATTAGACGTTTGATTTTGAAGATGTTTAATGCCAATCAACTTTTTACTCTCCGCATGCTGAAAAGTCGGCTGCAAGCAGAATGCGATATTAACGTCTCAAAAACAACTCTCTGGCAACTTGTCAGAAGTGTCGGCTTCACTTTTAGAAAAACGTCTGGCGGAAGGAATTTTTTATGTGAAAAACCACATCTGGTTGCACCTCGAAGCAAATATCTTAGGCAGATTCGTGAGAGAAGGCAAGACGGCTATGATATAGTGTATTTGGACGAATCTTGGGTTAATGCTCATCATAGGAACGAGAAAGAATGACAATCTGTTGACAGAGACCATAGAAGGAAAATTCCCAGCAACAAAGGTCAACGCATTATATTAGCACATGCTGGCAGCAGACAGAATGGGCTTGTCCGTGATGCAGAGCTTATTTTTCAATCAAAGTCTGTAGATGGTAGGGACTACCACAGTGAAATGAATGGGCAAATTTTTCGAGATTGAATAGTGAATACACTCTTCCCGACTCTAGATAGGCCGTCTTGCCTGGTGATGGATAATGCGTCCTATCATAATGTTCTAGCGCAAGAGGATAAAACTCACACTTCGGCAAGCACGAAAGACGAAATCAGGAGGTGGCTTGTGAATGAAAATATCTTCGCTGACAACAGCTATTTAAAACCAGAGTTCTTGCAGCTTGTGAGACAGAGGAATAAGACAAAAGTGTATCTGATTGATAAAATCATCCAAGAGCAGGGTCATGCTTCTCTTCGACTCCCACCTTACCATTCTCACCTTAACCCAATAGAGCTGGTTTGGGCTAGAGTTAAAAGGCAAGTGGCCGCCCAGAACACCACTTTTAAAATGTGCGATGTTAAAGACATGACTCGTGAGGCCCTTTCACGAATAGACACAGAGTACTGGGCTAAATGTGAAGAACACGTGCTACAGGAAGAAGAAGATTACTGGCAGCGAGATGGCTTGCAGTTTATCCAACCAATAACTGTTGTGAACTTATTGGAGTCGTCCGATTCGGACTGAGGCACGTCGACCGCATTCCTTCGTTTGTGATAAACTAATTTCATATGCCAATCTATAATAACACATAAACAGTTACGATTTGTCATAGCTTCCTGATGATTTACTGCTATCATGGTTCATTATCAGAACATCATTCCTCGTATCAAAATCACGTGAACAACCAATCACACATTTAGGACACGCCTTTGAACCGTCTTGTCGCACAAATGTTGTGATTTACTGTAAGAATTAATGTTACGGGCAGATTTAGGCAAATGTTCCAAGAAGATCAAAGAAAATCGCCGTTTTGCAAATTTCGCGACAGCTGTGGATGTAATGATCGCAAAATATTAACTGCATGAAAAATCTAAGACTGCATGCAAAAATTCATGTCCATACAACAAACGGTTTTGGTGAAAATTGACGCTTTCTGTGGGCACAAATTTCCGAACGGACTATAAGTCTTCTCACTGTTGTTATCACCTGTAGGTTCCCATCAGTGGCATGTCTAGTTATACTGGTTGGTTGTTTTCTCAGGGTGAATTTTGTCCATCTCCACTTTCTTTTTTTAACCTTCTCAGGCTGTTGTCTGGTTCTGTTCCACAGGTCTGTGTATGCTATTATAACTAGCAATTAGTTACGGAGGGGATGAAGCTGCCGATCTCCCAAGTGGCTGTGCTCTCTACGGCGCCACCTCAGATTGGGTGAAAAGCAGCTCCCACAACAAGCAGAACAGAGAAGAACACTCCGCAAGAAACACCAGGTAAAAAAGGAGCCAAGAGCTATCACATCAGGGGCGCAAATTAAGGGGGGGGGGGGGAGCGCTGCTAATTACGGAGAATGTGACAGAGGAATCTGATGGTGAAAATCGGGAGTTATGGTATGATATTCTTGGTAAGTGTCACGGATTTGACTGTTAATTTTATTTTACCAACACGTCCCATTTTTCTTACTCTTTTAATGTTCTGGTTTCCTCGATTTTTTTGCACTTTCAGTTTTCCTTTCTTCCAGATTTTACCTACACAGCACATTATTCCCCTCTCAGACCCACCCGCCGTTTTATTTCGTTCTGGCCTTCATTATAAATTCAACACTTGGTCAGTAGTGGTCAGTATGATAATATTACCTAAGCTGCAATGATAATATTACATGTGTTGTCTGACTAGGGGAAACGCGTGCGGCTCGTAACAGGTTTGATCTCCAGCGAGAAATAGTTTCTTTGAAGCGAACCGCTAGCCTACTACAGTCGGTAGCGGGAGCAAAGGGGAGACAAAACTCACGTCCGTTCTGAGATTTTTGTTGTGGCCCTTGAGCACTCACAGAATAATATTATGTCATATGTAGGAAATTTTCTCGCGGTTGTTGTCTCTGATGTAGTCTCTAGAAATAACTTTTGTCTTACTCATGATTATGTTATACACCATACATCCGTGGGAACACGCGATGGGGTTTAGCGTCTCTAGTAGACAACAAATATAGATTTACTCAGTCAAGCACACTCGTAAATTTTTCCTGCCCGTAGATGACCAAATGAGACAGGCAGATGTTAGTACAACATAACTAGATAGTGTTTCCTATTCTCGTCATCTCGAGGTAAGTAGATATCTTTTATAATATGTATATTCATGTTAGCTTTTATATATACCTGATAGGAGTGTGACTTGAATTATTTTAGGTGATTTCTCCCGGTAATTAGTTCAGTGATAATGTAGCGCCGTCTACCGCCTTAGTTAACGGGTGCTTAAGCAGTAGGTGTCTCCCGGTGTTATTGTTTACAATGGGTTAATGGTAAACTTTTGATAACAGATACTTACTAGGCAAAAGAACCTCATAGTCCGTTCAGAGCTTACCACGGGTTAAGAGTAAGCTGAAAGCGTCATTATTTTAAGGAAATGTCAGTGGTGTAAGTTATTCACTTAACACTGGACTAGTGACGTGCATGCGCTATAACACTTGAATTATAATGAGGTAGTCACTTATTACTTTCTGAGAGAAACTTCTTATAGGTGTGGAATTATTATATGCCTACTTTTGTAGTTAGACACCAGTTTTAACTTTCACGGCAGTCCAGAAAGCAGCCTTATGTTTCAGTCACAACAGTATTATTATAGCAATAACATTACATTTTCCATGTATTCCATTTTGGGAGGTTATTACTTTTTCCCTTTTTTGTGTAGCGACCCCAAGGGGCGCATACCATTTATTATGTAATGTCAAATGCTGTATTTTATGTTGTAAGATGAATCACATATCCACTCAGCTGAGACTACAGGGTTAGGAGTAGATTTTGCTGACAGGTACATGTGTGTACAATATATATTAGCCTATGCGGGCGCATGCTGATAATTTATAGAGTGGAAGTAACAGGAGGGCGACTCACATGGATAAAGACAGCCCGAGACTATCATGGCAATGATTAACATAATTATACATCCCATAGTGGGGCATAACTGTTTATTATAACGTTATTGTAATTTTATTGTTTGCTCGATATAAAGGTACTCTGTTTTGGGTCTCAGTTTCAGGATACCCTACTGCTATCGCAGGATTCCAGTCAGGCGAAGAACGCAACTATTCTCTTCGATCTCGCGGTTTCTGAAAGCAATTAGCACCACGAGTTGTCACCCATACCTGAAGTACAACCCTTTATCAACGCCCATCCCTCTAATGGGAAATGAGCTCACGCAGTGCATAACGAGCCATATAAATTCTGAATTCGTATTTGGCAGTAGTGGTTTCCTACTCGCCTCTTGATCACCAGTCACAGCATAGTGGCTTCCAGCATATCTATCAGCGCAACGACTTCAGAAGAATTGAAAACACTAGACTGTGTGCTTAAATGGAGCACTCAGTCACAAATAAAAGTTCAAGCCAGCCAAACCAGATTTAACATCAAGTACGCAGGCCTAATTTTTTCACGCGTTGGATAATAACGCAATGGACCATTTGTCCTAAATTGACCTCGTCTTGTGTGTGTTTCTGGTCATTCAAAACTTCGCATGTATTAGCGGTCAGCCGAATATAAACAGAGTCATCTACAACCTATCTCGTTATTAGGGTGTAACCAACGGTTCATGGATAGCGCCTACAGTGGATTTATTAGGGTATTTCATCACCTATAGGAGGATATATATACATATAAAGACACTAACTGGAGTTATTGAATGTGGTTCCCCAAAAGCGGAAGGATTGAGAACTTTGTTTATTTATTTTCTCGGTGTTCTACAGCAGGGTTTTATGTTGGTGAATTGTTATTGTCCGTTGGTGCTTAATTGGATTTCGTTAACTTGATGTGAATATTGATGCCCTTTCTTATGTTGTGTGCTGATATACATTATTTTCATATATTTTCTTCTTTCAAGAACCTTTAGTAAATTTCACTCATTTATTAACACGCTGTTCACGACCCTTCATCTTCTTCTTCTTCTTCGATCCTTAACCACCGACCGTCAAAGCAGTCAATGGCCATCACGCCTAGTGGCGTCTTGTAGGGCAACAACAAATTGATTCCACTTTGCACGGTCGGTGGCCATCCTTCGTACAGTGCCCCAACTCTGGTTCATTCTTTGCATCTCAGCCTCCACAGTCCTCCGCCAAGTTGTTTTTGGTCGGCCTCTCTTTCGCTTTCCTTCAGGGGTCCAAAACATAGCTGTTCTTGTGATGGCATCGGGGTCTCTTCTGAGGACATGACCAACCCAGCTCCAGCGTCTGTCAGCTATGATGGTGTGTATGTCCTCTTGCTTGCTACGAGTAAGCAGATCTTGGTTGGTGATGGTATTCGGCCAAAAGATGCGGTGAAATGCGATCCTTCATCCATACTTAATATTGCAAGCTCTTACTATGGTCTCTATGTGACAAGAGAAAGGAGAGAGAGCGGCTGGTGCTTAGACCAGTTAAGTGTGTTGAGGCTTGGAGAGAGAGAGAGATAATATTAATGAATCCTCTTCCAGGTTGGTATCAAGTTCACCCTATGTACACATTATCTGTGTGTATCTATAATTTTGTCAGTTCACTCTCATTGTCGATTTTCACTACAATTGTCTAACTCGACAAATACTCTACAACATGAACTCAACTACGACAGTAATGAACAAGTTGCCATCAAGTAAAGCTTACACCAAAACTGTTGAACAATATGAAAACCAAACCTTGTGCGACTTTGTAATGCTAAACGTATTGTGCCTCTGTGTCACACACTGGTTAAATTTTGACCCACCTCTGAAGACGGCTTCCGGTTCGGCTGCATAGCTCGCACCGCCCAAGAGCTGGCTCTGCTTACAGTCTTCTCCCTCCCTCAACCCAAAAACACACTCACAGATACATATCGGACAATTGTAAGGCATACAAGGATCAACAGGCTTCATTCATCAACAATTTGTGATGTGCGATAAACTTTCAGTAAATGTAGGTCATTACAAGATGTTGCTGAATGAAAATGAATTTGGAAAATGGGGTTTTTTTTCTGCTTTCAAACAATAGAACGTGAAGACATGCTGAGAAATTAAGGTTATTAGTAGTAGATTGAAGAAAAAATAAATAAATATACACTCTTACGCATAGAGAGAGAGAGAGAGAGAGGTAGAGAGAGAGAGAGAGAGAGAGAGAGAGAGAGAGAGTAACAACATGATTAATATATAAAACCAGAAATAATATACATTTTCGTTTACATGACAACAATGAAAGAGAGCTAAGCAACTTTTAAAGTTTAAAAACCAAAAATACAGAAGCATTTAAACAAAACTATTAGAGACAAATTCCAAGTGACTCACTGCAAGAGGTCAGAATAGTTCACTATAAATATCTCTTCTCATGAAAACAGAAAACGTAAAGTGACATAACAATTTTTAAAAATAAATAAATTTTACGTCGTTTCGGCGTGGCTCGTCCCGTTCAACCTACACACAGGGTCCATAGGTTATATTAAAACGCATGTTCACATATAAAAGATCGTGTGGTATGATTGCTGTGTGCCACAGCAAGTAATGGAATCAGTGTCCATCTTTTCTATGGTGGCTATCATTTTAATTAGCAGAAATCGACAAGAAAAAGGTACAAGTATACGAAGATTGGAATTAAGACAGAAAAATGCGAAGAAAAAGTAGATGATGATAATGATTAACATAATTCAGCAACAGAACAGCAAGCAGTGAAATATGTTGATGATGATTAAGAAGAAGAAAAATACTTCCACAGTACAGTTGACATTCAAAAATCCGGCAACCTCCGGACCTGAGGAGTGCCGGATTTTTGAAAAGGCCGGATTTTTGATGGTTATATATGCTGTATATATTTAACAAAAAATGACTACCTGTACAGTCCTTCCACTTTATCTGCGATCGACAACGCACGATGTTTACGTTTTACACCACTTCTTTTATTTGCTGAATCCATAATTGGGCTATACAGCAGCAAATAAATGATAAAATGAGAAGGAATGAGCAGGAATGCCTGTTAATACGTGCAAGCAAGACCCAACAGCTGCATCAAAACATAAACGGCTCCAGAAAACAGTGGCGCGCCAATGCGGTAAATTTAAAAATGCGCTCCGAAATCCATGCCGGAAATCTGAAGGAACCGGATTATCGATGGCCGGATTTTTGAATGTCAACTGTATATGGTAGTGTCACGAAAGCGGTGTTGGTGTTATTGAAATCTAAAGTTATCCTGGACCAAAAAATATGTATCAGATGATACTAGGATAGTGCCAGATAAGAGACTGGTCTTACAAGAAATACCCACTTTTCTGAAAAGAAACAGGGTGTATTGACATCAAAAGTAGAATCCAGCTGTATAGACCTCCTGGTGTGAGGAGAGTGGATGTTCTGAAAGTCTATTTGCTCCCTTTCACGATTCTCCCTTGATATTATGTGTTATTATTATTTTCATTATTATGGCTAATTATGCTAGGGGTACTAATTATGGTCTTTCTATATATATAATATGTATCAACAAAACTTGGAACTCAATGTAAATAATTTTAGCAAGTCTGATGGTACATATTTACAATTTATTTAACCTATACCGTTTCTCTTTTCGGTTAGGTAATTTATAATGAATCAAATGTATTTACATAATGAAATAAATAAGCATGGAATATCAATTATCAAAATGAATCAATATGATGAATTTCACCTTTTGATTAACCATTATCTAATACATATGTTTTGTCACTCTTACTGGACTGTGAAGTAGTAATTATCAAATTTATGTCCATAAGGATTCATCATACACTGTATTTTTATCTTTTTATTGTATATATTAGAGGTAGGGTCTGAATAAGCTGACCAGTGGCTGGGTTTTGCCACTTATCTTCTAGGTAGAAATCAATCACTCTCCCGCCATGGACTAACACGTCTGTGAATTGCCAGGTAGTAGACGCTGGGTATCTGGCTCCAATGACTTTAAGAGCACTTGCACCTCAGAGTTCAACAGAGATGGATGATTCATGCACTTCTGGTAGTTTGCAGGATAAAACCTGGAATACAAATAATCACAACCCCTGTATGGTCCAGCACTATTCTGTCCTCACATACAATGGACATAACAAACAGTGTCAGACATTGTGCTAACATATGCACAGGACAATTTACCTCAATACCACTCACAGCCAGTTCACAGTGACTACACTTTCCTTATAAATCCTAAGTTAGATCCAGTTGTCCATGATCCGCCTTCATACAATGATTTGGTCTAGTATAAAGCACTAAATAATACCTTAATCAATTCCTTAAAACAATTCCTGTCATCCTTCCTTATGTTCCTGGTAAGTGTGTCGTTCCTTTAAGAAATACTCCTTCAAACACTTTGTCAAACTTACAGACGTACTTTGGCCATCATTTCTCAATTATTCTACACATTTTACAAGGCTGGCTTTCGTCTCGAAGAGTTTACACATGCTACACACTACCTAACGCACAAGTGGATTAATCACAGAAAAATTACATAATTATGTACATATATATATATATATATATATATATATATATATATATATATATATATATATATATATATATATATATATTCATTCTTACCCTCAGGCAATACATACAAGCTGTAACAGGCTGTTAATGGGCATCTAGGTCTGCCAGGCAGATGCGGTTGGCAAAGGTACAAAACGTTTACACTTTTACCGCTTCCCTCTGTTCAGCTGTATTTTTTTTAAATGTTGTGGCCTCAATTTTGCCAAGGGCAAGGTCTTATATACTAGCACATCCGCCGTATCGGATGGCATGGGGCAAAAGGGTGTTACAAATCTCCAAATGAGGCATAATTTTGCCTTCTGTCCAATTTAGCAAAATTTTAAATATTCATTATTTTTTTATTTATGGGGCGATTTTGATCATTTAAAGCTTGAATTATTCTATGAATTATTCTGTATTGATCTATCTACTAATTGGTTAGTTTGCAAAATGCATTTTAATATATGCAATCTTTAACTAGCTAAATTGGGACTAACCTGATGTAACGAAGCCCTTTCCCTCGATATTTCTATCTTACTAAAATACTATTCGAGAAAGTTTTTACACCTACCTCTAGCGTAACATTCCCGTTGTTGAATTATATAATCCTTTCCGGTGATACTTCTTTATTCTTTATAAAATTAAATAGCTTCGTACTATAAGTTGCGCACAATGGGCCTCCACGTTAAGCATAAAATGTTTCATTATATACACCAAGAAGGGAGCGTTTTCATTGGCTATTGTATTAGAGTGTTCTCAACATATGGCCGTGCGGTATGGTCATATTTACTCCTAAGTATCCAGAAAACCGTGTTGTGAGACAGACTAAATCACGACAGGTAGACAAAATGAAAATTAATATTAAAGACAAACCGTTGGGAAAAAAATCGAAATTTTCCCTGTTCTTTAGGGGAGGGGGGGGGGGGGGTTGTCTGGGAAGTCCAGCGCATGGATTCACACACACACACACACGCACAAACACAAATACACACACACGCACACATTTAGAAGGTTAGAAAGGAGACTACAGTATTCAGGCAGAAGGATAACTCATTGTTCCCGTAATGTGATACAATGAGAACAAGAGGGAATTTAAGGTAGGGCGAAATGAGAAATAATTCCGACTGTGTACTTGCCGGGGATTTTTCACAAATCAAGGTCATGAGTGTTTCGGGTTTTTTTCGTTTTTTTTTTTTAGCAGACCAAATAATGTTTCTTAAACCCTTAAAAAAACAAAAAAAAAACAAGGTCAACGGTTTAAAAAAAAAAGACAAAAAATTATTGACAAGAACCAAGATATACATAGAAACTAGTTCCCCAGAATCAGAGAAGAAAGCTGGTGAACTATAAGTAGGGATGGCATAAGACAAGTCAAGTAGTTAACCACACAGTTCAGGTGGTAGCTGTAGACGAGAACTGATACGTAAGTTACTTTCTCGCTAAACTTACCTGAGCTCCAAATTCAAATTGTAAACGTAGCTCGTTTTATAATGCTTTTATAATAACCACACAACGAACAAATTTATAATTGGAACGTTAAGAAATTCAATAACCATCGTTATAAATGTACATCCCTTTACAGTAACAAATCTAAGGTATAATAATAATTATATTAATATTTGTACACAAGTTTTCACAATAACACGTAAATGTCATTTATTGTCACTCTCATCACCAGTTGTGTGGATTACTTCTTGGTTGTATTTTCTCTTACAAGTTTACTCATCTGGTGAGATAGCTAGTTGACTCCCCACAGTTGAAACACCTGAACATCGAGGTCACAATGCCTATACCAGGTGATAGTGTTGGTCTACTGCTGACATTTCACACCAATTTGTGCCACTTTCTCAAGGTTAAACCTGCACATACATGGCGAGGGGTTAGTACTTGTATTTGACATTCAAGACGCCCTTCAGATGCTGACTGTCCACTGAGAAATCAGATTCTTCATTTATAAACCACACAGTCTTGAGGCTGTGGTATGTCATTCAAACGGGGGTACGTCATGCAAGATTCATTCATAACCCTCCACTCCCAAAGGAGCATAGTTCTTCAACAAACACATGCCAAGTCCTCCTGTCACGTGCCATCATCTCAAGTTCTTTCCACATTCTCCTCATCATTTTCACCTCTGTTTCCAGCTCTCTTCTCCATGTGCTTTGTGGTGAAGTGGGATGTTATAAATATTTATAGGGGACTTAGTGTACTGACTGAGATCAGCTGTGAAGGTATATATATATCTAATAAGAGTAGTGTATTATATATCACCTTACTTGCTACCACATATCTATATATCTCAGTCAGAATTATTCTGGAATAGTGTGATGACTACGTTATGTGTCTAGGGTATGTGTATGATGAAGTGTAAGTCACAACAACAGACAGATAAACAATTTAATTTAATCCACTACTCTTAACAACACTGTGACACTCACATACATATAACACTCTATGAGAATATCTTAAAGAAGTCACTCGTAACTTTTCAAATAACAATATGTATTCATTACTGGCATGAATGAATATGTGTCCTGATTCAACTACAAGGGAACCAGGAATCACAATCAATTTAAATTACAAGTTATGTACAGAATGTATTTAATATGAATATTGTAGTGACATATATTATTACAAATGTTCTATGTGTGTCAGTTGTGTAGTAGTAAAATGAGGTAATACTGGTTTTGTTTTGTTCAAGCTCTGTTGGTATTTGTCATCATGACTTCAATAGTTTGTCTTTAGGGACTAGTATTGGAGATGTTCACAGTTCCTGATTTTAAGACAAGTAAATTCCCCTCTTAATGTTAATTTTACAAAGTCAGTCAAGATGAGGGGACATAATGTTGAGCTCAGCTGGCCAAGTTAGCTTATCTGGCGTGATGGCGGCAGGAAAGGACTCCTCTGCTCGAATTCTCCTCTGGGCTCTGGAGACACCTCACTGATAGCTAAAAGGACCAAGGAGTATGCTGTCCGACACTGGATTCAGCAAAGCTCTGACTAGGTGCTGCTCAGTACCATCAAGACCACTGTCCCTGAAATCAAGAAGGATGTACCTTCTACTTCATAACTAACTTAAACTCTCTTGTTACACTGATCACAACACAGCACAAACATTGAGTTCAGAGCATTAGGCCAACTGTCAGCTTCATTTGAAATACTTTATTCCAGTATTACCCTTCTTAATGGTTACTACGCCTCTGCAATTCCAGCATTATTTCTTTCTATTCAATCATCCAGGTGTCAGTGTACTGTTTGGCCATTCCATGCCGTTTTACTTCTCTCCGACACCCTCTGTTCAGGCTGGAGCATTACAGGCTTTACCTCACGTTGGCCACTGAACTACACATATATATATACAGGCATAAATCAACAATTCACATTCAATTTTCATTAAAAGATATTGAATGGTTCAAGCTTACCACAATTCATACGAATAAACACAGATACGTTGATTAGCAATGAATTCTGGCACAAACTGGCACAAATTCCCATCTGCTTATCTTCCAGGCTTTTATTTAGCCAAATATAAGCTGGCTTCAACGCACTGATGCTTTATCAATCTTATTTAAACAAGTGGTTTCGAACTAACGCTCCCAAGTGTGTATATCAGCGAGTCTGACCAATGATCCCCGTTTCGACAAGTGTTTGAAAAAATGTTACCTTTCCCCGTTTCCCCTAACAACCAAGATAGTATTTATAGCCCGACCAATCGTGGTTAGGCTTTCATTTGTTGCGCTCCAATCAATTTGGAGTTTACATGGTAGGCTATTTCTGTAACGTAAATTTTTTTCAAACACGTTATAAAAAAAATCTTATGAGCAGAAATGATTTTAGGCTGTCAGGCACCCCCAATATTTTATTCTGGGTATAATTTATTAATTCCTGGACTATTTGCGTAACGTTTTACATATTATTTGTCAGCAAGCCCTAAGGAACCCAAAAATACAAATTTAAAGGAGCTACGTGGCTGCATTCAAAATATGCAATTTCTTCTACCTCCTGTTTCGAAGATGTGCTGTCTGGGTACTGTTATGTTTTCAACCGTAAACCCATCTAATGTTATCTTTTCTAATAAGAGTTTTTTTATGATTTATAAACCTAACTCTGGGAAAGGGTAGTGTATTTTATCACTGTCCGTCTGAAAAAAAGTTAGTGCTTGTAGTCTTACACGCGTGATGGCAGCATTTGTGTATCGCGCGAAGCGTGTTGCATGCGTTCCTGATTTTCAGCCCTCCCCTCTCTCTTTATCCTTTTGTCCATCTGTTCGTTCGTTTTGGTAACGTAATATAATTAATGTTAGGATTAATTTAGGTCATTACGCAGCCTCTCAATGTTTTTCTTAGAAATGCAGCACACGTTTCATTGAAGAAAGCGGGTAATAATACAGTAAGCTTTTACTATCAACGTGAAAGCGTTACAATTTGCAGACGAAGCATAAAACAAGGGGGATTTCGAGTACAGTCATTGTGACAGCACTGTTCTTTACCATTGCTCTTCTCTTTATTAATTTTATTTGTTAGGCTTTATATTTACCTAATAATTTATATATGTGGATTAGAATATTTCACGACACCTCCCCTCTTAAAACAGACATTATATGTCAGTCCTTTATTCTATATACACATAGAGAAATTTATTATTATTTCTGGGGTTTACGGTGATTCTCATCACACGGATGGCGGCTTAAAAAATCCGCTCCCAAATTGGTTTTTCCAGATATATACTCAATGCTAAAATTATATGGAGCCAAAGTAAAGACCATCGGAGTAACCTGGAGTTCTCATGCTTAGCCTGTGCTAGAAACGATAAAGGTTTGTGATCTGTTTGCAACTTAAATGCCTTCCCATATAGATAAATATTGAATTTCTTTATTGCCCATATTACTGCAAGACATTCTTTTTCGCTAGTTGAGTAGTTGATTTCAGCTTTATTCAACTTTCTGCTAGCATATGCCACTGGGCTTAATTCCCCATCCAATGCATCTGATTTCTGTAGTAGAGTTGCACCTAACCCAATATTACTTGCATCCGTCCTTACTATGAATTCTTGACTTAAGTCAGGTAATTTCAAAATGGGTTTACTTGTGAGCTTTTCCTTCAATTCTTGGTAAGTCATTTCACATTGTGGTGTCCATGTAATGCGATCTGGATGTCCTTTACGTGTCAATTCCGTTAAAGGTGCACATATGGAATTAAAGTTTTTGATATACTTCTGGTAGAAACCACATAATGAGACAAAGGATCTCACGTCCTTCTTGGTTTGTGGTCTCGGGGCTTTCTGTAGTTTTTCTAAATTCTTTGGGTCAGGGGTCATGTTCCCTGATAAACTGTGTGTCCCAAAAATTCCAATTCTTTACATCCAACGCAACATTTTGTT
Source organism: Oreohelix idahoensis (assembly GCA_024509875.1). Classification (NCBI taxonomy): domain Eukaryota; kingdom Metazoa; phylum Mollusca; class Gastropoda; order Stylommatophora; family Oreohelicidae; genus Oreohelix; species Oreohelix idahoensis. Next base: position 462,388 of record JAMPIV010011519.1, on the reverse strand, counting down.
GGTCGGGCTGTTAAATTTGCCTCCCTAAGTCGATCAAACAGCATGTTCAGAGAGTCAATGTGTTCCTCAAATGTTTCTGTTGCTATAAGGATATCATCCATAAAATTTGTTATACAGGGATTATTCAGAGGATCCAATAATTTTCTCATCATTCTAGAGAAGACACTAGGCGCATTCTTCAATCCAAATGGCAATCTATTAAACTCATAGTGTCCTTCTGAGGTACTAAAAGCTAAGTATGGTCTAACCTCAGGCTTTACTGGGATCTGATAGTATCCTTTACTCAAATCCACTTTTGAGAAATATTTAGCTTTATTTAGTCTGGCAAACAGCTGATTTGTATCCGGCAATGGATCCACCTGTCCTTCTGTAATAGCATTCAGTCTCCTGTAATCTATACAGAGTCTATGTTCTCCAGAGGGCTTCCTTAAGAGTACAACACCGGAACTATACGAAGACTCACTGTGCGAAATAATTCCTTCCTTCAACAGATAGTCTATCTCTTCCTTCAAAGCTTTCTCCTTAGCAAACGGAATCGAATATGGTTTCATACAGACAGGTGTGGGGTCTATCAGTTTCATATCATATTCCAATAGGTTTGTATGCCCTGGTCGGTCTGTTAACACCTCTGCATGATTATTTAGAACCTGTTGCACTCTCTCTTTCTGAGTTTTCGTTAAATGTGTACTGATTTTCACCTGTGCTGCTGTCTCACAGGGGTGTAATGGATATTCAAATGATGAAAGTGGTTCCTTTTTCATCTCCATGGCGATGGACAAGGTCAACAAGTGTGTCTCTTCCTGATGTTCTCTTTCCAAATATTTCTTCAGGAGATTCACATGATAGATTTTTTCTTTCCCCTTCTTATCTATCTTATAATTTGTTCTAGACACCTTCTCTAAAACTGTATATGGACCCTGCCATCCAATTTGTAACTTATTCTGACTCCCAGGCAAAAGAAGCAGTACTTTCTCTCCCACAGCCAAATTTCTGTCTTTCGCCTTCCTGTTATAATAGGCAGCATGTTTCTTCCTGGCTTGTTTCAAATTTTCATTGGCAAGTTTCCAGCCAGTTTTCAACCGAGTGGTCAGCTCATTCACATATTGGTATGAAGATGTAATGTTTTCCTCTGCCTTTTCATCAGTCCACGTTCTTAACATAGCTACATATGGACCTTTAATTGTGTGGACCTATTTGTCCATGCACCGGTATGGTCTCTTCCACTCGAAGCTGTATAGTGATGATTTTTCCTCCCAGAATTATCATTCACAAAACGACCGCTACCAATTTTTCTTTTCCTGGGGTTTCCTCCCCACTTAAAATTCTTGATGAGAGATTTCCTCTCTACATCTTCTTCCTCCAGTTTGTTTAAGTCCGATTGAGGGATTTTCGGCTTATCCTGGGGTAAGACATCTTTTTGCACTCTCCGCATAGTGGCCATTGTAAAACAGTTAAGTGAAGCTTGTCCGTGAAAAGGGGCTTCCCATTCCATTTGGTCCACTTTATCAAATCTATTTTTCCTTTTATTGTCAGGCCTGATTTTGCCCCATGGCGTGTCCAGGTCCTGATCCATGTTCCCACTTGTGGGTGTTCCCTCATGTGCTATGCTACACCTTTCTACAAAATTTTCAATGTCCCATCTTGCTTTGGGCCAATAATAATTGTGAGCCACCTTTTGAATGATGGTACCTATCTTCTCATGGTCCCCATCTGGTTTCACATGTAGGCTCCTTATTAATTCTGTCCTATATCTTTTTGGAAGAACCAGCTGTCCGTGACCATGGGATCTAGTTCCGGCTTTCCTATACATCAACTTGTTTTTCATGTAAAAATCTCCCTTGCCTGGAGTTGTATGACAAGTTGACAATTTTCTGAAACAAGGCTTGAGTGTTTTATCCCCAGCCTGTGCCTTCCTCATCTCTTCTGGAGTGGTATCTAACATAATATCCTCCTCCTGTCTTGAGGTCGACCTGACCTGAAGGGTTGCCATATACACAGGTTTCCTTCTGCAACGGTCAGTGTCATGATTGTCCATCTGACAATTCTTACACCACCTTTTTCCTTGGTTGAAAGATTTTCTTTCATCATATTTCCTTTCATCGAATTGTGGGAATTTATTTTTATTTTCATACCGTGGCCTATCAAATTGGTGCTTACCTTTATTTTGATCCTTAGGATCAAATTTATTAAAGTTCTGTGGTGCCCTAAAGTTATCCACTTGTTTCTTTTTATTACCTGTTACCTCTGCTTGAGCTGCTTGATACCTTTCAGCAACATTTAGCAACTCACCCAGCCTCTCTGCACCTTGTTCCATGAGAAACTTTCTCAGGTCTGGAGCCATGGACTCTCTTAATTGCTCTATAAGGACCATTTCCTTAAGATCTTGGGTTTTCCCCAGAGAAGTCCATTTCTCCAAGTATGTCTCTATTCGTGCAGAGAACTGGTGATAGGTTTCACCTGACAGTAGTTTAGCATTCCTAAATTTTTTCCTGTAAAACTCTGCATTCTTTTCATACCTTAACAAAAGAGCCTGCTTTAGCATGTCATAATTTTCCTGATCACCTCTGCTCATTTTTGCAAAAACTTCATAAGCTGCCCCACGAAGTCCCTGAGATAACTTTAAGCTCCACCTTTCTCTCTCTAACCCATACGTGGTAGCTAATAGTTCATACCTATTTAGGTAGCTCTCAATATCATCGTCTTTCTCAACAAAATGATCTAAATGAAAATTCATAGCTGAGGTTGAGGCTCCCTGAGTAACCGTAGCATCAGAGGCAAAGGGACTGGCACCATTTTCAGGAGCATGGCCTTGAAACTCAAACTCCCTTAGTCGTAACTCATGTTCCCTTTGTAATCTTTTTTCTTCTGCTTCCCTTTCTGCAGCTAATTTCCTCTCTTCCCTTTCTGCAGCTAATCTTTTGTCTTCTCTTTCTGCCTCCAATTTCTTAGCCTCAGCCTCAGTCTGCAACCTCTTAGTCTCAGCCTCAGCTTCAAACTGTAACTTCTTAATTTCCTTGTCAGCCTCTAACTTTCTTTCGGCTTCAAACCTTCTTTCTTCACGTTCAATAAATTTGTCACATTCCGTCGTGACATAGGCAACCATAACTTGCCCATCTAATCCTAACTCTTTTGCAGTCTGAACCGCAGCAGATCGAAATTTGGCCAGGTCCGCCATTGTCTATCATGTAAATTTATACAATGTCTAACCAACAATTCAATCTCTAATGGACAACACAGGCACCGTGAGCTCAACCTTATTTAATTCCACCCAAGGATACCTTTTAATTCTTATATTCCCTGAAGTGAATTACCCCCAATATTTTTAATAGGGAAAGATTCAAAATCCCAAGGGCGAGACCCCAATATATGTGGTGAAGTGGGATGTTATAAATATTTATAGGGGACTTAGTGTACTGACTGAGATCAGCTGTGAAGGTATATATATATATCTAATAAGAGTAGTGTATTATATATCACCTTACTTGCTACCACATATCTATATATCTCAGTCAGAATTATTCTGGAATAGTGTGATGACTACGTTATGTGTCTAGGGTATGTGTATGATGAAGTGTAAGTCACAACAACAGACAGATAAACAATTTAATTTAATCCACTACTCTTAACAACACTGTGACACTCACATACATATAACACTCTATGAGAATATCTTAAAGAAGTCACTCGTAACTTTTCAAATAACAATATGTATTCATTACTGGCATGAATGAATATGTGTCCTGATTCAACTACAAGGGAACCAGGAATCACAATCAATTTAAATTACAAGTTATGTACAGAATGTATTTAATATGAATATTGCAGTGACATATATTATTACAAATGTTCTATGTGTGTCAGTTGTGTAGTAGTAAAATGAGGTAATACTGGTTTTGTTTTGTTCAAGCTCTGTTGGTATTTGTCATCATGACTTCAATAGTTTGTCTTTAGGGACTAGTATTGGAGATGTTCACAGTTCCTGATTTTAAGACAAGTAAATTCCCCTCTTAATGTTAATTTTACAAAGTCAGTTCAAGATGAGGGGACATAATGTTGAGCTCAGCTGGCCAAGTTAGCTTATCTGGCGTGATGGCGGCAGGAAAGGACTCCTCTGCTCGAATTCTCCTCTGGGCTCTGGAGACACCTCACTGATAGCTAAAAGGACCAAGGAGTATGCTGTCCGACACTGGATTCAGCAAAGCTCTGACTAGGTGCTGCTCAGTACCATCAAGACCACTGTCCCTGAAATCAAGAAGGATGTACCTTCTACTTCATAACTAACTTAAACTCTCTTGTTACACTGATCACAACACAGCACAAACATTGAGTTCAGAGCATTAGGCCAACTGTCAGCTTCATTTGAAATACTTTATTCCAGTATTACCCTTCTTAATGGTTACTACGCCTCTGCAATTCCAGCATTATTTCTTTCTATTCAATCATCCAGGTGTCAGTGTACTGTTTGGCCATTCCATGCCGTTTTACTTCTCTCCGACACCCTCTGTTCAGGCTGGAGCATTACAGGCTTTACCTCACGTTGGCCACTGAACTACACATATATATACAGGCATAAATCAACAATTCACATTCAATTTTCATTAAAAGATATTGAATGGTTCAAGCTTACCACAATTCATACGAATAAACACAGATACGTTGATTAGCAATGAATTCTGGCACAAACTGGCACAAATTCCCATCTGCTTATCTTCCAGGCTTTTATTTAGCCAAATATAAGCTGGCTTCAACGCACTGATGCTTTATCAATCTTATTTAAACAAGTGGTTTCGAACTAACGCTCCCAAGTGTGTATATCAGCGAGTCTGACCAATGATCCCCGTTTCGACAAGTGTTTGAAAAAATGTTACCTTTCCCCGTTTCCCCTAACAACCAAGATAGTATTTATAGCCCGACCAATCGTGGTTAGGCTTTCATTTGTTGCGCTCCAATCAATTTGGAGTTTACATGGTAGGCTATTTCTGTAACGTAAATTTTTTTCAAACACGTTATAAAAAAAAATCTTATGAGCAGAAATGATTTTAGGCTGTCAGGCACCCCCAATATTTTATTCTGGGTATAATTTATTAATTCCTGGACTATTTGCGTAACGTTTTACATATTATTTGTCAGCAAGCCCTAAGGAACCCAAAAATACAAATTTAAAGGAGCTACGTGGCTGCATTCAAAATATGCAATTTCTTCTACCTCCTGTTTCGAAGATGTGCTGTCTGGGTACTGTTATGTTTTCAACCGTAAACCCATCTAATGTTATCTTTTCTAATAAGAGTTTTTTATGATTTATAAACCTAACTCTGGGAAAGGGTAGTGTATTTTATCACTGTCCGTCTGAAAAAAAGTTAGTGCTTGTAGTCTTACACGCGTGATGGCAGCATTTGTGTATCGCGCGAAGCGTGTTGCATGCGTTCCTGATTTTCAGCCCTCCCCTCTCTCTTTATCCTTTTGTCCATCTGTTCGTTCGTTTTGGTAACGTAATATAATTAATGTTAGGATTAATTTAGGTCATTACGCAGGGCCTCTCAATGTTTTTCTTAGAAATGCAGCACACGTTTCATTGAAGAAAGCGGGTAATAATACAGTAAGCTTTTACTATCAACGTGAAAGCGTTACAATTTGCAGACGAAGCATAAAACAAGGGGGATTTCGAGTACAGTCATTGTGACAGCACTGTTCTTTACCATTGCTCTTCTCTTTATTAATTTTATTTGTTAGGCTTTATATTTACCTAATAATTTATATATGTGGATTAGAATATTTCACGACATGCTTCTTGGTCTACCTCTGCCTCTCTTGCCCTGGGGGTTCTAGAATAAGGACTGCTTTGAAATGCTATCAACAGGTTTCCTCAGTGTGTGTCCTATCCATCGAAATCGTCTTCTTCTCATCTCTTGTTCCACTGGCACTTGTCTAGTTCTTGTCCTCAGTTCCACGTTGGTAACTTTGTCATACCATTTTAATCCCTCTATTCTACGCAAGCACCCATTTATGAAAGTATGTAGCTTTTTGGTTGTTGTCTTTGTTGTTCTCCATGTCTCAGAGCCATACAATAGGACTGACTTCACATTTGAGTTGAAGATTCTTATTTTCGTGTTGGATCCGATTTCACTTGATCTCCATATATTTCCCAATGCAATAAAAACTCCTCTTGCTTTTTGTATTCTTAGTTTGATATCACTGTCTGTCCCTCCAACTTTGTCTATATTGCTGCCAAGATATGTGTACGATTCTACATATTGTATTGTTGTTTCTTCAAGTTCAACCCTGTTATCATTACCTGCATTTATTCTCATTATTTTTGTCTTTCCCTGTGTATTTTCAGACCCAATTGCTGTGACCTCTCATCGAGTGTTTTCAATTTGTCCTGCATCTGATTACGGTTATGGGACAGAAGAGCCAAGTCATCAGCAAAATCCAGATCATCCAACTGCTTAGTCAGAGTCCACTGGATTCCATTTCTGTTGTGTGTTGTCGATGATCTCATAACCCAGTCTATTGCTAGTAAGAAAAGAAATGGAGACAAGAGGCATCCCTGTCGCACCCCTGTTCTTATCCCAAACGGTTCTGTAAGCTGTCCTTCGTGAAGAACTCTGCATGTCATGTCTTCATATGTTTTCTTTATTAAATTAATGATCTTCAGGGGAACTCCATAATGCCTCATCAATTTCCTAAGCGATTCTCTGTCTACACTGTCAAATGCCTTTTCGTAGTCCACAAATCCGATGTATAGTTGTGAATGCCATTCCAGACTTTGTTCAACTATTATTCTCAAAGTGGCTATGTGGTCTGTACATGATCTGTTTTGTCGAAAACCTGCTTGTTCATCTCTCAGTTTCTTGTCTATGGACTCTTTTAATCTCTCAAGGATAATCCTGTTTAATACTTTTCCTGGCACTGACAGTAACACTATTCCTCTATAATTTGTGCACTCTTGTAAATTTCCTTTCTTAGGCAACTTGACCAGATATCCTTCCTTCCATTCTGCTGGTATCTCTTCCTTTTCCCAGACTTTACCAAGTAATTTATATAACATCTCTGTAGCCGTGTCGATATCTGCTTTGATGGCCTCTGCTGGAATGCCATCAGGTCCAGACGCTTTTCCATCTGTTAGAAGCGTTATGGCTTTCTTTATTTCTTCCTTCGTTGGTCTTTCACCGTTAATTTGTAGCTCTTCTTCTGCTGGCTGGATGTCCGCGGGGTTTTTTAAAGTTGTCATGCAAGATACAATACATTTAAAAATTAATACATCATTTATATACAGTAGTTTAAACTTAGTCATAATTAACAACTCGTACATCGGCAGAAGAAGACACGACGCACTGCTTGTGCATAACACCCAGTAATACAGCCCTGAGAAAAATAAATGTTAGTCCTGAGAAGGACTTTTTGGCTACATTGGTGCATATGCCACCTTCCTACAGACACCAGGTAAAATCTATAGACATGAAAATTATGTTTAAGCATAGCATTAAATAACATCAAAATTCTTAAACATTATTCTTTATAACACCAAGTTGAGTGTATTAACAATATACATATATGTATATATTACCCTCAGACACGTAGAACTACGCCAACGGCAGCTGTTATGAAGCTTAATTGCGCACAATGGCAGTATTACTTCTCTCTCGTATGACACTGTAATGGCTTTCGATGATTAACTCACTGAAAAACCGCACTTTTGGCAGCTTCGTCTAGTTTTTGGAAGTGTGTACTGATTTCAAATTTAAATTCTCATGTATAATGGACTTTCCTACGTATCGCAGACATGTGCACACAATTTCTTCTGTCCACCCAATTTTTACCGAGATTTCACTGGTTTGTGCAAATTTCGCTGCAAACTTTACAATATCTCATAATAAACCCACAGAGTTATTTCCAACTGTTATTCCTGGATGTAGTTTATATTCTTAAAATATGATTTGAATCAAAGCGATCTTCACCGAGATAATTCAAATAAACCTGTGTGTTCGTTGTAGGCGAACATGGGCCATATAAGGAAATATCAGCGATAAAGCGATGCGTCAGCCCATTGGGTTTTCCATAATGTATTTTGCCTCGTTTTCGCGCGGCGGGTCCCGTTCAACTCAGTCGGTTATATTAGGGCGCATGTCCAAATATAAAAGACCTTTAAGTCTCACTTTGAAAAAGTTATGCAGTTATAATGTATGTGTTTCCCCGGCAAGTGAAGTCAGGTAAGTGGACGTGATAAATCAATGGAGAATTTCGCCAATAATATTATGACAAAACTGAAATTGAGAAGGTGAAAAAATGTAATTAAACTGTCAAGCTATTGAGGCATTCAAACATTTTACCCATAGCAAGGTCGCAAACGATGAAATCTATATTTACAGCAATCATTTTTTGCAAATAATACTTTTCAAAGAGCTACTGGGGGGCTTCTCGTGACCTAACCGAATCCTATGATCCACATAAAGCTAAAGAATAATATAAATAGCTAATACTTTGTGTATTTAGTGTGTATCCTCGGTAGTTAACTGATAAAGCACTGGATAGCTAGTTAGGGCTGAAGGGAGCTACTTCTACTACTACTACTACTACTACTACTACTACTACTACTACTACTACTACTACTACTACTACTACTACTACTACTACTACTACTACTTCCACTGAATAAGGTTCATGCTGTGCCGCGGTTAAATGCCCGCAGGTGAGTTAATCTAAGGAATTTAAACAATACAGCGTGGCAATTTGGAGATTAACTCTTGTTCACTCCACATTACACCTGAAACTAGCTTTGCTCTGAGATTCACAAGATTTTGGAAGTCGTATTTTCTCAGATTAATTTATTTTCTGCATCTTCTAATATGGCTTTCCCGATAAATAATATTGTTGCTCTCCCTCCTCTCCATCTCTCCCTCTTTCTCTCCCTCCCTCACTCTGAATCGCTATCGTGTTGCTGTTGGCTCGGGAAGCAGTAATGAAGCATCTGTTAAAAATGTTTTTCCCCCAGGGGGCGACGCATGTACCTTTCAAGCATAGACCAACGTCCTTCGTTTATATCAGAGCTTACTTGCCAGCAAAAAAAAAAAAAAACAATTAGTGAACTTTTTACATAAACTCCAGTACAGCGGCGATAAACATCAAACACTGAAAAGGACAAATATTACCCATGTGTAGCGTGATAAAGCCCTAATAAGGGCTTAAAGCCTTGAGAAATACTGCTCTAGAAACTAGAATAACCAGACCACGAGGTCTTTTATATTTGGTCATGCGCCCTAATATAACCAACGAACTTGTTATCTAGGTTAAACTTTTTGCCCCTCGCCAAAACACGGCACAGTTTTTTTTTTTTTTAAATCTTAGGGAAACCGTTGAGATCTGGGGAATAAAAATGAGGTAGAATGAGAGTGATTAGTCCTCCAGATATTCTGACTTGTTACTGCTGAACACTCTTTTACTTAATAGGACCACGACTCTCAGGTGGTTTTCATGTACTCTCTCGCCCTTCTCTTCCCTCATCCTTCAAATGGCAAAACTAGTTCTCACAACTCTAGCAAGGATCAGTTAATTTGTTAAATAATGTTCAGTTATTTTTTAAAATCCTTAACAACTTTTTAAAATATCTGTTAAGTTTATATTTATTTAAATCTTAAACAGAGGGTATATCTAGCTCAAAATAGTAAACGTAGATGGTGCTAGGACAAAGATGCAGGATAATTGAGAGATTTGTAGTTTTTACGTCAATTCAGGTGCACTGGGCTTCAAAATGTCAATTGTTATTTAACAGAAAGTTTCATTTCATTGCTCAACTATAAACACTATTTTACAGAGGTCCGTATTTAAACGATACTCGGCAATATCAGGCATCCCTGGATAGCCTGGATTCGAAACGCGGTAATTTTGCCTCGAGTAGCAAGAGCGCTAACTGCTGACCTAATCGTATGCCCTTAAGTTAACTAAAATGGACAGAAAACAGGAAATTATCAAATAGCAAGAACTTTACCAAAATATACCAACTGTTTCAGAAGAGCACATGACATCAAACCTCACCATGAGAGAATTAGATCGAAGATACTTTCCAAGAAGGAAAGCACGCATTAGCAGTCTGGGTAGACATGGAGAAAGCATTTGATAAAGTTTGAAAATATGGGCTAAGAGTTAAAATGCTTAAATATGGAGTCTGTGTGTGACAGGTTATGATAATAGACTACATTGATCAGTCCGCTTAATTCCCACCGTCGCCCCTCATTCCGTTTCAACCTTGCTTTCCTCATTAGCATGCACGGTTTGTTACGCATAATCCATGCCTTTTCGCTATCTGTCTAACTCATAGTTTTAGCCACGCATATTAGCCTTGTTCCACGCGCTGACGAGCGGCTATTCAGATCTATAACTGTCATTCCTTCTAAAGGGGACGGGCCAAGTACGTTTCGCTGAAAGCTCGATGAGAGCAGAGCTGTCAAAATTACGACATACTGACAGGGCACGGTCCCTAAACCACGTGCAAGGCAACGGCTTTTGAAGTTCCCTACGGCTAGACAATCGCTGAGATCAGAAGCCTTTTGTTGTCGATTTCACCGGGTAACAAAGCGAACGGAAAAATTCTTTATATTGGAAGAAATCCCCGCTGAAACCCCGCTGATTTGCCGAGGCGCGACTTTCGTCCTCCTGCAACGAGATTACGCTATTTCGGTATATATACTTCATCTAACTAAACTCAGTTATCAGTCGCTCCAGGAAATTTTTGAAATATCTAGCTCGATATCATTAGAGCCATAGTACCAAATGATTTCGCGGAGATAGTTTAATTTTTCTGTTTTGTGGTAATATATCTATTAGCATTTTTTGTGATTTCTTGTGCTAAGTTTATCAGTATAATTCACTGAGATTTCTAGGCTCTTAAACTGGTGTATTAAATAACGCATAGCTATTTTTTCCAGATGGTTTAATTAACTAATAATACGCTAGGTGATTGATAATTGACGGAATACAATTTACTTCTATCCATTTTGTGTAATTTTATAAATGACTAGTGTTTATATCTCGTGCTAAAAGCGATAAGATAAGCTAGACACTTGTGGTTTATAATCTAATTTAATAACGGAGTGGTTACGACGTCTTACCTTAGCGTGTGTTTAGATATGATATTGATATTATGGTTGAATATTTGCATTTCTTCCTAAATCTAGGCTGATCCAAAACCCTGCGAACTAGCGGTCTTATGGTCTTATGTTCTTATAAGTATCCAGAGATACTGTTATATTGTTGAGTCTTCGAGTTGTGACCCTGTGCGGTCCACTTTCTTCACTCATGAGAGAGGCCAATATAGTCACAATAACTGTAATAGTAACTGGACCTGAACATTACCAGATTTTATATCAATATTATCCGCCGCTGTGGCAACATATATGTATTTATTTATCTGACATATGACAGTAGTTTTTTTCACGGGATTATACTCAAGAAAACTCACTGTTCAGACTCGGCCATCACCTCAGAGAACAGCCGACAATTATTATCATTAACATTTTCATATCGTAACAGAGTGTCCCAGCCACCAGAGGCTAGACAACCCCGGATATACATTATTCATCCTATGACGGTGATCACCACGTATAAACCTTATTCCAACCAATTAAATGCAGTGATACAGTATTTATCCATGAAACAATTAACGCACCAACTTCAGCGACTACCTTGAAATTAGCAGTCAGCACCAAGGCTAGTCTGGGGCTGGATTTGGCAAAATAATCTGACACTGAATAGTCATAGTACTTGTTAGTGTTTATTTCCACGGAATACCTGCGACAACTATTGGGTAAGCGAAAATGAGTGTGGCCACAGTATGAGTGAGTGAACGCACAGAAAGAGAGAAACATATTTTTCTTTTGTTACCACCATCATACTAATCTTCTGTTTTCCCCCCACTAACCTGAGTATTTACGGGATAGATCAAGTAGGAACTTGTTCTTTTCCCGTACTGACTATTCCCTACCTTATTATTAACTTTTGATCTTTTGGGAATTACCTCTGTTGGGATCTTCTTTTCTTTTCCTTTACCAGAGGGGAGGATCTATTAGGTTAATTTCATTTTTTGTCTGTAAACCATGCTTTGTTGATGTATATGCTTGATGTTGTGATTTTCTAGTGATAATAAACTTCATAAACCTAAGTTATCGTGTTGGTCAACCCCTGCCCATATATGTTATCCACAGTTTGTTTTCACGTTTGGGCGTATTTGTCACAGAATTGTGTGTATGTGGGTACAGTGTAACTTGTATTTTGTATAAGGAGAGAAGGTGCATCTGATTTAAATATAGTCGTAAAGATAGGCTGGATTAGAGAAATTACTCAATCCAGGGACTGTTCTTTCTCTTACACTATCACCTCGTGAGAAAAACTATCTCTTACACCTTACTCTCACATAGTTATCACTATCACCTCTGCTCGGACAGGACCATAAATATCTCAGACCTATCTTATAAAAATTACGACACTGTGGAAGAATGTATAACTGGATCAGACACTATCTAACAAACAGAACAGCTAGAGTGCAGGTGAGCACGTATGTCACCGTTGGCTTTGCCCAAAGCATTATTTGTGCTTCAGGCACGGTTAATATGAACGCTTAAAAGCAGGGTACCGCGGGGCTTGCCCAGGCATTATAAATATTTGCCACAGTTTGGGGTGAACATTCAGAACAAGTTCACGAGAAAACGTAGGGTGACAGATAAATAAAACGAGTGTTCAGTAACAGCTCAGCTCACGGTTAACAGAGCGTGCGAATTTTCGCATGAGTTGTAAATCAAAGGGCAACCAATCAGAGTACAGAAAAACAAGTTAAGTTAGCGAATCAGAGTATGGGTTGAGTGGTACGAGGGAAGAATGACCAGAGGTCATTAGGGCAGTCCGATTTGAGAAACTGAAGTGGCAAGATGTGTTTTGCCGAGCTCTCAAGATTTAACTCTGTGGGTGTACAGAAGTTTTCCCCTGAAGTAATATAGATATAGAATGAGAAATAGTAATATTCAGGAGATTAGATAATGCTGTGGATAAGAAGTATATAACTCCGCCTATGCCGGTCCTAAGCCCGGATGAAAAAGGAGGAGGGTGGCCTGCATGGAGGCCGTAAGGAGGCAGCCCCTCCATCATGCAAAGGCACAACAGGCCAATCACCTGTTTGCTTTAAACTATGATTACAAGCAATATAAGAGAGAAAACCGGACTGATTCTAAAGGCGACGAACTGGAACGGACTACGGACTAAGACTTATGAAACTTGGAACACAAGAAGTATAAATGGGAAAGAAGAGGAGCTGATGGAAGAGATGAGGAAAGCAAAATTAGAAATCCTGGCTATTACCGAAACAAAGAAAAAGGGACAAGGAGTCATGGATCTCGATGGCAACACGCTGTTATACAGTGGTGTACCCACATCTGAAAGAGCTAAAGGGGGCGTGGGTTGCATTGTGGCCAAAAACCAGAAAGATAGTATCAAGGGATGGAACTTTGTCTTAGAGCGCATTATGGTTGTAAAACTAAAAGAAGGAGAAACCATAGTCAACCTGGTCATAGTGTATGGGCCAAATGAGGATGAGAGAGCAGAGGTCAAGGAGGAATTCTTCGAGCTGCATCAAAGGACAGTGGATGACTGCCTAGATGAAGTTATCATGCTCGGAGATTTTAATGCCAGAGTTGGAAATGACCATGCTAGATGGGGTGGAGTTATCGGAAGATATGGAGAAGATACTCTCAATGACAATGGAAAGCGACTCCTTAGATTCTGAAGTGAGCAGAATCTGATCATCACAAACACAAAGTTCCCCCATAAGCGCATACATGCATACACTAGATGTGAACCAACCAAGAATGAGAAGTCAGTGATCGACTATGCCATTGTTAGGAGAAGCTCATTCAAATATGTCCGGGATGCTAGAGTCTGGAGGGGGCCAGAAATTGGAAGTGATCACTCCCTGCTAACAATCAAAAGAACAACTGAAAGAGTTGCTCAGCCTAGGAACTGCCCAACATCACGCAAGAAACCAAGTAAACGAGCGGGAGAAATGAGCATTAGGACCTACAAGCTGAAAGAGCCAGAAATTAAGACCAGATATCAGGGGCTTATTGCTGCAGCGGTGAGCAACACAGAAGAACGACCTGATGACTTGGAAACCCTCTGGAATAAATTCAAGGATATCATAAAGACAGCTGCAGCAGAAGCATGCGGTGAAGTCCGACTTGGGAACAAGAGAAAGAGGACACCTTGGTGGACAGAGGAAGTCAAAGTGAAAATAAGAGAGAAGAAAATGGCATGGAAACAATACTTAGGAGCTAAAAACACAACAGGACAGATGGAAAAATATAGAGAATATGTGACACTCAGAACAGAAGCAAAGAACAAAGTGCTAGCAGCAAAACAAAAGTCCTGGGAAGAATTTGGAGAAAAGCTAGAAAAAGATGCACAAGAAAACCAGAAATGGTTCTATAAGACCCTAAAGAACATGAGAAAGGAAAAACAATGCCCTCTCAAATTTATAAAGGACAAGCAAGGCAAATTGCTTACTGCCCCGAAGGAAGTAATGGAAAGATGGAAAGAATATTTCTCAGAACTCCTGGATGGTGAGCATGGCGAAGCATCAGAAATGATAACCACTAGCACAGAAGAGAAAACCAATGATGGTGAAGATGACATAAACATGGAAGAACTGGAGAAAATCAAGATGGGCAAAGCAGCAGGGCATGATGGTATAACACCAGAAATGGTTAAGTACATGGGAGCATCAGGCGACCTATTACTCTTAAGGGTTCTACAGGCAGCGTGGTACAACAAGACCATACCAACGGATTGGGAGATTGCCATTATAACACCAATTTTCAAAAAGGGTGACAATCGACAGTGGGGAAACCATAGAGGCATATCCCTTCTCAGTGTCCCTGGTAAAATCTACTCTAGAATCCTAGAGCAGAGACTCCGACGCCTAGCTGAGCCACAACTGGATGAGGTCCAGTGCGGATTCAGAGCGAACCGAAGAACTCAAGACCTAATCTTCACACTCAGACAGTTGAGTGAAAAGGCCCTTGAGTATAAAAGTGAGATCCATCTTTGTTTCATAGATCTGGAAAAGGCGTTTGACAGGGTCCCCTGGAGCAAACTTTGGGATTGTTTGGCAAGGAAGAACATTCCAGCACCTCTGATTCATGCTATACAGAGCTTCTACAAGTCTTGCAGAAATTATGTGAGGACAGCAAACCATAAGTCAGAAGAGTTCAGGACCACCACTGGTGTAAGACAAGGTGATATCCTATCACCTTACCTTTTCATACTCCTCATAGACGATGTCATTAAGGCATGTAAGGAGAGAACAAGAAAGTACTCAGTGGGGTACTGGAAGATGAGACAGGTCTGTATTTCAGAGCTGGCATTTGCTGATGATGTTGCCCTGATTTCTAAATCAGAGGCACATCTCCAATTCAACCTGCAAGTCTGGAAGGAAGAGCTGGAGAAGAGAGGGATGGTCATAAGCAGCTCTAAAACAAAATCCATGGTGATATCACGAGAAGAAAGAAGACACCAGATTAAGCTGGGAGAACAGGTCCTGGAGCAGGTAGACCACTTTAAATACCTCGGAGCTATTATTGACCGAAAGGGAGGCATCAAAGAAGAGTTGGCCACTCAAAAAGCAGCAGCTGGGAGACTTTTTCAGGCCATAAATCGAGGATTCCTCAGCAAGAGAGAGGTTGGTAAGAAAACGAAGATGGCTGTATACCGCTCCACCATGTCCCAGTCTTGACATATGGATGCGAGTCATGGGCAATGACTACAACCCACAAAAGCCAGATCTAAACCTCAGAAATGAGGTATCTGAGGAAGGTGGTTGAAGTAACAAGAAGAGACATAGTCCGCAACCAGACGATACGTCAAGGCCTTAAATCCCACCCCCTGCAGACCCAAGTAGAACAATCCCAACTAAGATGGTTTGGCCATGTCTGCAGAATGGGAGAAGATCGGCTACCACGACAAGCATGGGAAACAAAGAGCCAGGGATCCAGACCCCAGGACGACCCAGAGTCCGCTGGGAGGACAACATTAGACAATCTTTGAAGGACCGAGGACTAGAATGGAACCAGGCCAGGAGGAAGACAGCCGATAGGATGGTCTGGCGCTCTCTCTTCCAAACCTCTACACCTCACGGTAGAAGAGGAACGACTAAGTAAGTAGTAAGTAAGTAAGATAAGAAGTATAAGTTAAGAATTAGCAGTGATAAAAGGAAATGTGATTTTGTGAGGATTATGTGTGCTGACAGTAAGTATGCTCTTCACTCATAATATGTATGAACAATATGTACGGATAAGAAATATTTCAGAAGACACAAGATAAACTGCTACAAGGTGGATAACAATTGACTAAGTAAGAGTCAAGAAAGAAGAAGACAGAGAAGAATATCAACATGATAGCCAAACTGGGTTTTTGAATAAATAAGTTGTCGTCAGGGATAAGTATGACGAGTAAGAGATTGGAGAATAATGACATTTATGAGATTACTCAGGTGCTCTCACATGTAAGTATATTTATGCGGCTGCAGATGTATTTGAGTATTGATTCATGAACATGATTTATAAAATGATTGCAACAGAGGTACTAGAGATGAACCTGACAGGATTAGTCAGAAGGGAATACAGTTCCAAGGAGTTTTGAGGTAGATTGAGCAAACTGAAATAGAGCTTAAGGAGGCTAAATAAGTACTTTGAGATGAGATAAGCACAAAGGGGATTAAGTGACTACACGCCTAGAGATGCAGAATATATATTTGAAGCACTTATGATATGACTGCAGGTGTGCTCTACAAGGGGATTGACATGTCTTGGACCTGACCATGAAGGAGTCACAGGAGGAAGATGAAACTTGGCATATTTAAAGTTCATCATATTTGCACTGAATGTGTAAAGTACGCGTTTGTTTCTTCAATTGGTTTTCCCGCTACGATGCACGGCGCAATGTACCCTATTGACCGGATCTGCTGCTCCAAAGATTTGACAAAACAATGGAAAAGAAGGAGGCCAGAGCTGTGATAAAATTTCTGATGTTTCAGGGAAAAACACCTACAGAAATACACAGGGAGATGGAACCAGTGTTTCGTGATTCTTGTTCTTCATATACTTCGGTAAAAAAAACTGGTGTCAACAGTTTAAGTGTG
The DNA here is from genome assembly GCA_024509875.1 of Oreohelix idahoensis. NCBI lineage: Eukaryota > Metazoa > Mollusca > Gastropoda > Stylommatophora > Oreohelicidae > Oreohelix > Oreohelix idahoensis. The sequence goes on along the minus strand of JAMPIV010011519.1, from coordinate 445,212 downwards.
GCCGCTCAAATGTTGCTGATCTGCCAAGATCTGGTAGACCAGCCTCAGAGTGCAACGATGAAAATGCAACAAGAGTGAAGAAAATAATTGACCAGGATCGAAAAATGACAATTGTGGAGATAGCTAGTAGAGTAAAACTAAATGAAAGAACAGTTTATAGAATTTTACACAACAGACTGAACATGAGAAAAGTGTGTGCACGCTGGGTTCCGCGACTGTTGACACGTGAACAGAAGCAAACGAGGGTAAATTGCTGTCAACAGTTGCTCAAAAAGTGTCAGTCAAAAAGTTTTTTGGAGACCATGGTGACAGTAGATGAGACTTGGGTACACCATTATGACCCCGAATCCAAAATTGCCAGCATGCAATGGAAAACCCCGTGCTTCCCAACACCTGTCAAGCCGAGGGCGCAGAAATCTGCAGGAAAAGTGATGCTGACTGTTTTTTGGGATGGCAACGGTGTCCTTTTGAAAGATTATCTGCCTCGTGGCAACACAGTTAATGGACAGTACTATGCAGATCTTCTCACAAAACTGAGAAAGGTTGTGACCAGGAAACGAGGGATAACGCGCACTCAAAATCTTCCTTTGCTTCAAGACAACGCGCCCTCTCACAAAGCACGGCTTGTGCAGCTAGCAGCCAACGATTTGAATATTGAAATTCTTCCACACCCACCATAGTCTCCAGATTTGGCTCCATCAGACTTTTCTCTATTCCCAAATCTTAAAAAACAGCTAAAAGGAAATCATTTTGACAGCGATGAAGAAGTTATACTGGCATGTGATGACTGGTTTAGTTTGAAAAATAGGGTGTTCTACTCCCAAGGTCTTTTCAAGGTCAAGCAGAGATGACAGAAGTGTGTCAATTCAGACGGTGGCTATATTTAAAAGGAATAGACACTGTACAAAATTTCAGCTCTCTGTGACATGTCCTTCATGGCCAGGCCCAAGACTTATGTCAATCCCCTTGTATATAAAGAAGTATCTGCATCTTTGAAGAATATATGTATTATGTAAATAAATGGATTTTGTTTTGCAAGTGAACAAACAAACTGCTTGAGTCTGTTCTTGAAGGTCGTTATTGAATGCCAGATTATTAATCACTACAATAAATCCACTATACGAATCAGTCACTGATTAACAGCAGAGAAGGGTACGAACGAGTCGAGGGTTGAAGGAAAGGAAGTATTTCATCCAAGAATTGTCAACTCTGGCGGAGAGGGCCAGTACCCATACACTACTAACTTAAACTTGGAAGATATACAAAGGAGACTGGTGTAAGTCACACAACTAGGCCTGCCACCTGTCACCTAGTAATATAATATCAGCTGTCACATAGTATAATTGATGCCTTTTGGACCAGTTCTCAGACACCACCACTATCAGCGGTCACACGTATTATAACAGTGGCCCTAAAGTACACAAAAATCAACCATATGGAAAACATTACAGGGCTACAGTCAATGGAGGACAGACGTGACAGCAGAGTCCTACAACAAGCGGAAAAATTTAAGAGACTCGAAGGACACCCCATGTTCCAAAGAATGAATAGGCTAGGAAGAGGCAGGATCAAGCGAACTAGCTTTGTGGCCCAAGCAAAAGAAAAAATTAGCAAAAATACCATGCTAGCAAGCTCAGTTGCAAAGAAAATACCAACAAGCACAACTATCCCACTGTGGAAAACCAGATGTTTTCCTGAGCTAAAATCTGATATTCCAGGCATTGAAAGTAAATGAACACAGACAGAAACACAAAGAAAGTGTATAGCAACCAAGTATATTGATCAAAAATTCCCAGCAAAGCTTTGGACACATGCATATACTGATGGTTCAGCAAAAAATGCAGTTGAAAATGGGGGTGCCGGCATCCTCATAAAATTAAAGAATAGAATCCACTCTATGGCAATTGCCACTGGCAAATACTGCAATAACTTCAGTTCTGAAGCAGAAGCCCTGAAACAGGCAGCGGAAACTCTTATTGAATGCAAAGCACAGGCGGAAAAACAGATAGTAATCTTTACAGATGCCCTCTCAGTAATAACAGCGCTGAAGAGCCACCAAGCTTAAGGATTGAAAGATCTGATAATCTCCCTTGAAAGACTGGCCAAATGCTTCAACGTGCACTATCCAGTTGGATACCAGCCCATTGCAACATACCAGGAAATGAGGAGGCAGACAAACTTGCTAAGGAAGGAGGTGCCTTACAACAAAATGATATAGAGACAACTTACGCAATGGCAAAGACTACTATAAAGGCTACATTCAAGTCCAAATGGGAAAGAGAGCACCCGGGCCATTTGAAAAATGATGCATATCATCAACTATCCAGGAAAGAACAGGTCATCATTTTTCGGCTACGCACTGGACACAACAGATTGAGATACCATCTATACCACAAATACAAAATTGGTGCAACAGATCTCTGCACCTGCGGTACCAGCCCGATGACAGTCGAACACCTGCTGCAGTACTGCCCAACCTACAGTAATGAACGGAGTAGCATATGGCAACAACCCACTTCTGTCAACGAAAAACTGTTTGGAGATGTCGGGAACCTTGAGTTGACTACTGCCTTTATTAGAGTCATAAATGTGGAAGTCTGAAGGCGAATGAGGAAGAAGAAGAAGAAGAACTATAATGGCATATTTCTGCCTTAACAAATTATTCTAACTTAACGACACCCAACAATCACTAATATCTCCTGACAGCTACTGACAATCAACTAGCAACCACCACGAATCACCAACACCCACCGATACGTTCAGATCAGATATACCATCGTCGACGTGAAGGTCGGCTGCAGTTGATGTGCAACATCTTCTGTCTTTTGCCCTGATAGTTCACTTTAAGAGGCTCTGTCCGGTCTAACTCTTAAATGTTATATTCCCACTTCATAACGCTATCTTCCTCTTGCACGTTTGCCATGAAACTTTCCTTCTATTACTACTTAATCTGTGCACCTTGATCTTTTTAAGTCTCTTTAAATTTCTAATTCTTCTGGGACTTCTTTATTTGCTTTCTTCTGTCCTTGAGATGCGCCAAAACTATCTACATATCCTCACTTCAAGGGCATCAATTCTTTCTTCCAACTGTGGTCGGAGTGGCTAAGAGGTATGGCGTCCGCCTCGAATTCTAGACGTACCGGGTTCCATTCCCAGTTGAGGGAATAGAATTTATGGACATTTCTTTGTTCAGAACCATTGGTCCTAATGATGGTATACTCACCCCTGGTCTCATGGGTAGTGAGATCGGATGCCTAGGCTTCTCGGATAGGAGGTCCCGTGTACAAGTTGCGCAGGTTAAAAATTCCACGGCAGTTGGAAATCGTAAAGAGTAGGCCTATCAAGCCGCTGCCAGGCAAAATTTAAAAAAATGAGAACCCTACCCACCGCAAAAATATTTATAGAATGTGTGATTCCTATATACACACATTGGGATTCTCGCTGATGCTACGGAGCTCGTGCACTGTGCTGAGATCCTCCTCGTATGTGATCTAAGGGAGGAGATCGGAGCACTGATGGCGTTGTCCGTGTGCAAGGAAGATAGTCACTGAAACCAAAACCAAACCAATCTAACTGGTTGTTCATTGTCCAATGATATCCACCTTTAGTCACTGACAACCACTGACTGTTAGTGCGTAAAGAGAACTGATATTCACTGATAGTCATAGGCAGGTATTAACAGGCACTGACATCCACTTATAGTCGCTGGCAACGGGCTAATAGGTACTAACATTCACTGATAACCATTGGTAGGTATTGACAGGCACTGACAACCATTGATAGCCACTGGCAGACGTTGACATACACCTACATTACCAGAATCAAACCTAAAGGTTCCAGCACGAATGAAGATTATTATAGGGAAGGGATGACTAAAAACTGAAGGTCTAATCTAATCACGGTTGATGATGGATTTATTTCTTTGTTTTAGCACTACCACGCACTTTAAATATGGGAAACTAAGAGCCAGGGACCCAAACCTACAGGACGACCCAGAGTTCGCTGCGAGGACAACATTAGACAATCTCTGAAGGATCGAGGACTAGATTGGAACCAGACCAAGAGGCAGACAGCCAACTGGATAGCATAGCGCCCTCTCTGGCAAACCTGTACACCCCAGGGTAGAAGAAGCATGAATAAGTAAGTCAGTTTTAGTACTTTATTTATTACGTTGGTATTGTTGTGGTAAAGTGGGATGTTATAAATATTTATAGGGGACTTAGTGTACTGACTGAGATCAGCTGTGAAGGTATCTATATATCTAATAAGAGTAGTGTATTATATATAACCTTACTTGCTGCCACATATGTATATCTCAGTCAGAATTATTCTGGAATAGTGTGATGACTACGTTATATGTCTAGGGTATGTGTATGATGAAGTGTAAGTCAAAACAACAACAGACAGATAAACAATTTAATTTATTCCACTACACTTGACAACACTTTCATTGCTGTCATGAATGTATATGTGTCCTGATTCAAATACAAAGGAACCAGGAATCACAATCAATTTTAATTACAAGTTATATGTACAGAATTTATTAATATGAATTTTGTAGTGACATCTATTTTTAATAGTATCCTATGTGTGTTAGTTGTGTAGTAGTAATATGAGGTAATACTGGTTTTGTTTTGTTCAAGCTCTGTTGGTATTTGTCATCATGACTTCAATAGTTTGTCTTTATTGGAACTAGTATTGGAGATGTTCTCAGTTCCTGATATTAAAACAATTAAATTCCCCTCTTAATTGTATTTTACACTGTCATTTTAAGATGGGGGTACATAATGTTGAGCTCCATGGCCACACTCTCTTATCTTGCGTGATGACTGCAGAAAAAGGCTCCTCTGTTCGATCACTTCAATGAGCTCTGGAGCCACCCCACTGGTTGCTATATGGACCAAGGAGTATGCTGTCCACCTCTGGCTTCAGCAAAGCTCTGACCAGGTGCTGCTCAATAACGTTAAGACCACAGTCCCTGAAAACAAGAAGGATGTACCTTCTACTTCATAACTAATTGATACTCTAGTTCTACACTGAGCACAATACATCACAAACATTGAGTTCAGAGCGTTAGGCCAACTGTCAGCTTCATCTGAAATACTTTATACCAGTATTTCCCTCCCTAATGGTTACTACGCCTCTGCAATTCCAGCATTATTTCTGTCTAATCAATAATCTAGGTGTCAGTGTACTGTTTGGCCATTCCATGCCGTTTTACTTTCCTCCGACACCTTCTGTTCAGGCTGGAGCATTATAGGCTTTACATCATGTTTGCTACTGAACTACACATATATACAGGCATAAATTAACAATTTACATTCAATTTTCATTAAAAGATATTGAATATTTCAAGCTTACCACAATTCATAGAATAATAAACAGTTTCGTTGACTGGCAATGGATATAGCACAACTCCGATCTGCCGATGTTCCAGGCTTTATTTTATATAAAATATACACTGGTGCTCAACGTACTGCTTCTTAGTAGGTTTATTACAAGATGTGGCAATGAACAGACGCTCTGAATCAAGTATATTCGCAGCTCTACCCAATGAAACCACGTCTCCACATCTTTTCAAAAAAGTACCCCTTCTATTCGTTTCCCATAACAACGCAATATAGTATTTATAGCCCGACCAATCGTGTTTAGTCTTATATTTGTTGCGCTCCAATCAATTAGGAGTTAACATGGTAGGCTATTTCCGTAACGTAAGGTTTTTTCAAACACGTTATAAAAAAATTTTATGAGCAGAAATGATTTCATGCTGTCAGGCACCCCCACTATTTTATTTTGGTTATAATTTGGTAATTCCTAGACTATTTGCGTAACGTTTTACATATTCTTTGTCAGCAAGCCCTAAGGAACCCAAATATACAAATTTAAAAGAGCTAAGTGGCTGCGTTCAAAATATGCAATTTCTTCTACCTCCTGTTTCGAAGATGTGCTGTCTGGGTACTGTAATGTTTTCAAACGTAAACCCATCTAATGTTATCTTTTCTAATAAGCGTTTTCCAGGTTTTTTTAAAACCTAACTCTGGGAAGGTTAGTGTTTTTATCACTGTCCGTCTGAAAAAAAGTTAGTGCATGTGGCCTTACACGCGTGATAGTAGTAATTGTGTATCGCGCGACGCGTGTTGGGGTGGCATTAATAGCGAGACACGTGTTTAGTGTTGCATGCGTTCCTGATTTTCAGCCCTCCCTTCTTTCTATTTGAGTCCATCTGTTCGTTCGTTTTGGTAACGTAGTATAATTAATGTTAGGATTAATTTAGGTCATTACGCAGTGTGCCTCTCAATGTTTTTCTTAGAAATGCAATACCCGTTTTAATGTGTTGTGGAAACGCTTGTATTTATGCAGTGGCTTATATTTAACGTGGAAACGTTACAATTTGCAGACGAAGCATAAAACAAAGGGGATTTCGAGTACAGTCATTGTGACAGCACTGTTATTTTACCATTTTTCTTTTCTTTATTAAATGTATTTGTTAGGCTTTATATTTACCTGATAATTTATATATGTGGATTAGAATATTTCACGACACCTCCCCTCTTAAAACAGACATCCCATGTCAGTCCTTTATTCTATATACACATAGATAAATGTAAGTCAACTTGACTTTACTCTGCTGTGGTGCTATCATGGTTTTATGTAGTTGGGTCCATTCAGAGTAGGCACTACTCATGAAATCTGCCTCAGACTTCTACAACCAATAATATATTTCGGTTATGTTACTGAACAGCCGCAAGTGTGAGTGCTTGTCTTAATGCTGCTTCGCAACCCGTATTCACCATTTCTCTTCTCTGAGTCTGCGCAATGACATGTCCAGAGAACATTATATTTCCCTCAAAATGTACGTTATGAGGAGATAACATATACCTGGTGATAGCAGAGTTTTCGTAGTGGATCCCATAATCTTCTTATTATCCTGTATGAAACATTCGGAATATCCTCAATCAAAGAGGCAACTCAGGGATTCGTTACGTTCCTCCGAAATGTTTACATCCAACAATTTTCTCATCATTCTAGAGAAGACACTAGGCGCATTCTTCAATCCAAATGGCAATCTATTAAACTCATAGTGTCCTTCTGAGGTACTAAAAGCTAGGTATGGTCTAACCTCAGGCTTTACTGGAATCTGATAGTATCCTTTACTCAGATCCACTTTTGAGAAATATTTAGCTTTATTTAGTCTGGCAAACAGCTGATTTGTATCCGGCAATGGATCCACCTGTCCTTCTGTAATAGCATTCAGTCTCCTGTAATCTATACAGAGTCTATGTTCTCCAGAGGGCTTCCTTAAGAGTACAACACCGGAACTATACGAAGATTCACTGTGCGAAATAATTCCTTCCTTCAACAGATAGTCTATCTCTTCCTTCAAAGCTTTCTCCTTAGCAAACGGAATCGAATATGGTTTCATACAGACAGGTGTGGGGTCTATCAGTTTTATATCATATTCCAATAGGTTTGTATGCCCTGGTCGGTCTGTTAACACCTCTGCATGATTATTTAGAACCTGTTGCACTCTCTCTTTCTGAGTTTTCGTTAAATGTGTACTGATTTTCACCTGTGCTGCTGTCTCACAGGGGTGTAATGGATATTCAAATGATGAAAGTGGTTCCTTTTTCATCTCCATGGCGATGGACAAGGTCAACAAGTGTGTCTCTTCCTGATGTTCTCTTTCCAAATATTTCTTCAGGAGATTCACATGATAGATTTTTTCTTTCCCCTTCTTATCTATCTTATAATTTGTTCTAGACACCTTCTCTAAAACTGTATATGGACCCTGCCATCCAATTTGTAACTTATTCTGACTCCCGGGCAAAAGAAGCAGTACTTTCTCTCCCACAGCCAAATTTCTGTCTTTCGCCTTCCTGTTATAATAGGCAGCATGTTTCTTCCTGGCTTGTTTCAAATTTTCATTGGCAATTTTCCAGCCAGTTTTTAAACGAGTGGTCAGCTCATTCACATATTGGTATGAAGATGTAATGTTTTCCTCTGCCTTTTCATCAGTCCACGTTCTTAACAAAGCTACATATGGACCTTTAATTTTGTGGACCTATTTGTCCATGCACCGGTATGGTCTCTTCCACTCGAAGCTCTATAGTGATGATTTTTCCTCCCAGAATTATCATTCACAAAACGACCGCTACCAATTTTTCTTTTGGGGCTTTCTCCCCACTTAAAATTCTTGATGAGAGATTTCCTCTCTACATCCTCTTCCTCCAGTTTGTTTAAGTCCGAGTGAGGGATTGTCGGCTTATCCTGGGGTAAGACATCTTTTTGCACTCTCCGCATAGTGGCCATTGTAAAACAGTTAAGTGAAGCTTGTCCGTGAAAAGGGGCTTCCCATTCCATTTGGTCCACTTTATCAAATTTATTTCTCTTTTTATTTTCAGGCCTACTTTTGCCCCGTGGCGTGTCCAGGTCCTGATCAATGTCCCCACTTGTGGGTGTTCCCTCATGTGCTATGCTACACCTTTCTACAAAATTCTCAATGTCCCATCTTGCTTTGGGCCAATAATAATTGTGAGCCACCTTTTGAATGATGGTACCTATCTTCGCATGGTCCCCATCTGGTTTCACATGTAGGCTCCTTATTAAGTCTGCCCTATATCTTTTAGGAAGTACCAGCTGTCCCTGACCTTTGGATCTAGCTCCAGTCTTCCTATACATCAACTTGTTTTTCATGTAAAAATCTCCCTTGCCTGGAGTTGTATGACAAGTTGACAATTTTCTGAAACAAGGCTTGAGTGTTTTATCCCCAGCCTGTGCCTTCCTCATCTCTTCTGGAGTGGTATCCAACATAATATCCTCCTCCTGTCTTGAGGTCGACCTGACCTGAAGGGTTGCCATATACACAGGTTTCCTTCTGCAACGGTCAGTGTCATGATTGTCCATCTGACAATTTTTACACCACCTTTTTCCTTGGTTGAAAGATTTTCTTTCATCATATTTCCTTTCATCGAATTGTGGGAATTTATTTTTATTTTCATACCGTGGCCTATCAAACTGGTGCTTACCTTTGTTTTGATCCTTAGGATCAAATTTATTAAAGTTCTGTGGTGCCCTAAAGTTATCCACTTGTTTCTTTTTATTACCTGTTACCTCTGCTTGAAGGAGCCGCGGTAGCATAGTGGTTAGTGCACTGGCTTCCTAGCGCAGTGGTCTATGGTTCGATCCCCAGATGAGGCGGAAAAATTTTTAGGCCACAAACGGCTCCTGGGTCGACCCAGCCCCAAATGGGTACCAGAGCTACTCTGGGAAGGTTAAGGCGGCCGGCGTGATGCCGACCACATCACCCCTAGTGTGCCGACGGTCAAGATAATATGGGCCTAACACCATATTCCCAATATGCCTAAATGGGCGTGTAACGGGTTCCTTTACCTTTACCTTTTTACCTCTGCTTGAGCTGCTTGATACCTTTCAGCAACATTTAGCAACTCACCCAGCCTCTCTGCACCTTGTTCCATGAGAAACTTTCTCAGGTCTGGAGCCATGGACTCTCTTAATTGCTCTATAAGGACCATTTCCTTAAGATCTTGGGTTTTCCCCAGAGAAGTCCATTTCTCCAAGTATGTCTCTATTCGTGCAGAGAACTGGTGATAGGTTTCACCTGACAGTAGTTTAGCATTCCTAAATTTTTTCCTATAAAATTCTGCATTCTTTTCATATCTTAACAAAAGAGCCTGCTTTAGCATGTCATAATTTTCCTGATCACCTCTGCTCATTTTTGCAAAAACTTCATAAGCTGCCCCACGAAGTCCTTGAGATAACTTTAAGCTCCACCTTTCTCTCTCTAACCCATACGTGGTAGCTAATAGTTCATACCTATTTAGATAGCTCTCTATATCATCGTCTTTCTCAACAAAATGATCTAAATGAAAATTCATAGCTGAGGTTGAGGCTCCCTGGCTAGCAGTGGCATCAGAGGCAAAGGGACTGGCACCATTTTCAGGAGCATGGCCCTGAAACTCAAACTCCCTTAGTCTTAACTCATGTTCCCTTTGTAATCTCTTCTCCTCCTTTTCTGCTTCCCTTTCTGCAGCTAATCTCTTCTCTTCTCTTTCTGCAGCTAATTTCTTCTCTTCTCTTTCTGCAGCTAATTTCTTCTCTTCTCTTTCTGCAGCCTGTCTTCTTTCCTCGGCTTCCCTTTCTGCAGCTAATCTTTTGTCTTCTCTTTCTGCTTCCAATTTCTTAGCCTCAGCCTCAATCTGCAACCTCTTAATTTCTTTTTCAGCCTCTAATTTTCTTTCGGCCTCTTTTTCTAATCTTCTTTCTTCCCGTTCAATAAATTTGTCACATTCAGTAGTGACATAGGCAACCATAACTTGCCCATCTAATCCTAACTCTTTTGCAGTCTGAACAGCAGCAGATCGAAACTTGGCTAGGTCCGCCATTGTCTATCAGGTAAGTTTATACAATGTCTAACTAACAATTCAATCTCTAAATATATATCTAATGGACAACACAGGCACCGAGAGCTCAACCTTATTTAATTCCACCCAAGGATACCTTTTAATTCTTATATTCCCTGAAGTGAATTACCCCCAATATTTTTAATAGGGAAAGATTCAAAATCCCAAGAGCGAGACCCCAATATATGTGGTAAAGTGGGATGTTATAAATATTTATAGGGGACTTAGTGTACTGACTGAGATCAGCTGTGAAGGTATATATATATCTAATAAGAGTAGTGTATTATATATAACCTTACTTGCTGCCACATATGTATACCTCAGTCAGAATTATTCTGGAATAGTGTGATGACTACGTTATATGTCTAGGGTATGTGTATGATGAAGTGTAAGTCAAAACAACAACAGACAGATAAACAATTTAATTTATTCCACTACACTTGACAACACTGTGACACTCACATACATAAAACACTCTACAAGGATATCTTAAAGGAGTCACTGATAACTTTTCAAATAACAATATGTATTCATTGCTGTCATGAATGTATATGTGTCCTGATTCAAATACAAAGGAACCAGGAATCACAATCAATTTTAATTACAAGTTATATGTACAGAATTTATTAATATGAATCTTGTAGTGACATCTATTTTTAATAGTATCCTATGTGTGTTAGTTGTGTAGTAGTAATATGAGGTAATACTGGTTTTGTTTTGTTCAAGCTCTGTTGGTATTTGTCATCATGACTTCAATAGTTTGTCTTTATTGGAACTAGTATTGGAGATGTTCTCAGTTCCTGATATTAAAACAATTAAATTCCCCTCTTAATTGTATTTTACACTGTCATTTTAAGATGGGGGTACATAATGTTGAGCTCCATGGCCACACTCTCTTATCTTGCGTGATGACTGCAGAAAAAGGCTCCTCTGTTCGATCACTTCAATGAGCTCTGGAGCCACCCCACTGGTAGCTAAATGGACCAAGGAGTATGCTGTCCGACTCTGGATTCAGCAAAGCTCTGACCAGGTGCTGCTCAATAACGTTAAGACCACAGTCCCTGAAAACAAGAAGGATGTACCTTCTACTTCATAACTAATTGATACTCTAGTTCTACACTGAGCACAATACATCACAAACATTGAGTTCAGAGCGTTAGGCCAACTGTCAGCTTCATCTGAAATACTTTATACCAGTATTTCCCTCCCTAATGGTTACTACGCCTCTGCAATTCCAGCATTATTTCTGTCTAATCAATAATCTAGGTGTCAGTGTACTGTTTGGCCGTTCCATGCAGTTTTACTTTCCTCCGACACCTTCTGTTCGGGCTGGAGCATTATAGGCTTTACATCATGTTTGCTACTGAACTACACATATATACAGGCATAAATTAACAATTTACATTCAATTTTCATTAAAAGATATTGAATATTTCAAGCTTACCACAATTCATAGAATAATAAACAGTTTCGTTGACTGGCAATGGATATAGCACAACTCCGATCTGCCGATGTTCCAGGCTTTATTTTATATAAAATATACACTGGTGCTCAACGTACTGCTTCTTAGTAGGTTTATTACAAGATGTGGCAATGAACAGACGCTCTGAATCAAGTATATTCGCAGCTCTACCCAATGAAACCACGTCTCCACATCTTTTCAAAAAAGTACCCCTTCTATTCGTTTCCCATAACAACCAAAGATAGTATTTATAGTCCGACCAATCGTGTTTAGTCTTATTTTGTTGCGCTCCAATCAATTTGGAGTTTACATGGTAGGCTATTTCCGTACGCAAGGTTTTTTCAAACACGTTATAAAAAAAATTTTATGAGCAGAAATGATTTCATGCTGTCAGGCACCCCCACTATTTTATTTTGGTTATAATTTGGTAATTCCTAGACTATTTGCGTAACGTTTTACATATTCTTTGTCAGCAAGCCCTAAGGAACCCAAATATACAAATTTAAAAGAGCTAAGTGGCTGCGTTCAAAATATGCAATTTCTTCTACCTCCTGTTTCGAAGATGTGCTGTCTGGGTACTGTAATGTTTTCAAACGTAAACCCATCTAATGTTATCTTTTCTAATAAGCGTTTTTCAGGATTTTAAAACCTAACTCTGGGAAGGTTAGTGTTTTTATCACTGTCCGTCTGAAAAAAAGTTAGTGCATGTGGCCTTACACGCGTGATAGTAGTAATTGTGTATCGCGCGACGCGTGTTGGGGTGGCATTAATAGCGAGACACGTGTTTAGTGTTGCATGCGTTCCTGATTTTCAGCCCTCCCTTCTTTCTATTTGAGTCCATCTGTTCGTTCGTTTTGGTAACGTAGTATAATTAATGTTAGGATTAATTTAGGTCATTACGCAGTGTGCCTCTCAATGTTTTTCTTAGAAATGCAATACCCGTTTTAATGTGTTGTGGAAACGCTTGTATTTATGCAGTGGCTTATATTTAACGTGGAAACGTTACAATTTGCAGACGAAGCATAAAACAAAGGGGATTTCGAGTACAGTCATTGTGACAGCACTGTTATTTTACCATTTTTCTTTTCTTTATTAAATGTATTTGTTAGGCTTTATATTTACCTGATAATTTATATATGTGGGTTAGAATATTTCACGACAATTGTCAACCCGAACGGACTATAGTACTTTATTTATTACGTTGGTATTGTCAACCCGAACGGACTATAGTACTTTATTTATTACGTTGGTATTGTCAACCCGAAAGGACTATTGTACTTTATTTATTACGTTGGTATTGTCAACCCGAACGGACTATAGTACTTTATTTATTACGTTGGTATTGTCAACCCGAACTGACTATAGTACTTTATTTATTACGTTGGTATTGTCAACCCGAACGGACTATAGTACTTTATTTATTACGTTGGTATTGTCAACCCGAACTCAAAGAGTTAAGCGTCTTAAATCCTGGTCACTGACCAATAAGCACAAATTTAAAATGTAAATTCTTTTAACAATGTCTTAATTAAAAGCTTTGAAGGAAAAAAACAGTATGCAGTGGTCCCTTTCCCTCAGCGCCCAAGGCTGTCGCCCATGTAACACCGCCCTGAGGCCCACCATGGGTGCATGTGCAAATATGAAATACCCAATGGTCTGGGAACAGTTTTGCCGAACCTGAAAGTACAATTAAAAATTATGCATTTTCGTGACCATCAAAAAACGATCACATTAAAAAAAAATGTGAAGGACAGAAAAAATATTTTATATATATATATATATATATTATAAACGACACGAGTCAGAAGTTTGTCAGGAACCATACGACTATCAGGTTAACTTCTCCCCTCACCTCCTGGTCTGACTTTCTTTCACTCTCCGTTTCGCCTTCCTCCTCAACCATTGTTCCTCTCTCCTGTCATCTCACTCGTTTTTTTCCCTTGATTTTCTCTCTCCTCCTCTCTGATCTTCCGTCTCAGTCACTATATGACTTTCTATCTGGTACTTTCTGTCCTTCACTAATGATCTTACTTCCTCTCTTCTAAATTTTTCTTTCTGAAATTCAAAATTAAATTTGCATGATATGACTATCAGCGTTTCAGTTTGTTTCGTTTTAAAGATAGATAACTGTTAAATTTCAATATCCTGAAATATTCAGGCACAGTTGTCTATCATGAGACCACACAAATTTACTTTTCTCTCCTGTTTTTAAATATTGAAGAAAGGAAAAATGTCCCGTTCAACTTCTGATGGGATATACTTAGGATGTATAGAGTCACTATTTTAAAATAATAATTTTAATTGCTTATACTGAGGTAGCTGAGGAAGGAGGCTGAAGTAACAAGAAGCGGTATCGGTCCCAACTACGATGGTTTGGTCGTGTTTGCAGAATGGAAGATGATCCGCTACCACAAGTATGTAAATATTATACACATAAGGGATGTAGGATAAAGAGAGAGGGATAGTACCTCACGGTGAGAGACAGCCATGTCCTTTTTAGGATAGTCAGGATCCTTTTGGTTCTCCTCTCTTTGTCTAGCTCATGTATGGCTCCTCAAATACCGCTTGTGTACGGCGGTGGCCACATCCCGGGCAACAGTCTTGGCTGACTAGCTAAACTACATGGGTGGAGTAGGAGTAATCTTACTCAAGGGAGTGTCCATCCCTAGTACACAAAGACTGAGACGGTGAGTGAGGCGGAGGAATCTGAGAAGATCAACGGCTCGCAAAGCGAAACAGCAAAGTGTGTGGCGCACTAGGGGCATGTCGGACATAGAAAAAGACAATGGCTAGCCACCGTAGAAGAGATTGGGGCCTTACCACGTACTTCCTGCAGAACGTAATGGGATCACAACAACAAGATAAGAACCGATATGTAGAGAACTCTCTGTCCCCTGGGGAAGAATCTACTGTACAAATTAACAGGGAAGAGGCAACTCCTCTAATGAGTAAGGAAGTACATAATGACGACTGTTCCTTAAATTCTGTTGAAAGGGAGCATTCTGAGAAAGACCATCTAAAAACTAGTAGGAGAAGCTTAAAAATAGGAACATGGAATGTTAGAACTCTAAACGGAGAAGGAAAGCTTGACAATCTTATATTAGAGGCAACAGACATGAAACTCGATATACTGGGAGTTGCAGAGGCAAGACTTTTGGATACAGGCTACATAACAAGAGACCAGTACACGCTTATACACTCAGGAGGAGAAAAACATGAAAGAGGGGTAGGAATGTTGATAAAGAAGGAGTTAGAAAAATACGTATGTGGATACTGGACACACAATGACAGAATGATGTTACTAAAGATGAGAGCAAAGCCATTCGACATATCAATCTTACAAACTTATGCACCAACTAAAGATCACAGCGAGGAAGAAATAGAAGAATACTATGAAGAGCTACAACACACACTTAAACCAGTCAAATCTACAGATGTGTTGATAGTAATGGGTGATATGAATGCAAAAGTAGGAAAAAGGAAATACAAGAAAATAGTAGGACAGTATGGATTAGGGACAAGAAATGATAGAGGAGACAGACTTATCCAGTTCTGTGAAGAAAACCAGCTGGTCATATGTAACACCTTTTTTGAACACCACCCAAGGAAATTATACACACGGAAAAGCCCAGGAGATGTAACACGAAATCAAATCGACTATATCATGATAAAACATAGATTTAAGAACAGTGTCCCAAGTGCAAAGACACATCCTGGCGCCGACATAAATTCAGATCACAATCCAGTCGTCATCAAAGTAAATATAAAGCTGAAAAGAGCAGGAAACAGAAGACAGGAGGAACCCCAGATAGAAATATCAGCGCTGAAACAACAAGATATAAAACAGAAATATTTAATCGATGTCAAAAATAAATATCAACAGTTATTGACAGAAAGCATGGAGCAGTATAGAAGAGAAAACCCAGAAGAAAAAGCAACCGCAAAATGGGAATGCTTAAAAACAAGCATTCAATCAGCAAATGCAAATTTACCTAAAAAGGAGTCTAAGAAAAATCAAATTTGGATGACAGATGACATCTTGAATAAAATGGCAGAAAGAAAGAAAGCAAAAAACACTCCAGAATATAAAACAATAGACAATGACATACGTACTATGTGTAGAGAAGCAAAAGAACGGTGGATAGAAACAAAATGCAAGGAAATAGAAGACTTGGAAGCAAAGCACATGACAAGAGATATGCATAAAGAAATAAAGAAATTATCAAATCGGTCGCGGTTTGCACAAGGAGGAAGCTGTATCAAGAACAAAAATGGTGTAATATTACTTGATGAGAAAGACATATCAAACAGATGGGCAGAATACGTAAAAGAACTATTCGAGGACACTAGAGGTAAAAAACCATCACCAGATTCTAATGAAGGCCCAAACATTCTCAGATCAGAAGTAGAGAATGCCATTCATATGATACAAAAAGGAAAATCAGCAGGCATGGATAACATAAAAATTGAAATGATAGAAGCTCTGGAGAGCTTTGGTATAGATACAATCACAGAAATATGCAACGATATATACAATACAGGATATATACCACACGACATGAAGACATCAGTTTTCATAACATTGCCCAAAAAACCAAATGTAACAGAATGTTCAGACTTCAGAACAATCAGCCTGATGAGTCATGCAATTAAGATACTGCTCAAAATCATACAGGAAAGAATAAAAAGTAAAGTAGACAGCGAAATCCAAGAAGAACAGTTTGGTTTTAGACCGAACAGTGGAACAAGAGAGGCAATATTTTGCCTAAGAATATTAGCAGAAAAATATACAGAGGTCCAAAAAAGTATGTATATGTGCTTCATTGACTATAAGAAGGCTTTTGATAGAGTCGATCATGAGAAAATAATTGAATCCCTCAAAGACATAGGTATTGATGGAAAAGATATAAGGATACTCAGTAACCTTTTTGGGAGCAAACTGCCACAGTAAGATCGGGATGGAATTATTCACCATACATATACATAAAAAGAGGTGTCAGACAAGGTTGTGTGCTGTCCCCCTGCCTATTTAATTTATACATCGAAAAAATTTTCAAACAGATACAGGAAATACCAGGACTGAACATCAGTGGAAGGTCAATAAACAACCTTAGATATGCAGATGATACCGTGTTGTTAGCTGAAAGCGAACAGGAGTTACAAGAACTAGTGAAGCAAGTGAACAGTATAAGTCATGAATATGGACTCGACATTAATATTGAGAAAACAAAAACTATGATAATTAGCAAAACAGACGATAAACCCGCATTAAAGATAAGCGTAAATGGGAAAATCCGGGAACAAGTCAAGAGCTACGTATATCTTGGTCATATAATAACAGAAGATGGCAGATGTGAAACAGAAATCAAGAAGAGAATAGGAATGGCCAAAGCTACATTCAACAACATGAAACATATACTGACATCCATACAGTTATCTCACAAATTAAAACTGAGAATCATAAAGTGTTATATATATTCTGCATTTCTGTATGCTGCAGAAACATGGACGATGAATAAGCATTTGGAAGAAAGAATTGAGGCTCTTGAAATGTGGATATACGGTATAGAAGAATGGGGCGTATCTCATGGAAAGAGATGAAAACAAATAAGGAGGTCCTAGAAAATCTAGGTATGAAAAGAGAACTAATGAGGGAGGTCAAAGTTCGGCAGCTAAAATACTTTGGCCACATAAAAAGGCATAACACCTTGCAGAAGACCATAACAGAAGGGAGAGTTGAAGGCAAACGTGCAAGGGGAAGACAGCGCTATAAGTGGGAAGACAACATCAAGAGATGGACAGGAAAGAGTCTATCAGAGTGCACCACCAAGACAAGAGACAGAAGACGTTGGAGATCCATTACAGCCAACCTTCGTTGTGGAGATGGCAACTGATGATGATGATGATGATACACATAAAGTTATGTTTCAGGCGCTCGTGACAAATAAAAAAGCAGAAAACTAGGCACTAGCTGGCAGGGAGGATAGTGTGATTCGCTTCTGTAGTTAGGCGGGGGTTCGGAAAGTCCTGGGTTCGATTCTCCGGTAAGCCACTCACTTCTGTTGCTTTTCTGTTGTCTAGCTTTCTGCTTCTTTATTTCTCACGAGCGCCTGAAACACGTGACCTTTATGTGTATAATCCCAACTAACATAATTACCGATGTATGTTACGTCGGTCGGTCTCACTCAAAATAGTAACTCGCGCCAGAAAAAAAGTGCGCAACGCACGGTGTGCAACCTGCGCGGCGTGGGTGTTGTATAAAACAAATACTTTGGTTTTATTTTTTATTTATTCTTTCACGAAATTAGAAGCACTCGACAAAGAAAAAGTGCGTAAAAATTGGAGTGCATGAGCCCTCACCTGATGTACAAATCATGAAAACGTGAAAGTTTTTGTTAACACCACTTATCAATCACTCTATCAAAAATCTTATAAGAATTAGGGAACACTCTTTGAAAACAATCCACGCACTTTCACACGAAATGTTGTTATCAAAGAACTTTTAAATTGAATCTAAAATAACATAATTCTCGCCGTGTGTACGTTGGTCACAGCTGAGGAATGCAACCGTGTTGAAAAATTCATGAACAGTTTGATTACACTGTATAATGGAAAGAAACCAAAAACACTCTAAGAATGTACTTCTATCTGCTCATCCGGGAACGGAAACAGCACACTATAATTAAAAACCCGTCAAGTTTGACGGGTTATTGCAAGTATTTAAATATTTATTATAACCATTCAGAGGTGAACGGGATATTTTTCATCATTAATTAAAGCAATAATAATAATATCGGTCATGTCCTACGAATGCAAAACAACAGAATACCACTACAGGCGCTCACTTGGGTTCCTGAGGGTAAGCGGAAAAAAGGAAGACCAAAAGAAACACTCAGAAGAACAATAATAAGAGAAGGAAGAACGTTGGGCCTAAATAATGTGCAAGAGCTAAGAGGAGTGGCGTCACAACGAACAACCTGGAGAGCACTGGTTTCTGCCTTATGCGCCGTGTTTGGCGCTTAAAGAATTTATTATTATTATTATTAATAATAACATTTCGAGTCTTTTTTTCAATGCACCAAACAGCACTTTAAATAACCGGAAGGTAGGTTCTGGAACAAAACAGGATAATCATCTTACATTTTCCTCAGTACAGTTTGTTAAAACGTTTGTGTACTAGCAGTTTATGCCTCACTCTCTAGATACGGCGATGTGACACAGCACAGTCCAGTTATGGACGTGAAGGTAGGATCAAACTTTACTTCCTGCTCAGCCCCGCACATCATGTGTTTTTGTACACCATCGCCATATTCGCACAAGGTCCTATCAGATAATGTCTGATATATTATTATGGTGGATTTTGATTCCTGTCACTTTCATTACTAGTGATTATTTACTTCTGCAACTTTATCACCATATCACTGAAACATACCGCAAGGTCTTTTTCTATTTGGACATGCATCTTAATATAACCAACTGTGTCTAGGTTGAAAGGAGCGCTCCTTCTCAAAATGAGGCAAAACTTTATTTTAAAAAATAAAATTCTACAACCTTTATTATTTTGATATCATTATCTGTCCCACCAACAGTGTCTATATTGCTGCAAAAGTATATGTATGATTCTAGACCTTGTAGTGGAGATTCTTCAAGTCCAATACTATTATCGTTTCCTGCATTTATTGTCATTATCTTCCTTTCCTCCCTGTATATTTTCAGGCACACTTGCTGTGACCTCTCATCAAGCAAACTAACGTTTGCTGATTTATGACAATTATCTTACTGGAGTGGTGATTTAAAAAACAAAACAAAAAACTCTCTCGCTGGTGTGCACATATTTATGACAATTATTCAATGGTGCTGATGAAAAAATGTATACTGGCTGACTTGAGCTGACGCCTACACGCTTTGTTACTACCCTTGCTCCCTTCTTCCTATTCATCGTTACATCTTTTTCTACTGTCATCATCAATATAATCATCATCATTACGATTATCCTCTTCCTTACCATTGTCTTCTTGTCTTCAATATTCTTTTTCCTTTTCATGTTCTTCTTTTTCGTCCTCTTTCATTTCCTTTTTGTGCGCTCTTCTTCTTGTCCATTTATCTTCTGTTTTTATTTCTTCAGCCTCAGCGTTCTATCATTTGCTCTATCTGTTGTTTATCTTCTTTCTATCCTTTCTTATCATGTTTTTTTTTCCTTATTTCAGATTTGTGTCTCTCCACATTTTTTCCATCCTCTTTATTCTTACAAAACTGCAAAATTCTTTAGTAATGATATTATTTCTTCATTTGCTGTATTCTCGATCACTCTTTTTTTATTACTCTATTTTAATTCAGGTACTGTACGTCTTCACTACAATTACATATAATGTAACTCTCAAGATGACTTTTTGAGACAGTCCCTATTACTTCAGATATTGTCCATATTGTTTTAAATATTGTTACTGTTACTTCTTAATAAAGAAAACATATGGAGACTTGACGTGCAGAGTTCTTCATGAAGGACAACTTACTGAATCATTTGGGATAATAATTGAAGTGCGACAGGGATGCCTCTTTTCACAATCTTTCTATTTGCTACAGATTGGGTTATGAAAACATTGAATTCAATCACCAGAAATGCAATCCGCTGGACTGTGACTAAACAGCTTGATGATAGATTGTGCCGATGACCTGGCTCTCCTGTCCTACAACCGCAGTCAGATATAAGACAAAAGAAAGGTGCTTGATGAGAGGTCACAGCAAGTGTGCCTGAAAATATACAGGGAGGAAAGGAAGATAATGAGAATAAATGCAGGAAACGATAATAGTATTGGACTTGAAGAAGCTCCACTACAAGGTCTAGAATCATACATATACTTTTGCAGCAATATAGACACTGTTGGTGGGACAGATAATGATATCAAAATAAGAATGCAAAATGTTAGAATAGCTTTCATTGCATTGGGAAATATATGGATAGCAAAAGAACCCAAAGTCTAACACAAAAATCAGAATCTAAAATTCAAATGTCAAGTCAGTCCTGTTGTATGGCTCATGGAGAAAGAAAAAAAAAACACACAACAACCAAAAAGCTACAGAAAGTTTCATAAAGAGGGTGCTTGCATAGAACAGAGGGAGTGAAGTGATATGGAAAGATCAATGACGTGGAACTGATAACAAGAACCAGAACGAGCCAGTGGAGCAAGAGATGAGAAGAAGACACTGGAGATGGATAGGACAGATACATTGAGGAAACCTATTGATAGCATTACAAGACAATCCTTGCAATAGAATCTCCATGGTAAGAGAGATAGAGGGAATCCAGTGAACACGTGGAGAAGAGAACTGGAGAGAGGGTCATATAAGGCATGAAGAAAACATGTTATAGAGCTTGAGCTGATGGCACGGCAGACTTGGTATACGTTTATTTAAAGTCTACACTTATTGTGGAGCTGAGTGTTGTTGTTGATGTTACTTCAGTGACTGTTACTTCAGATATTGTCCCAATTATTCAGATATTATCCTTCTGTTTGTTGCTCATCTTTGTCCTTCTTATGATCAGGTTCATTACTTAAACGGTTCTACATTATCAGTATTGTCGTGGTGTAAACCTACTTCTTTATTAATACTACAGCCAATCCACGTTCAACAGACTCTGAGACGGAATAAATTACATGAAGTCAAGTTCACGCCAAGACAGAAAAACTTAGGCCTAAAATTTCGGAACTCGGTCACGGAAAGTATGAAAACGTCGGCTATTAAAAAGGCGAAAACGCGGAGAACCAATCAAAAGGGTTCATTAAGCAGTAGAATTTACCGGCGTCTACCTATATAAACGGGCGCGTTTTATTGAAAAAACACTCACAAACACGAAAGCCAGCCAGAACGACAGACGGGGGAAGAGAAAGCTATCAAGACTGATTTATGCTTTCCTGCATGACCGAGCAGACTTGCTTCACTAGGTCGAGTCAAAATCTGGCTTGTATTAATCTTAGAGGGTCTCCAAAATAACCTATGATTTTAGTTCACCCCTCATTAAACATAACCCCCAAAACCACCTACTCCCCTACATGCTTGGGTACCTCTTCACAATAACCCACTAACACAACAATATCCCCCATCAACCCCTGGTTTTTTACTAATGATATAATACCCTTCAAATTTTCCCACCCAAATACCATTTAGTCCTAAATTTTTATACAACCTATCCCCTTCCTTCAACACCCTCAACCTTCATAATACCCTCACTCTTACACAACCACAGTGATCCCCCTTTACACTACCACAGCACATCAATGGCTACCACCTCCCACCCACCAGTTCCTATGTAATCTCCCCTCTATTCTCCTCCCCTAATACATCTCTCCAGCCAATCTATACCTCACCCCCAACAAACTATAATAACCCACCCACTCAATAACCCTTCACAATCCCTAGACAAAAGTCCCATTAAATATTGTCAAAATTATCATTGAGTCAAATCCCCCCCTAGTGTAAAACCTACCTTCATCCCCGTGAATGTCCTCCACTAATCACCCCATAATACCACCATACACACTATCCCATTCTGGAATTCTACACCTTTATACTATCTATTAACAATAAACATCTCTCACATCATCGCACATTCTTGAACCTATACCATCCATAGAACGAGTAATCTTATCCACCTACCATACTAATTATTTAAATCCCTTCTTCTATAATACATACACAACTACTATACACCCTCAATATTTTTTCACACCACCATACACCAACCTAATACTACAACAACACCCCCCCCCCACCAACCCCCCCCCTAACTTCCCCTAAAACCACACTTCCAAACCCAACCCCCACCTCCATCAACCTTATATCAACTACCCCCCCCCCCCATTCCCCAACCCCCCCCACCAACTCCCACCACCCCCTCAAAATATTAGACCCAACACCCAACCCTACCAATATCCCTGACACCAACCCACCCATTCCACCCCCCAACCCTACTCCCCAAAACCATACCACCCAACTCCCCCCGGCCCCCACCTCCGACTCACCCCTCTAACCCTTGGGGGTGGGAAGGGGGGGTATGGGTTACATCCCCATCAAACCATCAATCATTACCCACCCTTCCCCCCATCCCTAAAACCCCTTCCTCCAAACAACTCCCCCTCTTAACTGGGACTCCAACCCCCATCCCAAAATAATTTATTTCTACTAACATTCCCCATCTCCCCATCCGCCCATTCTTTAAACCCAACATAATATTACCAAATACAACTCTTAAAATCCTCCACAATCCCCCCCAATCCAAACCCAACCCCTAACAAATTCCCCTCACACCACACTATGTCCTATCCACCATAACCTCCCCCCATCCCCCTATAATACAACAACCAAAAAACCCCCATACACACCCCAAACACTGTTCCAATTATTAAAAACAACCAAACATCCCAAATCCCATTAACTAAAACAATATCTCACAACCTAACCTAACCAAATCCTCCGCCCGTTTCCTCACCCACTCCAACTCTCAAATTTCAACACCTCATAACAAATCCATATTCAACACAACACTTCTCCCTCCCAAAACCATCCTCATCAATACTATCCCCCCAACATTACACTACACACCACACCCAACATTTTTTACTTTAACCATCCCTTTTTTCTACAACTCCAAACCACCATAGTTCACCTACTAACAACCCGCCAACCCCAATTCCCTAAACAACATCTACCCACCATGGGGCCAAATCAACACCAAAAACCCACCAACACAATCCTCATATCACCCCACCACAAACAAACCAACCCTATCCATAACCCACAACAACCACAACATCCACAACCTTGCAACCCAAAAACCAACAAATGCCAAAAATGCCCAACCCCCCAATACCAACACCGTCCCCCAATACGCCTTTTCTAACCAAAAGACGTGACAACCCTCTCAACCACCACCTTAACTCAAACCCCCCCCCACCCCGTAAAACCCCCCAACCCCCAAACCCCAACACCCCCCAACCCCCCCAAAACCCCATCACCCCATACACATGGAACCAAAAACACCAAATAATACACAATGGAGCAAACCCACCAACAATCCAGCAACTAACCGTTCCAAAATAAATACCTTTGACAAACCTACAATAGCTCCTATCCATCAAAACACGGATGTTACGTTCAAAAGTAACTCAAAATCAAATAAACAAAAAGGGGGTCCGCCCCAAACCATAAGATCCACAAATGAGATTACAAACTATGAGAGGCTACTATATGACAAAAAAACAGCCGGCGTCAGAAAACCCAAAATTTCCACAACTTCGAGAAACTCCCAAAACACCCCTACAAAATACTCAAAATTCAGAGTGGTTACTCACGGTGGGTTAAGAGTGACGTCCATCCCGGTCCACAAACACCAACTCAGTTCACACTCCAGCCACCACCCCGGCAATTTTACTTACCCAAACAACAACCACAAAACCTCACACACCCCAAGACCAACACCTGGCCCTCTCACCCCTCACAAAAACACAAAAAAACTCCACACAAAATTGCCCAGCCACTCTCACCCGTAAGCACCCCCAACCATCATGTGACACCAACCAACCGGGACCCTACCAACACGAAACACCCCATCCTTGCCTCCACACACTCAACACCCACCAAACCCCCCCCCCCAAACCCCCTACCCACTTCAACCCCCACCAAATAAAAAAACCGACCACAACCAAGACCCCCCTCCAGAAATCCCCCTATAATCTAACCACCACCAACGTAATCGGGGGCCGTCCCCAAAAACCCAAACACCATTCCCAAAAAAAAAAACACTAAGACCCCATTTACCCACCCTCACCAAAAACCCCAAAAGTATACACCCCCCCCCAACCACCAACCGACCCACCAAAAAACCCCAAAAACCCCATAGACCCCCCTTCTCACCCACCCCCCCCCTCACAGCAAAAGCACAACCCACTACCACCCCACCCCAAACCCCCCCCCCCCCACCCTCTACATCTTATTCACCAACTTACTTCCCAACAAATCCATAAAAACCATTCCTATATTCCATTCAACAACAATCAACACCCCCATATAACCTCAACATATAAACCCATACAAAACTAAAAAAACATCACCCATATACTTATCAATCCTCTTAACAACTACAATTAAACTACTTCAATAAAAAAACCCTAATACTCCCAATAATTCAAATAATATAATAATCCATACTCCACCTTACTCCTAAACACAAACCAAAACACCAAACATATACAACCTCCACAACAACTCTAACAACAAACACAAAACAAAATACCCAATTAATAACTCCCCCACAAATTCTACATCCTCTAATTCAACTCCCACACAATCATAAAAAACATACACCCAACAATCCCTATACCTCTATACCCAAAACCAACATACCACATTACCAAAACTTCATCACAATAATTTTCCATACTAAATAACACACTATCAACTAACACATCTACTTCCTTACCTCTTCCTAATAATATTTACAAAAATTTAATAATATCCGCCAAACTCTCCTAATTCCCACCACCCCCAACAACACAACATCAATCTAATTTTTAAACTCTTTCATCTCCTCAACCAGACTTTCACCCAATAACATATTTACCTATCAAAAAACTTTAAAAAAAAATACACCCTTAAAATTACAAAATATTACAACCAATTAAAATTCTCTAATTACTTTAAATAAAACATCTAAAACAAAAAAGTACCTAACAATTATACTTTACCCAATAAACCCAACCACCAACCCCACACCACACTCCCCCCCCTCAACCTTCCCTATACAAACAACATCTTCCAGCTAAAAACATACACCCTCACACCCACCCACACCAAGTACCCCATACCCGTCAACCACCCCCCACTTATTCATCAAACCTGCAAAAAATATTTCATAATGTAGTGGCATAACCCCGGTCCAAATATTTCATTTATTTCCCAACATTATAATTGAACCGCCACTCCCAAACACACCTTAAACTAGCCGCTTATGCCATATTCACTGCCCCATATTTTCAACATACCTTTAAAATTTACAAACATACACCATCCTCACCCCAACTACCGAAGGTAATCTGTTAGAACCCATCGATCCATACATTCCCCCATTTCCACTTTGCCGTAACTACCAAACATGTGAACCCCACTCTAAGTCAAATGAGCCCGAACTCTCAATACTCTACTTACTGGGCCACCTACCTTCAATCATAATAACCACTTATTCATACAAGGGTACCTCACTAACCCACCACTTAAACTACTTCCCAAACCCCTACCCCCTCGGATAAATTATAATATCCCATGTGGCCACACTTTGCACTGACCATTGAGTCCCTAACGGTTACCCATAGGGCTACAAACTACCCACCCAACTTCGCCCAAACCCACAATCATACAACCCCGCCGTAATCCTTTATAGAATACAAATTAATTACATCATAATTTTTTATTTTTTTTCACGCAAGTACTCTAATGGTTTCCAACAAAACAACACAGAAAAGCTCTGTCTACACAAGTGAGGGGTCATTTTCTTTTCTCATACACCTCCACCTCACCAATATACACTTAAGCATGGCCTCATCTAGGCTACGTCCAATGTTCCAACCTAAAATAGGGTAAAAACCCAATCTCAATACAACGAGCCATAAACTAAAAACTAAGCCGTTTCGAATCAACCCAAAGCCACAACGGATTCCTCACCACATCAACCTTCACTCAATCTGTCAAACGTCGCCCACAATAAGTACAGCCACTATCCTTAGGATCTATATCTCGATCACCAAGACCAAACATCCCACTAACAATAATAACTGGAAACATCTTGGTTCTCCGCAACAAAACCCCCATACCAATCGCAATATACTCCCCAACATTATCCACAGACAAAACAACACTAAAAGGGAACTAACTATCACCTATTCGGGAAATGGCAAAGAACTGGACGAGAGATACAAATACGCTCAAATAATTTTCCTTATAGCGTCATCTGACTTCCCATTGTTTTAAAAAACCCTACCTTTCCAATCATCACCAAAGCCACACCCAAGCCACAAAATTTGTGCTCTATACAAATCTAACGCGGTCTCCCGCACCACTCAATACCCAAGAATCTGTCCCAAATATTCCCTCACACAATTCAATCCAAGCCTATAATTCCGACTTATCGGAAATATCTATCCTACATAAACAAAGAATACTTGTACTTCATCAATTTAGCCTCATAATTATTTACTTCAATCATAATTTCAATCTACTCGTCCCATCATACTCACAATACTACAACCCGGCTAAATCACACTTCCCAAGTTGCTGCTCGCCGTCTTGCTTCATCTATAAACTTCTAACACCATCTTCTTCCTAAATCAATCCGGGAAAAACAACCAAACACAAAAACTGCACAAAAACTACCCTCACATACTATTATCATCTCCGGGTCCTTACTTTATCTGTAACCATCTATAATCTACAACGAACAAAAAACACGGGCCTTTCCAACACAAAATTCTAACACACTCCAACACACTCGTAAAAATCAAATTTCATATTCCACTTAAACTAATTCGATTCCTGATAGATAAACAAAAATTTCCACTCAACAATTATTCAAACCATCTACATAATCAAAATGTCTTACTCCAACATAACATCTCTACAACCTGCATTCAGAGTAGGCTTAATCTCAACCTTCTCATTGATCAGGTACAAACAAGATATAGATAAAAAACCAAACCAATGATAGAGTAAAAAACCAGATAAACTTATCTGTACCTCTACATAGCACACAATATAACTAAACCATGAATACTAATAGATAATAACACCTTCCACACATAGGTCATCCAAATTATAAAGAAGAAATTGACAACTCTCAGTTAGACACTGCACAGGCATCCCTACGTCGTGTAAGGAGTATAAATTACACGCCCTACAAAGATCACAACCTCTCTAAGGTAATCTTCCAATCAATACAAAAATTCTCTTCAATATAGTACCAATCACCCCACAATCAGACGTTAATGTTCATCCTATAACAACCAATAAAATCCAAAAAACGAAATCAACCCCATTCCCCCTAAAACAACCAAATAAATCCTAAAGTCCCCACGTCACCTCAAGAAACAAAACAGGCAAATCGCCTACAAATACAATATTCTAAAAGTAACTTGTGCCACACGTCATCTCAACACCTACACATGAACACCCTGACAAGGTATCCAACCAATATGTACCTCAAAGGCACACCCAATCAATAACTACAACCAACCTATCATAAATTAGAACAAGACTTCATACGATAATCCATGTCCCCGATGATTAACAGACACAAAACCACCAAACATAGAACAGCAGATCCCCAACATACCCGATTACCTAGAACCATAACAACCATGGACCAGCAACCTACCCTAGATACGAGTAAAACGTCAGAGATAAATATTTGCGTTACAAAACAGACGCGACAACCTCTCCCAAACATGATGGACTACGGATCCCATACAAATGAAGTTGTCTGTGCATCTCCCAACTACAGCGACACAACCCCAAAAAAAAACCACTTAAACAATATTCTACAAAACACCATAACTCCCCCCACAATAAAAACTCCAAAAAGGGGTCTACAAGATATAAACAACGAACTGCCAACCTGTCACCCACAATACAGCATCCCCGATCACACTAACACACAATCACTAAACCCTAGGCTACACTCCCCAAAACACAACACATAATCCCCTCTCACCAACAAAAACTAAAAACCTCTAGCCAACATCAATAACCAAATATAACTCATCCACCCCACATGTACAATTTACTCTTCACTAATCACAACCGTCAATCATCTTCAAAACCCCATCAGGACTTATCACCCACCTATAACATCCCCTAAATCAAGTTGAACACAAATCACTTCCTCATTTTATCTACATTCAACACCCCAGAAACCTTGTACTCATCACAACCTTACAAACATCCACAATTCACCAACCTAGACATCATACTCTATGGGGACACACTACACTAACAAAACCCCATACAACTCAATCCACTCAATACAAATCATATTGGGTGGGGACACTAAATCAGACAAATACACTTAACAAATTATCAAAAACACCTATATAATCCAACACGCCTCAAAACAAAACTCTACCTATCACCATCATAGAACGGACGCCAAACAATGGGCCACAAACTTACATCCGGGGGGGGGGGGTCAATTCCCCACAACCCAACACAACAACTCCTTTTGTATTGAATCACGATGTCCCGTTAAAGCACAATAACAAACATACATGTCATAACATTCTGCCACCGATCTTAAATAATGGACCATCTTTATCTATACTACAAACAACTCCACACCAACCAAATCCAACCACAAAAAAACTCCTTCTGCAAACCGTGCAACTATTCACCAAAAAGCAAAAAACAAAAAATCAACAAAAAAACAAACAAACTAAACATGTAAAGAAACATCCAGAAAAACAAAACAAAGTCTCAAAAAAAAAAAACCAAAAACCCCTAAATCTCACTTATCACGCTCTACCCATAACAATTTTCAACCTTCTGTCACTAACTTATACCTAATTCAACGAACATTAAAAAGAATTTCAAAAGTTCACTTACAACAATTACTACCTTCAAAAAAAAAAATCTTTATAATATTAAACTTAACAATTCAAAAATTCCGCGTACCTTAATATATATGTATACCAATAATCATATCCAAATATATGTAATTACCCTTTTGAAAAAATACCAACACACTCCTTTTTGTATACATACTCAAACAAAGACCCAACCAATTTATTCACAACATCCCCAAACACTCACAAAAACAATAATTAATCTCATAAAAAAATACACAATAATCCAAAAAAAACTAACTCAACTCCCCAAATACAAAACACTAACTCCAACAAACCCCAAAACCATCGAAACAAAACAAACACCAACAGAATCACTTCTCAAACTCTTTCTTTATAAACTGCTTTTTTTTACCTATAACCCTATTCCCCAAAACAATTATCCCTCATTTCAATCTTTATCATAACCCTCCCATCAAACCCCATATCCATGGGGAATTGACAACTCCACCAAAACCCTCCATTACTCCCAACCCATCACATACCCCACCTTCCCCAAAACAATCCTCTAACACCAATCGATAAATCCTTAAAATCCTACCATTCCCTCCCCCTCACCACAATCCAACATAATAAACCTCTTTCTCTGAAAGTTCCAAGACCCTTCACCTGATTACGCACACACTAATCCCATCTTATCAAACGGATATTATACCACTCACCTCAACCTTCACATATACTCAAACCCATACATCCCCCTTAACAACATATATTTCTACCCAAACCATCACGTACCACTTTTCACCTACATCCCCACCCCCCCTCACCTCAATCATCCCATCCCCATTTACCTTATCAAAACTACCAATCATCCAATACACTCACACCCTCCCCCCCTCCCCTCCAAAATCCACCCTATTTCACCCAACTCCCCTAAACCCCACCCCCCTCCCCCCAATAAACACTTAACTCATACCCTTACAATCCCATTAATCCCCCCACCCATCAACTTCCAACCATTCAACCCCCAACCCCCAATACCCACCCATACCCCCAACACCAACTTACCCCTCCCCCATATCCCACCCCACAAACCCCAATTCACCCCTCCCCCAACCCACCTTACCACCCCACAACCCCCCCCCACCGCCCTACATATCCCCTACCCTCAATCCAAACCCCCCCCCCCTTACCCCCCCCAACCTCCCTACCATCCCCCAACCCCACCAAATGCCCCCCATCTCCCCCTCCTACCCCCTAACCCCCCACCATCCCCCCTCCACCCCCCCCCAAACCCTCGCTTTCAAGCCACGCCATTATTCTTCCCATCCCATTACACCCCCCCCCAAATCAACAACCCTCCCCCCAAATCCCCACAATACCAACCACCTCCCCCCCTCCCACCCCAAACCCCCCCCCCACACAACCCCCCCAACCCTACCACCCCCCCCACAAACCCCCAACACAAAAACCCACCCCCCACCCCACCCACAACCAACCCCCCACCCCCCAACCCCCCCACCCCCACCCCCCCCCCCCCACCCCCAACCCCAACCCTAACCCCCCCCCACCCCCCCCCCCCCCCCCCCACCCTCCACCCCAACCAACACCCAAACCCCCAACCAACCCAACCCAACCCCAACCCCAACCCCCCCCCCCCAATACAACCCCCAATCAACACCCCCCCCACCCCCCCCCCCCCCCCCCCCCCCCCCCCCCCCCCCCCAAACCACGCCCCCCCCCCCCCCCCCCCCCGCCCCCCCCACGCCCCCCCCCCCCCCCCCGCCCCCCCCCCCACCTTCATGGTTACCCCCATTCCCACATAAACTTTTCACCCCCCCCCCCCAAACCCCCCCACCACCCCTCCCAAAACCCAATAATCCCACCCCCACCCCCCCCCCCCCCCCCCTCAACAACCCCAAGCACCACCCCACAAAAAAAAACACCACCCAATTTCCAATAACAAAAAAATGAAACCCCTCCCCCCCCCCACTACAACAACCCCCCCCCCAACCCCCCCCCCCCCAACCCACCGCCCTCTCCCAACCCCCCCACAAACCCCCAAATTCCAACCAAAAAACCCCCCCCCCCACCCACCCACACCCCCCCCCCAACTCCCCCCACCAAACCCCCAAACAACCACCAACTCCCCCCCCCCTACTTCCCCACCACACCCTTCAAAAACCCCACTTACCCAACCCCCCCAAAACCCCCCCCCCCCCCCACCCATAACCTCAAACACAAACAACAACAAAAAACCAACCCAAAACAAACCCCCCAAACCCACCACCCACCCCCCAAATCCCCCACCCCCCCCAACCAAAATCCAAAACCCCTACCCCCACTCCCCCCCCCCCCCCACCGGCACCCACAACCCCCCCCCCCCCAAATTACCACAACTCTTCCCCACACCATAACACCCCCCCCCCCCCCAACCCCCCCCCCACCCCCACCCCCCCCCCACCCCACCCCCAAACCTAACCCCCCCCCCCCCCCAACCCCCCCCCATTCTTTTCCCCACCCCCCCCCCACCCTCCACCAATTACTCCCACCCCCCCCCCCCTCCCCTGTAAACACCACCCCCAACACCTCCCCCCCCCCCTCCCCAACAAAAAAAACACCCACCCCCCCCCCCACCCCCCCCCCCCCCCCCCCCACCCTAATAACCCCCCCCCCCCCCAAAACCCCCCCCCCCCCCCTCCAACCCTTCCCCACCCCCCCAACCCCAATACCCCCCCATCCCCCCCCCACCCCACCCCCCCAACTTTATGCTCCCCCTCCCCCCCCCCCCCACCCCCCCCCCCCCCCTCCCCCCCCCACCTCAATTATCTTTGATACACCCCCCCAACCCCCCCACCCCCCCCCCCAAATTATTCCCTCCCCCACCCATAAACCCCCCAAATACCCCGGACCCCAACACCCCCCCCCCCCTTACCCCCCCCCCCCCCCCCCCCCATCGTCCCCAAACATTCCAACATCCCCCCTAACACATACCCCCCCCCCCCCCCCCACACACCCAACCCCCCCCCCCCCCCCACCCCCCCCCACCCACCCCCCCGTCCCCCACCCCCCCAACCCCCCTCCTACACCCCCCCCCTCCCAACTATCACCCCCACCCCCAATCCCCCCCACTACAGGACCACAATCCCACCCCCCCTTAAACCCACCCCCAACCAAAAACCCACACCCCCCCCACCTCCCAATCCTTCCCTTACTTTCCTACCCCCCCCCCCTACCCCCGACCCACTAAATCCCCTCCCCCCCATTCCCCCCCACTACTTGCCCCCTAAATATCATTCCCCCCTCCTCCCCCCACTAATAACACACCCCCAAAGCCCACACCAACCCGAGGATCAACAATCCATTATTACACAACCCCACACCTCCAAATCACACCCCCCCCGGCCTAACCGTCCCAAACCCCCCTCCGCAAACCCCACCCACCCCCCCCCCCCTCCCCACACTCCCCCAAATTCCACCATCAGATGTACCCCCCCCACCCCCCACAAATCACAAGTGCTTTCCAGCCAACCCCCGGTAACCCCATACCCCCTTTTGACTACAAAACAACAATAAACAAAATCCCCCCCCCCCCGTCCGACACTTTCCCTACCCAAAACCAATTAATCCCCTCACCCCCCCCCCTGGCAATTTCCCAACACCCCCCCCCAAATCACCCCCACCCCCCCAACCTTAACCTTATCATAACACTTTTCCTCATCAACACTAAACTCCTCCCCTATAAACCCACCATCCCCCACCCATTTACAAAAACAACATAC
The DNA here is from genome assembly GCA_024509875.1 of Oreohelix idahoensis. Classification (NCBI taxonomy): domain Eukaryota; kingdom Metazoa; phylum Mollusca; class Gastropoda; order Stylommatophora; family Oreohelicidae; genus Oreohelix; species Oreohelix idahoensis. The sequence goes on along the minus strand of JAMPIV010011519.1, from coordinate 411,944 downwards.
CAACACCCCCACCCCACATACCCCCCCCTCCCCCCCCCCCTCGGCCCCTTCCCATTTTTAACAAACAACCCTCCCCCATCCCCATTTAACAACTTAACCCCCAATACCACTTACAAAACCACTCACCCCCCCATAATAACCCCACCCCCCTCACCCTAACCCCCCACAATAAAAAAATTACAACCACACACCCACCCCCATTAAAAAAACACAACCCCCAACAAACAATATCCAATAAACCCAACCCTACCCCACCCCACAACCCACAAATAACCAACACCCCCCCCCCTCGCAAATACCATAAACCCTCCCACATTAAAAACCCAAAAATCCCCCAAAATCAACCCAACCCACCAAAAACAACTGGTCAACCCACCCCACAAAACACCCCAACCCCCAAACCCCAAATTAAATCGCCAAACAAATAACCACACAAGTTACACCCAACCCAAATCAAACCATAACAATATCTTCCACCCGACATCCCAACAACAAAAAAACAAACCCCCAATAAAACAAAAAACCTCAACAACCCCCAATACACACCAACCCCCCCCCCCCCCCCCCACATACACACCCCCCCCCCCCCACACCCCCCCCAATTCCCCACCACCACCACCCACCCCAATCCAAAAAAAAAAAACACTCATATCATAACCCAACCCATCATCACACCACTATAACCACCACACCACCTACCCCCACCCCCACCCCCACAACATCACCATAAATACCTACCAATACCCATATTCCAATCCCCACACACACACTTTCCCAACAACACCTCTCATACAACCCCCACACCCACATCAACAAACCCCCCCACCTCCCCCCAAAAAACACTCCAAACACCACCACCAAACCACCCAACCCACAACAAAACCACCTCCACACCCACCCCCCCCCCCTCCCCCCCCCCCACCCCACATCCCCCACACACACCATTAATACCCTAAATTTTATTACAATATCCCTTCACCCTTAAACAACCACATACCCACCTCCATACATACCAACCTTCCTGCCCATTATCTACATAACAACCGCAAAGTCTTTTTTACCCCCTGCACTGTTTTCTGCTTTTTACTTTTTAGTCTCCACCCTTCTCCAATTTTCCTCCCGTACCACACCACATGCTCCTCGACAGAAGATGTGGACACTAAACACCACACATAAATAGAAAAATAGAGAAATTAGACAAATAGTGCAAAAAAAAGCACTCAACCCACCCGCTACAGAAACTCCCCCCCCCCCACCACACCCCTCCCTTTTTCCACCCTGTTTTACCCACCCGGTGTTCCCCCACCCATCCCCACCCCCCCCCCCACCCGCCTCACCCCCCACCCCCCTCTGTGTCCCACCCACCATACACCACACCACCCTCCCCCTCCCCCCCCAAGCCCCCTAGCATCACGCCACCTCCCCCCTCAGCTAACGGCCCTCACCTCCCCCACCGCAAGCTCCTCGCGTAGCATCTACCCCCGCCTCCGCACCATGAGACCCCCCCCACCTTCCTCCGGACCCTCCCCAAACCCCCCCCCTCCCTCCCCCTCAACTACGCAAATTTTAGCTATTTGCGCGTAATATCTCCCCCCCCCCCGCCCCCCCACGTCACCCCCCCACGCCCCCCCCAAATCTAGACCCAACACACTGCCCACCGCCACCCAACCCGCTACCCATCCTATCTAGTCTACAGTCTAAACGCTGGAAAGTCAAAATCCCCTACCACACTAACCCCCGTAGCCCGAAACACCCCCCGGTCCTCATTACCGCCCCCATACCCGGCCGGACATCATACTCCACCCCCGACTGCCTGTCCCACCCCGAGCACTTGCACCAACTTGACCTGTTCTCGTCAGAAGGGCCATCCTCAGGTTCTTTGTGCTCTCCACCGCCCGCCCTCGTACCATAGTGCAGACTGTGATACAGGCTCACTCCTTGGTTTGCGCTGCCAAAATCAGAGCACAACCAAAAAATCATCTATCGTGCCTCAGGGACCATGAAAGGTGAAACCCCACGCATTGATACCAGGGCAAGATGTCAGCCCATTATCATGGATCCCGCTCAATTCACCTGCGACCTTCGAAGAAAGTGCTCAAAGTAGCCCTCTCCAGCAGCTGGTGCTTACTATTACAGAGGAACTGGGAGCAATCTACGGGAACGCCCACCAGTTCAAGTACTGCTGACTTGCCCACATCCATTTGTCCGTATAGAAAACAGAATGTTCTCAATTGACTGGTTTGATGCTTCATCAGATCAACCCGATGGCACCTGTCATTACAAGCTAAAGACCGCAGTGCTATGGAATGAATCATCTCGAATACATCCCCAAAACGTTCACCGAGTGCCCCAGAACCCTACAGGATCCTACAGGGGCGCAACGCAAGAAGCAAAGATTACAACAAACTGCTTCGACGCTGTGCACAAATGAACTATGGCTCCAGATCATTCCGAGCTATCCAGATCAACAAAGCATAATACAGGTGGACCCCTTAGACAAATTGTCCCCCCCCCCCGCTCGCATAATAATAGACCCAAGAACACACAATAAAAAATAAGAAAAACGCTAACCCCACGAGCATGTGCCCCCTGCTGATAGATCTTGAAAAGGCCTACCTACGCTCACCGACCCACGGCCATGTCACACCCCCACTACATCAGCTCCCCCTTACCACCACACCGTCCTAGATAAAGCCTATCGATACCTGACGCGTCACGCCCCCACAATCGTCACCCCCCTCCCTACTGTAGGCCACGCTTCACAACCTGTCCTCTCAACCAACCACTAGGTGGTCACAGACCAATTGCGCCTGGCGACCGGTGGGCCGGGGTGGAGGCCCTTGAGGGGCGTCCATCACCAGAGCCTGTTAAAACCCCCCCAAAAAAGGCTGCCCCCCCCCTCGGACCGGATACCGGCCAAGCTGGACAGAGGAATATTTTCCGCACTCCACCATATTACCTTACTCTCTAGAGGAACCTTTCTCCTCACGTCAAACACGGACTAAAGCCAGTCATAAACGTAAACACTGCGTTGGGGCCCTATCCTTACCAGGGCAGTGTACAGGCTATTTCACCTCGATCGTACTCTCAAGAACCAGACCAACAAAGAAGGCAACCACACGCCTCAATCCCACCCATCACCACTTGCAATAGGATGCTGAGCCCAGAGTGCTGACAAACCCACCCCCTCCCACACCGACCACCCCCCAGGGTCCCCCCCCCATAGCTCTTCGGACTGGCCCCCCACCATCGCCGAGCACGCCCCAAGGACCACTAATACAACCGCGTCCCTACCACTAAGCTACACTACCCGCGCCCCCCCCCACCAGCCGCGGGGCCCCCGCGGCGCCTAAAACGGAGAACTGCTACAGACTAGCTCCCCCCTGCACGACCACCCATCTACCCCCGCCAGTATGCGGGGGGAATGGGGGGAACCGCTGGGGGGGGGGGGGACATTATACCCCCTGGCCTCAGCTCACACCAGAATGTTGCGCCCGTGACATCCCCGCCTCCCCCCCGCGAAAGTTTGAACGCACACTATTCTCGGCCTGACCACTGATAGGCACTGACTCGACAGTCAGGGACCAGCCCACTCCACTGACGCCACACCGTAGCCGGACCCCCCCACACCAGATGTGCCGGTAACCCCCGACACTCCAGCAGGCCACGCCCCGCATCCCCGCACAGAGCGACCGCCTCCCACCCCGGCTCGGTCACGCCCCCCCCCCTACCACCCCCCCCTCCCCCCCCCACCCCCCGCGGATCTAACCACCAGACGGGCCCACCGCCCCCAGCACTGTGATCGCCGCCGATCATGCCCCCTGCCAACTTCGGCCGACGCCCCCCCAGATAAATATACACAGCCACCACTCATCCGTACTATCGCCCCCGCCCCACTCCCCTCCTCCCACCACACTTCCAACGCCGAGCCATACCCATATACTCCCGACACCCCAATACCATACCCCCCCCTCCACCCTCCAACACACCACCGCCCCGCGCCAACCCCCGGACCCCCCACCCCCGCGCCCGACGAGATACGGACAGCGCGCCCCCATCCGGACCCCACCACGTCGCCTACAATCACCACTCCAACCCCGTACCACCCTCCTCACCCCCCCCCCCCATACACGAGATATAGAACACTCGTCGACAAACAGCCTTGGCCGCGCCCCTAGCCCACCCCGCTCGTACGCCATGCCCCAACCCCCGCCCCCGCGCCCCGCGGAGGGCGGACACTTGCCCCCCATCACGGGGACAATACCCCCCGACACCCCGCCAAACTACTCCGCCACCCCGATGCCACTCCCGGCCTACTCCCCTCGCGCCCCCCCCTTCGGGCAGGGCGCCCCCCCGGCCCACACCCCACCCCCAGCGCTCGCCGACCGCCCGGCACAACTAGGCATCCAACCCGCGCTGCCCGGCGAACCACCAAGCTCAGCCCGATCCTGCACCACCATCCACTGTACGCCATGACTAACCGCCGCACCTGAGACCCGCCATTAATCCGGCCGGCCCTCGGGGCCCCCCGTGACCCCCCACAGACCAACTGCTATAGATACGACTCAAAACTCTAGTCTGCACAACCAACCACACGGACATCATATCCTGCACCTACACACCATCAATCGTGTCCTACGACACTGCGACCATAAACTATACCATGTCACGTTGTGTCACTCCTTCTAATTTCTCTGACAACTGAGATAAACGTGAACACAAGTATCTAAGAGATACACAACAAAACAACTCTCCCTCCTCACCCCAAAAGCCTGCACCCCCCCAGCCCCCCGCATAGAACTTGCTGTGTCGCTCTTACGTAGACTACGCTCACGACAGCCAATTCGAGTATACACACCTCACTCACCAACACGAACCTACAGGCCCCGCCCCCATCCACCTCTCCTAGGATATGCCCCTAGTAAATGACTATCGCCATCATCTAAGCTGTGCTAACATAATCCCGCGCATCTCGACTCCCGCGAATATATAGTGACGCTCCGAGTCCCCCCTCCCACCATAACCCCTAGCCTCGCGTACATCTTGTAGTGAGAAACTACCGTCTCACCACTAGAAACAATGACTCGGCCATGTGCTCTCACACGGCGGTGCCCCCGCGTTGCATTCCCAGAGAACGCCCCCCGCGCCTCCGCAAATCTGTTGCACCATCACACCGCCTCCCCCCCCGCCTCCGTACGCCTACTCTCGTGTTAAGTCTCCTAGTGTCTTCGCGCCTGAGAGAGCCCCAAGTGCCGTCCCCCCTCTGCAATTGTCCCTTCGTGCTGAATAAAGAACACCTCTCCGCCCCCGGCTCTACACACACATCCCACCTCGTCCAAATATACATCTGTCTGTTTTCTGTTCACGGTAAGAAAGAACCATAGACTATACTTTTCCCAAGAATACACGTCCCCCCCAATGTTGTAGCCTATGTGTTGTGCAAGCATAAACGTGTTGCTTGCCGATTCTGATATTCCCTCTAAACCATCCCCCCCCCCCCCTCTACCCCACCTAGAAACCCTTATACTCCATCTGTGTCGTGCTTATATACCCTCTCACTCTGAACTCGTGTCCGAATAGTAGACTCTCTTTGCCACACTATGAGAAGCAGCAACCAAATGCATCTCAGAGCCCCCCCCCCCTCCTAGTTGAAATACACTCGGTGTCCACTATAGCCAGTACACTCACCATCTGCCCTAGACCAGTGACAGAACACCTATAGAGAATATCGACCAGCATACACATAGACCCTCACGGCAGACTACCTGGCGCCCAATCCACGACACTTATTTTTTGCCAGCTTCTCGTCACACCAGTCTATATCACTTTTTTGCGATAAAAACCATTGTCAATCTAGCTAACGATCAGTTAGCATACCTGAATACCCGCCCGCATACGCGGTGCCCACCACGTTCCATATCTCTATCCAACCAGTATGTCCGTGACGTCCCACCCTATCTCTTAGTCTACACCGGCCTCCATCTCATGCGTAGGTCCACTCAATATATTAACCCCCATCCATATCTAGAAGCGCCAGTAGACTAGTATTCACAACCCGTGATATGCAAACAAAAAAGACCTACAGAAATACTAACCCAAAGAGATAGAAAAATGCGCCACCCAACACTCCCAGCTGCTGTTTGCAGTCCACCTCGCACATACGAGAAATGCGTCAATACCAGACCCCCTCTGTCTTCGCCCGTAGCTATCTGTCTCAGCCCTAAGCCTCTCTTTCGACCCCTGGACCCCTTCGCGACCCTAAGATATACTCTGTCCCCACGCCCCTCCTTACCCCATTACAGGCACCCCCAGATCATAGGGTAACAGCTGCCACTATATATGTTCCATTGTCTCTCCTATACCCCCCTCCGTTAACTCATAATCATCATGGCCACCCCACAATAGCATAACTATCGGTCATACCCCCCCAAACTACCCCCCCCCGCGCCAATCAAGTCTACTTAGACGCCCAATTTCCCCCCACGCCACGCCCACTCAACGTTAACTGAATGGATGCGATGTCATAATCCCCCCCTAGAATAGCCTGTCGAATGATCTCGTATAGAAAGTGCGGAGACTATCACCCGTAGCCGCGGGCAGTTAGGTAAAAAACAATCTCGGCACTCACCAGCTAACAACATCGTAATTAGACATCCCCCGCCGCGCGCTTTAATGTAAGAAAGCACTCCGATGTTGGTTCCGCACATCACCATCGCAGAGGATCCCCTGCTCGACCTCCACTAGATTCACCGCCCGCACAATACCACGCCACACCATCCAATCCTCGACCCCTCGCACGCACCCCGATCGCAGAACTCAATGCGCCTTCCCCCCCTTAGAACTCGCCAGAAGCACAGTGTGCGCGCCCAGCCACTACCCACGCGCTCTGTAGAGAAAAACCGCTATATCGCGACACATGAATATACAAGCTAGAGATAGAGCTCGAGCGCCTGGGCATCACAAACCATCCAGCCGGCGCCCCCCCCCCGCGCACCCCCCCCCACCCATTCATATCACCCAAGTCCGTAAGTCTCCATCGGACCCTCGCCTCTCGCGCGCCGCTCTCCGCTCCTCCCCCTATTACATAAGGTACTCTCTTCTGCTATCCTCTCGCCCACCCCCTCACGCTACCCTCTATCCCCCTCTGTCACCGTCCTCCTACGTTCATAGTAATAACGTAGAAGAGTCTATCATCTGTGTATCCCCACTCAGAGTGTCTCACCAATAACCCTTTCGCAACCAGTTAGAACCTCGAATCCTCACCTAACTTGCTTAAGAGCACCGAGCTAGAAACTATCTGCACGTCCCTCATCTATACTACCTCCTATCATTTTTCTCTCACATTGCACCCATCCCCCTCCGACACCACAAAGTGAGAATCTCTAATAGCGTAGTAGTAGTCGATCATCTGTCCCTGTGTTGACTTACTTGCTTGTCCTCGAACATGATACTACCCTCAAGCCTCTTTTTCCCCCACGCAGAGTACGATCCTCTACACCTGTGTAATATTCCGGACCCACGTTTCCACCACCACCTCGTCACCCCCACCAGCCAACACCCAACACACCCCACCCTCCCCCCCCTACCACATAGTGCTCCATGTAACCTTGAAACACAACACTGTCCAGTATAAACGCCACTCAGTTCAAATGTTCCGTCATACCCCAAACAACCCCCCCCCACCCGCCTCCACTGCCCCTTCCCTATCAGAACTACAATACAGCACCCCCCACCACACTTCGACATACTCTCCTCACACTCTACCTGTGCCACCCTGTCCACCCACCATGTTACCACAGCCCCTCCGTCACTCCCCTCACCATATTACAACAAAACAACAATAAAAATACACTTTAAACCGACTGACTCCCAAGAACAAACACAGACGTTCAAAATCACACGACAGTAAAAATATCCGAAAACACAAAAAAAACTCAACAATCATAAACAAACACCAGTGTTATGTCACCGAAATAATATTGTCATGAAATAAAAATTGAAAATAGAAATATACTACAGAAACCACAAAACATCAGATGCATAACACCGACCGGAGCCAATATCGCCCTATTCTGTACAGCAAATACAACCGTCTACGCCCACTGCACATATCCTACATGTACGTGTCAGAAACTCTAGTTGCCCGTATGTTCGAAAGACTCTAAATAAAAACAACAAAAATGCTAAAACAACAACAGCATCTCCCCCATCAACCTATGCTCCCGTCTCATCCCGTCCACTCACTACCCCATCCGAACTTTCAACCCCCACCCCCCCCTACCACTCACCCGCTAGATCGTACGCACCCCTAATTTAGCACAAGAGTCTAAAAACATCTCAACTATTTAATTTGAGCTATAGAGGTGTGCTACCCCAGATCGACCCCCTTCTGTGACACCCTGAACCACCTCATCGCCACACTCACGTATCGCATCTTCTGTCTTACGAATGCATGACTAGCTGTGCTCATGACAATGAGGATCTATATGATAATGATAACTTTCCCCCCAAACCTCTTAAGGTGATCAGATAATCTCATTGATCCGCATCTCAGTTGACTTCACACTCCGGACAATGAACAAAAACACAGACCCATTCGGAGGTACAGAGCGACAAACTTCTTTTCTCTGCACTACTTCCAACTTTCCAGCACAGCCATTACTTATTTACTTCCCTGTCTCTACTGACTACTATGCACGTTGGGCATATCATGCTCACTCACCTTACTACAACACTTGAAAAATAAGGGAAAAAACATTCCATTTTCTCACGCTAAACGTACAGGACTTGTCTCTTGGCTCTCCTAAATAAATATATACGCAATTCCCCCGACCGCGCATAAGATCCATCTATCCATATTCCTTCTGTCCATTTTACACATTTCTGGAATCGACAGGAAGGCACTTGGCTACCTCAGCTATGACACAGTCATCGTCAAGCAACTCATCAACTATTATTTCACTGTCTGGAACTATTCCATTTTATTTTTATTCTCTTTTTTATTTCCTAGATTTTATCTAATATATATAATCTCACTTTTTTATGTCTTTTTCTAATATGTCAATAGCGTTTGCATGCTCTTTTTTGTGTGTCGTGAAATATAATTCTACCCAATCGCAATAAGGAAGGCATATGATAATTATTTTTCTTTTTTATTTTTTTTTAGCTCGATCGCTCATAACTCCAGTCTCGATACATGAGAGAGAGATAATATCCTGCCCCCTTACTAGGAGAAAAAATGAAATAGAAAGTAACGATGGAACGGGCATAGTACACCACCCCCATGCCCCCTGGGAGCCAACAAACAGGAGGGGATTGCCCGGGTTCGAAACTACAACGGCCGAGGTCGCGGTGGAGGTCTACACCGACAAAGCCAAGCGCATGGGTGACCCCAGGTACTACGAGGAACATCCAAAACTCACATATTACCAAATCTCCACCAAATAACGCACAACAGTGAGAGACCGAAGTTTGCCGATTGAGAAAAACCTACCCCAGCTTTGGGCTGAAATCTCGTGGTACGATAGTATATTACTAGTATGCCCACTGAATCGTGTCTGCGTTCTGGAAGAGCAGCTGTAATGTTTACAAAAAAAAACGTTCGGTGATCCCAATCCCATTAAAAAATCCAGTTTCTAGTATATTTTTCACGCCCAGTAGTTCCCCCACACGTTCCCCACCTGTACAATACACGTTGTCTATCAATCTTCCACAGTGTCACACACAATTTGGAGAGCATCCACCCCATGGAATGGAGATCTCTGATACCCCGACTATATGTTTACAACAGTAAATGTTTCGTATACATGAATATACTGACTGTACAGGAGTGTGTTCTTTTCAATATGGAAAAATCTGAAACCGCCTGGATTTTCGTATAGATCCCTAATTACATATGATAACACCGTCGTGTCTCGGCTATATAAACAAAATACATATGTAAGGTACATCACAGGAGTACCAATTTTCTTTCTCTCATTACACCTACCAGAACTTCTCTATACATCCTGATGATACAGAGCTATTAAAGAGTATTCACTGGTCTGATGTGCGGGGATCTCTTATTTATTTTCCAAAAATAGTCTGAGTCATCAACCATATGCGAGTAGTATTAGACATAGTGTCATATTCATATGCTGGTATCATGATAACTAGTAAATATACTCATATATATATCATATATCTTATAGATACTAGTCCTGCTATCATCATATTCGAGTATATTAACAACATACTATCGTATAAAAAAGCTCATATATATTATTATAATCAGTTAATGATTATATATATAGTATATATAGCCTAATATGCCAAATATTAATAAATATAAATACTATACATATACGTCATACGCGTATACGAATAGTATAAGCGATAATGACTCATATGTGTTCTTGTAGCGAATATGGGAAGCTGGACTTAGCCTAATAATAATTCTAAAATTAAACTAGTAAATAATATAGTAATAAAATAATCGTCTTATAAAACTACACACTTAACTATTCTTCAAGCGCATCGTAAAACTTGATGCACAGTTATGCAAAAGTAAACCAACGCCACGCATACTCACTAGCTTAAAACGCACTGTCAGCTTCTACGTATAACTTACGGCCTCTATGGTTAGACTGTCTATTACAGCGAGATGAGCCCCCAGTCCATCTTCTACTATAGAACAACATTATGCGAACACATCCCAAAAGTAACAGATAAGATCACTGATACTTGCCATATATTCAGACTCGTTACTTCCAAATGAGGCATGTTGCAACGACGCATAGAGAGTAGGGATAGGCAGTCAAGACGCTAGACGCGATTGTTATACCTCCTCGCTAGCCTCATATCTGATTTGTCGTTATACACCAGATGTCACGATATACTCCAACATCCATCTTCTCATAACATGCCCTAAAGTTACGATATACTCCAGCTTCCATCTTCTCATAACATGCCCCAAAGTTATGATTAACTCCAGCTTCCATCTTCTCATAACGTGCCCTAAAGTTACGATATACTCCAGCTTCCTTCTTCTCATAACATGCCCTAAAGTTACGATATACTCCAGCTTCCATCTTTTCATAACATGCCCTAAAGTTACTATATACTCCAGCTTCCATCTTCTCATAACATGCCCTAAAGTAACGATATACTCCAGCTTCCATCTTCTCATAACATGCCCTAAAGTAACGATATACTCCAGCTTCCATCTTCTCATAACATGCCCTAAAGTAACGACATACTCCAGCTTCCATCTTCTCATAACATGCCCTAAAGTTACGATATTCTCCAGCTTCCTTCTTCTCATAACATGCCCTAAAGTTACGATATACTCCAGCTTCCATCTTCTCATAACATGCCCTAAAGTAACGATATACTCCAGCTTCCATCTTTTCATAACATGCCCTAAAATAACGATATACTCCAACTTCCATCTTCTCATAACATGCCCTAAAGTAACGATATACTCTAGCTTCCATCTTCTCATAACATGCCCTAAAGTTACGATATACTCCAGCTTCCATCTTCTCATAACATGCTCTAAAATTACGGTATACTCCAGCTTCCATATGTTTATAACATGCCCTAAAGTTACGATATACTCAAGCTTCCATCTTTTCATAACATGCCTTAAAGTTACGATATACTCCAGCTTCCATCTTCTCATAACATGCCCTAAAGTTACGATATTCTCCAGCTTCCTTCTTCTCATAACATGCCCTAAAGATACGATATACTCCAGCTTCCATCTTTTCATAACATGCCCTAAAGTTACTATATACTCCAGCTTCCTTCTTCTCATAACATGCCCTAAAGTTACGATATACTCCAGCTTCCATCTTTTCATAACATGCCCTAAAGTTACTATATACTCCAGCTTCCATCTTCTCATAACATGCCCTAAAGTTACGATATTCTCCAGCTTCCTTCTTCTCATAACATGCCCTAAAGTTACGATATACTCCAGCTTCCATCTTTTCATAACATGCCCTAAAGTTACGATATACTCCAGCTTCCATCTTCTCATAACATGACCAAAAAAAAGTGGATTGCTTCTGTCTAAACATTTATAACACATAAGGAAGGGAAACCCGAGGCCTGTAAACGGTCAATTAGTATGAAACAAACATAAAGGTATGTTTTCAGGCACTCGTAAGAAATAAAGAGAATAGTGCGATTCGCTTGCATAGCTAGGCGGGGTTGTCGCACGGAAGGTCCAGGGTTCGAATCCGGGGTAAGCCACTCATGTCTGTTGTTTTTCTGTTGCCTAGTGTTCTACTTCTTTATTTCTTACGAGTGCCTGAAAACATACCTTTATGTTTGTTTCATATTAATTTACTGCTTCTGTCTAACCTGAGGGTTAAGATTCCCTTGCACATTGGTATCTATCAAGACATCCTCATTGCTAATTTTAGCTGCCCTTGATATATTTAACATTCTTCTGTAAAACAACATCTCTGTGTAGCATATCACAATCATATGTAATTGTTTGAATAATGACTACCCGTTGGTAGGAGCTGCACCAGTTCTAATACGCTGTACGTGTGTATTTCATAATAAATAAAGGTTCTTTTGTGGTCAAAATGTTGAACAAGCCAGGCATTTTTTTGACTCAAGTAAGTAGACAAGTTTGATATACTCAGACCTTTGAGAACGTCGAGCACTTTCAAGGTTAATAACAGAGAGGGATAATAATTTCATGTTGCTAAAAATAGGTGTAATTTTTTACATTCTGTACTTTTCCCATTTTCCGAATGGAAGAATTTCAAAATTTCATTTTCCCCGCAATTTCATGTTTAAAAAAAAAGAAAATAAAAAGAAAAAAAGAAGCAGGCCACCATTTTATAAAGCTGTGTGAACACAAATTAGTAACCAAGAGATTGATTGAATAATTAACTAGGGCAGGATGGTTAGAATTGTTGTAAGAGCATGTCACATGAAGGACAGTTTTGTTGAAGCGACCTTTATGTACTGAAGCACATTAAAAACGCACCACTATTATATATACTGATGCCGAGAAGCTGGCAAAAAAAAGTGTGGGAATGGATTTTCCCCGTGTTTGCCATGAGATAGAGAGCGAATGGCTGCTGGAATGGAAAGTGCAAGATTCAACCCATGGGTGTGTGTACAGACTACATGAAAACGATGAAAGTTACACGTGCAACACGATTCTCAACAGCTATGACCCTGAAAATGTGTACGCGTTGTGGCAGTATACTCGGTATAAAAAGGCCGATGAGACAAAACACCCAGTACATGTGCTTGAAATGCCACGACTATATAAAAACGACCGCCAACGAGCCATTGGTATGTTGGAGACCGGATAAACTCGCGGTCCACTGTCGGAAGGATGAATTGCCACCACAGCACTTTTGTACGTCTCAATGAACGTTACGGAACCACTGGCAGTGCCCGGGATAGACTTCGGAGTGGCCAACCACGAGTTACTACCCCTGCGCAAGATCGTCATATTGTGCTGAGTCACCTAAGGAATTGACTCTCCCGGCAAGTCAAACAGCAAGAGCAATAGTGGGTAGACATGGGCAAGTCTCTCGAATGACAGTCATACGACGACTCAGAGATACAGGCCTTACTGCAAGACGACCTTATGTTGGGCCAAACTTGACTCACAGACATCGTTAGCAGCGCCTGCAATGGGCAGAGCAACATATCAGATGGACTAGACTGCAGTGGAATGCTGTCCTATTCACAGACGAGAACAGATTCAACATATCCTTTGCAGATGAACGTATGCGGATTTAGCGTCGGTGTGAAGAGCGCTTTGCAGATTGCTGTGTCAACCGATTTCGAGGTGGTAGTATTCACATTTGGGGAGGATTCAGTTTTCACCATCGCTTGCCTCTTCACGTCTTCCGTGGAAATGTTAATGCTGTGACATATCGAGATGAGGTTCTGGATGCACTGGTTGCTCCTGCGTTCACAATTTATCCAGACTTGCAGCTTCTCCAGCAGGATAACGCACGTGCATTTTTTTTGTATTTTTGGTTTTCTCCCTTGCCTGCACAGAATGCAATGAATTTCATAACAATCAAATGTACAAATTAATGACCAGCATGGATTCATAGGAAAATGAATAAAGATTCCAAATATGTAAACTTGTACACACTTATATTTACATTTCACACTCTGTTCTTGGATTATACAGGTGGTGCGTTTTTAATGTGCTTCAGTATATTTCCTTAGGCATCCTCATTATGGACCCAAAGTGGACATGTCTGATTCTGGGCTGTCAAAGTGGCTGGCGTACTGTGACAACAACGCCTTACTGGCTGATGCCAAGATTCGAATGTGCCTGGAGTACAGGAGAAAAAACAACATTGATAGTCTGTTAACTGATTACGAGCTTCCTGTAAGTAATATACGATATTATTCTTTTTGTGATATTCTGTAACAGTGTTGTAATGTGGCATAATCCAGGGTGTGGGAAGAAGGAAATAAGTCACAGAGAGAGAGAGAGAGAGAGAGAGAGAGAGAGAGAGAGAGTCGTTTACAGTAAAGCCGACTCCTACTTTACTCTTTGAGACAAAGAAATGGGAAATATTTTTATTTGAATAATATTCTGCCTACTGGAGATTTCCAGTGTTGTCGACTCGAGTCAATCGACTCCGACTCGAGTAGAACTTAAGTGATCACAGCGACTCGACTCGAGACAACTTTATTTAGGCATAAGCGACTCGACTCAACTCAAGACTGGCTAATTTTGGTGAATCGACTCACCGTTCTCATTCATAATGCACTCATAATGCAAGTAGAAACAAAAAATGCTTTTAAATTAAACGATATCACCCAAACATTACAAGAATTCCATGTTACAAAGACTGTTTACGTCAGATTACAAGACATAAGTGGACACTGTTTACGTCAGATTACAAGACATAAGTGGACACTGTTGCTAGAGAAACGTTTCGAGATACAGCGACCATCAGAACAATAATTTTCTTTGGCTATGTAAACATTACCATCCCGCCTTATGGGGAAAACGTACCGCGCGTATCTATTGGCTGGAAAAAAAACTATAGCATGTGTCCTTAATCTGTAATGTAAATTTGCTTAAGCTTAAGAATAAGTGCTGGTCAAGTGTATCCATTCCGTTGTAGCTGGGGAGGGGGGAGGGAGGGGGCAGTTTGCTTGAGAAGATAATATGTCTTAATTGTAATACTGAAAAATAACTTTGCTCGAAAAAAAGTCAGTAAATAAAATAGAAAAAGTACTAAAATATACTTCGTCATTTTTCATTATTATTTGTAGTGATCGATGTGAGTGTTTGATAAAGCGCCATTGTGGCTTCAACAGTGATAGATCTAAAATAAGGCTCGACTTGCGACTCGACTTGAAGCCAGAGTTAGGGACTTGCGACTCGACTTGCGACTCGTACCAAAAGACTTGAGACTCGTCTTGAGACTCGTTAGGAAAGACTTGATGAGAACTCTGGAGATTTCTATAAGTGGATTAATTAAGGAAGACAGAACTTCACCATAAGCCTGATTTTGTTGCCCCATCCCCTTTCAACCTTTTCAACAAGTGGAGGTATTTCACTAAGGAAAGACCAAGATACAGCAGGCCCGTCCATTTCTGACCTCCAAACTGCAACAGTTATTGATATGACAAATTATTAAAAGTACAAATCAATGTTTTAGATATTCCGTTATACTCAGAGTAGAAGAGAAATGACAAAGTAAGTAAGTTTTAGAGATTCCATTATAAGTAACTTACACAGGGAGCGATGTAATGCAGTGGTTAGTGCACTGGCTTCCTTGCTCGGTGGTCCACGGTTCGATCCCCAGTTGAGGTGAGATTTTTTAGACCGCAAACGGCTCCTGGGTCGACCCAGCCTCATGAATTGGGTACCAAAACAACCCTGGGAAGGTTAAGGTGGCCGCCGTGATGCTGACCACATCACCACTAGTGTACGGATGGTCAAGAAAAATATGGACCTAACACCACATTCCTAATATGCCTCAATGGGCGTGTAACGGGATCCTTTACCCCTCCTCCACCTAACATAAACAGTCCTTTTTTCCACACTTATTAGATCTGATAATTTTAGAACTACAATTGAATGCTTGAACTTTACCTTCACTTAATTGTATTCTATAGACAATATACCATTTAGCCTTTACACATTTTAGGTGACATACATGGGAGCCGCGCTGGTGTAATGGCTTCGGCGTTGTACTGGCGACCAGGTGTTCATGGTTCAAACCCGGGCGTCGGCGTTTGAAGAAATGTTTACGGCCGGAAATTTGACTGAATAACCTGAACGGCTCCTGTGATAAACCCTCTGTGGATGGGAAGGAGCGAAGGTCCTGACCGGGTTGGAAGGAAAGTCCTCAGGTTCTCCAGCCTCGCAATGACATGTCATTGGGCCGAAGGGCTGAAAGCCCAAGTGCCGCTGGTTAAGAAAAAAAAAAAAAAAAAAAAAAAGGTGACATACATCGTAACTTCACGTCTGCAATTATGTGTTCCGTTTATGTATTTTGAAAGCTCTCTCCTTCTGTCTTTTTTCTGTCTTTCTTTCTTTTTTTCTTTCTTATCCGTCTCTTTCTCTCACTTAGCATTGCAGTTAATTCCTGTTGTGTAATTTGGCGTTTCCCGTAAACTGTATCGTAAAGTCTGGTTGGGCAATAGGATTTAGAATTAATTCATTATTCGCCACATCAAATTTTTATAAAGTTGCTAACTACTTTCATTAAAAGGAGTTATTCCAAAATTCCTTAAAATGACTTGATTCAAGCATTCGTCTTGCTTACAGAATCAAATACAAATCAAGAAGCTAGTGATAAAGAATCAGTGTTAAACTCGATGAAAACGTCCATTCACAGCGCCACGTCGAGCCTTATGTAGAAAATAATTTGGAAACAACCAGTTTCAAAGTAGGATGAAGTTTTCAGGACAGGCCTGAAATACCAGCATACGTATTTTCTGTAAACCATGTTTATTTATTTTTTAAGAATTGTTTTTCATAAAATGTTCGTGTAGTATCATGCCAGGTGTAATAACTGAATCTGCCACACTTTTATTGCCAACTTGCCACATGTGTCTACTGGCCGACCTATTGCTTACCTCCGTCATAACGTGTCAGCAACCAGATTTTAAAAGGAGCTATATGTGTGGCCACTGAGGAAAGGAATTCGTCACAGCTATAATAAAAGTGGATTATTAGATTAGTACGTATGAAGTAATAAAGAAAATATGGTAACTAATCCAAGTTTGTGCAATGATTATTCAGCGAATCACTAACCAGTTCAACTTTTACACCGAGCGCAACAATTTTATTTCTGTGATTAATAATAATTCTGTGCATCGTTTGACAGTGACTCTGTCGCATTTGGTAGTATCTATTCGTCATTTAGCAGTGTCTCTGCGTCATTTGAAAGTATCTCTGCGTCATTGACAGTGTCTGTGCGGCATTTGGCAGTGTCTCTGCGGAATTTGACAGTGTCTCCGCGTCATTTGACAGTATCTCTGCGTTATTAACAGTATCTCCGTGGTATTTGACAGAGTATCAATGGCATTTGCCAGTGTCTCCGTGGTATTTGACAGAGTTTCTGTGCTATTTTACAGTCTTTGTGGTATTTGACAGTCTCTGTGGTATTTGACAGTGTGCCTGTGGTACTTGACAAGAGTCTCTGTGGTGTTTGACAGTGTCTCTGTGGTGTTTGACAAAGCCTGTGCGGAATTTGACAGTGCCTGTCGCTGAGCAGGTGATGAAATCATGGTTTAAATTTGAAACGTATGCACATTTCATCTCAGCCTCCAAATCACTTTTATGAATTCAGTATCTGTATTTTGACTTGATGAAACTCAACTTTAATCTGTTTAATACTTGCACTTATTTACGGCCTGCTGACGGAGGTGTTTTTATTAATTGGCCTATTCACCTAATTGTCTTGATGTGAGCATGTCAGTTGTTCAACCTATTTCTTTTCTGAAGACGAACTATCTGAAGCTGATCTCTAAAAGAATGAGAAGTTGGCAAGGTTGGATAATGCTGCAGTTGAAGATGCAAACACTGAGAAAGATGAAGGCGACATCGCCGAAGCTTCATTAGATGCATGACTAATCTGTGATAACAAAGGCCCGATTACATCTCTACTTTAAGCCATAGTTAACACATGTTTAAGTGTCATAAATTGAGTTTTAATCCCATTCAAAACCACTTGAAATGATTAAGTTATAAAATATACTTCATTTCCCCGCTTTACATAGTTTCAATTTATGTTAAGAACTCTCTGTCCACATTACCTACTTATAACGAGGGCAGTTTATTTCTTTAGCGTATAAAGCAGATTTTTTTGGCTTAAAGGAAATTTATAGTTAGACAAACTCCATGATAACATGCTACCGACGCCGGTTCCAATATATCTCATTATATATTTTTATGTTGCAGTGACGTCTTGCCCTCATATTTCTGCTGTCACGAACCCTACTCCGATGATGTACCTAAAAATATCTGTTATATTTAAGTGTGTTCTGCAAAATTCTTGTAATGTTTCATAAAAATATGTTTTGAAGTATTAAGACTTATGTTAAATCCATATACCTGTAATTCTTTGTTTTCTGAAACTTCACTAATTCATGCACCACATTGACAACTTTTGCCACGGCTGTATTATTACTTATTTATTTTTTATTCAAGAAAGACAAATAATCATCCACTTGTCACACTTCATGTCTTTTGTATGGTTCTGAAACTTGGAGAATAATAAAAACAACAGCTACAGAAATTAACAACTAAGTGTTTGCGTAGAATAGAATGGTTAAAGTGGTGTGACAAAATCACTCACCTTGAACTGATAACACAAACGAGACAACTTTCAGTGGAACAGGAGATGAGAAGAAGTCGGTGGTGATGGATGGAAGAGACACTGTGGAAACCTGCTGATAGTATTACAAAGCAGTCCTTGTTCTGGAATCCCCAGGTTAAGGTAGTTAGAGAGAGACCGAAGAACACACTGAGAATAAAATTGAAGACAGACATGAAAGAAACGAGGAAGATATAGAAAGACCTAGAGCTGTTGGCATGGAACAGGAAGACGAAGGCCTTTGCTTGTTGGGCAGCTTAAGGGTGATGGTAATGACGATGATGTCACATTTAAACATCACCTTGCTTACCACAAGTGGTATTCACACATTGGTAATAAGTTTTTAAACAAAAATGTTTGGTTTCTTTTACTTTAACTATCTTGATGAACGTCTGTAGGATTTTGCAACGTACTACCCAGGTGGTCTCTGTGGCGTGGACAAAGAAGGTTGTCCAGTTTATTATGAACTTTATGGAGTTCTGAACCTCAAAGACATCATGAATTCATCAACAAGACAACAGCTTATCACGTTTAAAATATACCAGCACGAGAAAATAATCAAACACTTGAAGGTATGTTTAAATGGTTGTCATTAGAATGAATGAGATACTTTGCGCGTCTATGTCAACCTGATGAGATACTTAATGTGTGCATGTCAACCTGATACGATACTTTGTGTGTGCATGTCAACCTGCTAAGATACTTAATGTGTCTATGTCAACCTGATATGCTACTTAGTGAGTCTGTGTCAACCTGATATGATACTAAGTGTGTCTGTGTCAGCCTGATATGATTCTTTATGTGTCTGTGTCAACCTGATATATTACTTAGTGTGTCTGTGTCAACCTGATGAGATACTTAGTGTGTCTGTGTTTACCTGATAAGATACTTAGCGCGTCTATGTCAACCTGATGAGATACTTAGAATGTCTGTTGTTAACATGATGAGATACTTAGTGTGTCTGTTGTCAACCTGATGAGATACTTAGTATGTCTATGTCAACCTGATGAGATACTTAGTGTGTCTGTGTCAACCTGATGAGATACTTAGATGTGCCTGTTGTCTACATCAGCGGTTCCCAACCTGTGGTACGCGTACCCCTGGGGGTACGCGACAGGACGTTCAGGGGTACGCGAAAAAAATTGAGAATTGGCGGAAAAAAGATACATATGTCAACAGTGTAAAAGACAAGTCAAAAGTTGTGAAATTAATTCAATGCTATACTATACAACATGAACTGTGTGAGACAATCTCCGCCGTTTTCTTGCGCGCCACTGGCGTGCTGTCTGCTTGGACTGGCGTGTGTGAAAATCTATGGCGTTTCGTGTGACCACAATTCAATATTTTTACACAATAGTCTTCATTATGATGACTATGGGGTTATAGTTGTGCCGTTGAATATTTCATCAAAAATATGACTTGTTTGATCTTCCACACTATCTATGAACGTCTAATGTCCCGGAAGTAAATAGTGTCGATTCTTGACCCAAATTTTACAAATGTGAGACAGTGAGACAGTGTTTCTATATACAGTAGTTATTGTCATTGTTTTAACTTAACTTAAAGTGATTAGATGTTCAATTCGTGTATTATCAGATATGGATCAGTGGTTCAAAACCGGCACAGTAAAAAAGTTGAAACATAATGTGGAATGTGATCAATCGCCAAGTACTTCTCAGGACACGCCTAAGACTTTGGTGCAGGATAGTGAAAAGACACGATCTTCAGTTTTACATAGAGCTAAAAAGAGAAAATACAGTGATGAATACATGAAGTATGGGTTTTCGTTTATAGGAGATGAAGACTGTGCTAAGCCCCACTGTGTAGTGTGTCGGGAAGTATTATCCAATGGTAGCATGAAACCTTCGTTACTCTTGCGGCATTTACAAACAAAACACCCCAGTTATGAAAACAAGGAACGCAATTTTTTTCAGCGCCTATCGAAACAACAGAATGTGACATCGTACTTGTCGTCAGCTAACAAAGATAACGAAAATGCGGTTGAAGCCTCCTATCGTATTAGTTATCGTATTGCTAAAAGTGGTAAAAATCATACTATAGCTGAGAATTTAATTTCTCCTTGTAAAAAAGATGCCGTTCTGTGCATGATCGGAGAGGAACATGTTCGCAAAATGAACGCTATCCCTCTTTCGAACAATACAATTTCTCGAAGAATGCAGGATATGTCTGACGATGTTGAAGCGACAATAATAAGTAGAATTAAAAATAGTAAATTCTTTGCTATTCAAGTTGACGAAAGCATAGATATTGCTAATTTCGCTGTTTGCTTGTTATTGTGAGGTATTTGAAAAGCAATGAAGTTGAAGAAAACCTTTTGCTTTGTCATCCTCTGTCAGGGCTTACAAGAGGTGAGGATATATTTCATGCTATTGATTCTTATTTCAAAGAAAAGGACATTAATTGGTCTAATTGTTGTGGACTATGCACTGACGGAGCCAAGTCTATGTCAGGTTGCTACTCCGGTCTTCGCGCTCGTGTCAAGAAGGTAGCCCCCAATATAACCTGGAGCCACTGCTGCATCCACAGGCAAAGCCTTGCATCTAACCGCCTCCCTGATGAATTAAAAGTTGTTCTTGATGAATCTGTGAAAGTGGTTAATTTTATAAAGTCAAAGTCCACAAACTCGAGGCTTTTCAAAGCACTGTGTGAAGAGATGAATAGTCTTCATTCTACCCTGCTCCTTCATACACAAGTAAGGTGGCTCTCTCGTGGTAAACTTACCTGGCTGTTCAAACTTAGACATGAAGTCCAACTTTTTTTTTGAAGACCGTCCTTTCCAAATTACTTCAAAGTTACACGACTGTGATTGGTTTCAGAGTCTTGCATACTTATCGGATATTTTCCTACAAATAAACAAACTAAATTTGGCACTTCAAAATAGCTCGGTAACGATCTTCAATGTTTCAGACAAAATTGAATCTATGATTTAAAAAATTAGATTTTTGGAGGTCGTGTCTTGAAAAAGGTCAGCCTGAGGTATTTGAAACTCTGCACAATTTCCTATCTGAGAACGAGCTGCACCTCTCCCAAGAAATGAGCGAGAAAATAATTGAACACTTGAAAGGGCTAAAATCATCTTTCGAGAAGTACTTTCCGAAACCTGGAAAAGAGAACTACTGGATTGTAAATCCCTTTGAAGAAGAAATTTTCCAAGCAGCCACATTATCAATCAACGAAAAAGAGAAGTTGACTGAACTTTCGACTGATACTACTTTAATAGCTGAATTCAAAGGAAAATTCCTTATTGACTTTTGGCGAGACATCAGCAGAGAATATGAACAGCTGACCGACAAGGCGCTTAAGTTTCTGTTGCCATTTACAAATACTGAGCTAGTGGAGAGGACTTTCTCTTCTTATACCTTTATAAAAAATAAATACCGTAGTAAACTGAATGCAGGTCCAAAATTGAGACTGTATCTTACATCACTTGAACCTGATTTAAAAAAAAACTATGTGCCTCAAAACAAGCTCAAGGATCGCACTGAACATTTGTCATGGTCACGTGACATGTATGTTATAAAAAGTGATTTCAACTTTTAACAATAACAACGTTTTTATTATTATTATTAATAAATTAAATGTGTTAATTTTTATTGTAACTTCTGATTTTTTAAATGTAAAAATATATACACTGTTTGTTCACCTTTTTATTACATTGTTCTTTAATCCCGTGGTTGGCCCCTTTATTTCTGGTTATAATCTATAAATTTTGAATAACAGCAACTATATTAATTTCAAATATTTTGCTAATATTAGGGGTACAATTTATAGAAATGGGCTGCCAAGGGGTACGCAAGTGAAAAAAGGTTGGGAACCGCTGGTCTACATGATGAGAAACTTTGATGTTTCTGTATCAATCTGATGAGATACTTAGATGTGACTGTTGTTAACCTACTGAGATACTGTACTTAGATATGTCTGTTGTCAACCTGATGAGATACGCAGATGAGTCTGTGTCAACCTGATGAGATATTTAGCGTGTCTATGTCAACCTGATGAGATAATTAGATGTGTCTGTGTGAGCTGATAAGATATGTAGTTTGTGTGTGTGTGTGTGTGTGTGTGTGTACATACGTTTCAGCCCCTGATGAAATAATGAGCGTGTGCGCGGGAGCCTGATTAAATACTTTGTGAGTCTGTATGAGCTTAATTTTTCCATGTGAGCCTGATGAGATATTTAGTATGTGTGTGTGTGTGAGAGTCGTATTAAATAATTTGTGTGGGCCTAATGTGTCCATGTAAGCCTGGTGAGATATTTAGTGTGTGTGTGTGTCTGCGGGAGTCGTATTAAATGCTTTGTGCATCTGTATGAGCTTAATTTCACCATTTGAGCTTGATGAGATATTTAGTATGTGTGTGTGTGACATAATTTGTGCGGTATCTTTTCATTTCCGGCAGTATTGAACTAAATTTGTTGTGCGTACAGAATTAGGTGCATGATTCTATTGTAAGCACACTCTTTTTCCCTACTGTCTTTGTTCACGTTTCACGCTTCGATGCATGACAGAGCCAGACAAGCGTATCGCCCATCCCTGAGAGATTTATTTGAGTCCCTAAAACGTGATAATACCACATTGACTCCAGGTCAATGCGAGCATGAAGTGTTTGCTTAAGATTGCCTAATTACTTCCGACTCGACGGCAGGGTTAGGTGGTTGGTGATAAACGCAATCTTGGAAGACATCTGAAAGAGCGAGCAGGATGAATGATGTAAGGAAACTTCTGGACAACCTGGTTATGATCTGGAAAAAATGTTAAGTTCTAACGTAAACATTACTAAGAATTGTCGGATTTATCAACTCCATATACGGAGGACGACTGTTTGAAATTTTCAAACGCATGAGTCATACAGAATACTGCATGAGGAAAAGTTTTCATAATATGAGCTTTGAATGTATTGGCTGACATTTGAGGCGCCAGTAAACAACTACGCTGATTGGGAGTTTTGCACCAAACGTCAGGTGGAAGCGTGAGCCGGGAACTTACGATATAACGTAGAAAAAGTTTGACATACGGCACTGCGTTCCTGAAAACGTCAACGTAGACAGCTCGGACCCTGCCACAGAAAAGAATAGAGTTGGATTCTGAATTTATAGGACCAGACAAAAAGTATTAAGAGCATCTCTGTACATCAGTAGCAAACTCGCCAACATTAAAACGGAACCCGAAATTCTACAGAACCACTCACAAGTCACTGATTGATTCTGAAATAGAAATAATACCATAGACGTATATTCGAGGCAACTGTGTTAAGTTGCTAAGACTATTCTACTGAGCAAGAAGTCTAAGATTTCTCAATTATTGAGGTGAGTGTAGCATATTTGTTATGCTGTGAATTTGACATATTCATACTTGTTAGTGGTGTTAAAGAGTCATACTAGGCTTACCTGTTTAACATTTATGCCGAGAATATCATGAGAAACGTAAGAGATGACCAAGAACACACAGAGTTTGACTCATTTAACATCGGCGGGTACCAGATCCCGGAAATCAGATATGCTGACGACACAGTCCTCCTATCGACCAACCCAGAAGGACTTGAACAATTACTTCTGTCCACCAAAAAACACAGCGAGGCCCAGAATCTATACCTAAACACCAAGAAGACCAAAGTATTGACAACAGACAAAGTAAAGACCAAACCAGAAATTGAAATTGATAACGAAGAACTGGAAAGTGTCAATGAATTCGAATACTTAGGATCAATCATTAACAGCTCTGGCGACTGTGCAGTAGAAATTAAAAGAAGACTTGCAATTGCTTCACATAAGCTAATACAGATGAAAAACCTATGGCAAGGCACAAGCAAAGAAACAAAGTTACAACTGATCAGAGCATGTATATTCCCAGTAGCAACATACGGCTGCGAGACTTGGACACTCAATAAAACAGTTGCAAAAAAGATTACATCATTCGAAATGAAATGCTACAGAAGGATGTTGAGAATACCCTGGACAGAAAAAAAGACCAACAGAGAAGTACTGCACTCACTAAATGTACAGGAACATTGGCTCCTAAATACCATCGCAATAAGGAAGCTGAAATTTTTCGGTCATATAAAAAGACATAATAGTCTGGAAAAAACAGTGATGGAAGGCATGGTCCCTGGAAAAAGGGGAAGGGGTCGACCTAGACGACGGTGGACCCAGGACATCACAGAGAGTCTGAACTTGTCTTTGGCTGATGCAGGTCGACTTGCCCAGAATCGTGATGCGTTCAGAGCAGCTGTAATGGAGACAACGTTCTGGAAAGAATACGTCACATGATGATGACTAGGCTAGCAACCTCAGTATGTGAAAAGGATACATTCTTGAACCACCACAACAAGCACTGGTGATTGCTTCATGCTAGTTCTCACGGAAGAACCAAAAGCAGAGGAAATCCCAGACTCCAAGTGGAGAAAGGAAGTGGCTGATGATGACATATATATATTATCATTTATAATGAGTTCTATGTATGCTTAAAGTTTTTCCTTCAGGCATAAGCCACTTGCCGCTGTCCAGTTGAAATTTTTTCATTACATTAACTAAAAGAATGGTGATTTTTCATCACATCCTCTGAGTTATATGATATACACTCAGGGAGAGTACAAATTCTGATAAAAGAATCGGTGACGTACAGCGGGGAAAGGCGCCTGATCTAAATCAGAAAAACAAATACTTAGCAGCGGAATGTGTTCTTTTATTCCCTCTAAAGTTGGTGGTACAGATTGGAGAGACCATTTGAGGTTCTGCTCACGTTACCAGCTATACTAGTCTGTGGTTCTTCTTCTTCTGCGTTTGTCCTGAAAAGGACGTTAGTTGCGTTGTGTCGCCGTTTACAGCGAAGCTGCGATATCGGCGCCTTTCGGCCCGACACATTCGACTTCTGCACGGCATTTTATAAGACCGGGTTTGCCTTCCCACTTCGATTCATACTCTCTCAGCCAGACTGCAGTGATGCAGCCTGTTTCCAGGACCACCACTTGGAGGTGGAATAGGGTCTTGGTCAGCTCTTGTTCTCTGACCCTGACGCAAGCAATCAGCTATGGGTCGCTGACTGCATTCCAAGTTGACGCGTCTTAGGTCCCATCTGTGGTTCGAAGCGTGAGATCGACTCGTGAAACCTACATTCCACGGATGATGAATATCCCTGCCTTGACCAGAAGCAGTTACCTTTAGAATACTTTGGAGACGTGCCCTTGCCACAGAGACGAAGTGACGGAACCAGCAGCACCAACATTTCGGCAATTTGGAAGTTAAGTTTTAAGTTTAGCAGGCCAAATCAAAAGGCTATATTTTCATCTCCCAAACCGTGTCACATAGGTCTTATGATCATTAAATTGCCTAGATCTTCTTCCTTTTCTCTCACCCGGATCCTTTTAATTTATTATCTGTCTTTACCTTTTTCCGGTATTTTTTCGCATCATTCGTTTGCGAAATATATTTCCTTCCTAATTCGCAAACTTTACCTGTTTCTTTTCTCTAAAACTGAGAATCGCACTAGCATTCTATTACATAGAAGTCAGTCAGACGAGAAGTGTTATAATGCATTCCGTCAGACCGGAGAGCCGACAGCTGTCTGCAGTTTCCCCGGGGACAGTGTTTTCTACGGCTGAGTTCTGGGCCTGTAGTGTGAAAATTCACTCCGCGGGACATGGCAAGCAGACTGAGTGTCTGCATTTTTCAGTAAACCGCAAGCGTTTCGTCAAATAGCTCCGGCGAAAGCGTAAAAATCGCCCATGCCTTGTAGACGGTTGTCTGAGATTTGCAACTGTCACGCGCATTTCTCGGTCACTGGTGGCAGTTACGTCACGCGTTAAGCTGACGTAGGTGTTTTACACGTAAAAGGGGAGATGATTTCGGAGTTTGAGAAAATGTGGGATTGTTTGCCCCTGTTTTCAAATATCCACCCAGGAGCTGAAATGTGATTTCATTTCAGTCTTCAACATCTTCAGTAGACGGAACACGCGTGCTAGCGAATGAAGCTGTTATAGCGAATTTCATAGTTCTCGTCAGATTTCTGACGAGCTTCTAACTACCTATCTAGTGAATTATCCTAGTCGTGGTGTTACCGTAGTTCTGGGGTGAGATGAATACATTATATCTAGTATTTTGTGAAGTGATAAAGTGTTATGTCGCTTATTTCATATTTCACTAGTTAGATTTTGCGCAGAGTGCCAAATTTATATAGTCTGTATTATTTTCTAGTGACGTGTTTCAGTGGAAAGCAGAACAAATTATAATTTCTAGCATTAAACAATAATGTAGCTATAATGAAGTTAATTTTACCGCTAAGTAAACTAACTTATGAATGCTAGAAGCCTCATGAGATGTTGACGGAACACGCACGTGTTCCTAAATTCATGAGGATTGATGATTTTTTAAAAATAAAACTTACTTTACGGGAAATTTAAATGATAAGTCAAGCGGTACGCTTGCAGTTTAAAAATGTAAGTTATATTGGGTACATATTGTAAATTATTTGATATGTGTTCTTTCCTTTTTTTATATAGTGAAACTGTGGTACCCAACTTTGCCAGCGTTCTAGTACGTGAACATTATTTGTGAAGAAACTAATCACTTTCATTACCTGAACTTTAACAGTTAAATGAAGTAAGAGGCCTTCGCGCCCGAATTAATTCTTCCAGAATAACTCTTCAGTACAGTTCAGCCCGTTGTGGCAAGCAAATATCAGTAACATTCCGACAGAGTTTTTGACTAGTATTGTGGTGACAAAATATAGTACCTTCCTGAAAGTAGACACCGATCTGACATTCCTTAAATTCTAGAAACCAAAGCTAATGACATTGTGCTCTGCTAACTTTCGTGCCTGGACAAATTTTATGTGACTTAATCAGACATTCGAAAAATTAGAACACCCAAGGAATCGTTCCCTGAGACAGAGAGTTCAGTACGTCTTTTGGAACTGGGGACTTCTTGGTCGATGACTGCATTTTCGGGTCTGTGTGAAGGTCCTAGAATTTATTATGTTCCCAGAGGCAGCGAGCAAAGTTGTAAGTATAAATGTGAGCACATGGCCATGGCTGAATGAATGAGTGTACGCAGGTCAGAGTGTTATTTTACCGTTGTATATTGTCACCCATTTGCTGTCTTAATTTTTTTTTAATCTGCAGAATTTGTTGCTATTGCTAGAGTTTTCTTTTTCTTAGGCTAAATCAGATTATTCAACTCTGTTCATACATTTACGAGAAAAAAAAAGAAAAAACTCTTAGACTCAAACCCTATGTATCTATAACTCTTTGGGCCATTATCTGTTCTCTTAACGGGGCTGTGGGCTAAACCTAGAGTTAAGATTCTAACGGGCTATCATCCTTGTAGCATTTTCTTGAATTTTTAATGACTATTTGTATATGTTTTCCTTGATGTATTTCTTTGGTGTTGTGAGAAGATTTTAAATGATAATTAAAATCTCTCTTGAACTTAGAAATCGTGTTGGTCAGCTCGTTCTAAAATATATATATATCACTGTTATAGTTTTCCCACGT
The DNA here is from genome assembly GCA_024509875.1 of Oreohelix idahoensis. Lineage (NCBI taxonomy): Eukaryota > Metazoa > Mollusca > Gastropoda > Stylommatophora > Oreohelicidae > Oreohelix > Oreohelix idahoensis. The sequence continues at coordinate 383,616 of JAMPIV010011519.1, read as the reverse complement.
CTGTGTGTTTAACTGTCGTCACGTGTATGTGCGTGCCCGTGAGTAGATAGAGATTTATGTAATATATATCTGTGGTTTAGACTGTCTGACACTTTAAAAGCTGTCGTAGAAGATAGGTGAGAGAAAGAAGAGTTCCAGATTTCAGAGACAGCCTCTATACCACGATTCTATCATCTCACTCGTGGAATTCTATCGCCTTTTCGCTAACTCTCACTGTGGCTATCGCTTATTCTAGTCTATACAGAAGGGACCAACCCAAGTCTTAATTCCCCTATCGAAAATTTACGACAAATGTGGTCTCGTCCGACGGATTTTTGAACCTAGAATAGGAAGACGAGTACGACAAATGTGGGCTCGTTTCCGGTTTTTGAACTTAGAATAGGAAGACGAGACGACTAATATCAGCTCGTCTTTAAGATTTTTATTCTGTAATAGAGTAAGAGTTTGATGTCTTGTGAGTTGTTATATCTTTAAATAATTTATCCCCTAGACTAACGATCTGTTTACGAGCGTGCTGACCACACAAACGCTTAAGTTTTTTTCCACAGCATTTGAATAATATACATTTGAGTTACAGGTGGATTTCGTCGGAATATATGTTATTTGTTGATTTGTAATACTAAACGCTGGTAAAGTGGTAAGTGTATAACATTCACTGGGTTTTGAAGAAATAGGTGTTTGAGCAAAAGCTAAGGAGTGCGTTTCGGACTATTTGTCCAGATTAATTGCCTCCCTCACCCTAACTGTCTTCAGGGGTATATTTGATAGTGGATTGTAAAATTAAGGGATTATTTTTCTCTTTAATTTTTACAATAATTATTTTGTTTCCACTGTAGCAACTTATTTTTTCAGAAGTAATCTTAACTACCATTTAGTTGGCGTAGTCGTGTTTTGCATTAGGTGCTTTATTGCCGATTAATAGCAGCGATAGTTCGATTTTTATTTTGGAGGAGGTATCCCAGGGTTAAGTATATCATCTTTTATTTGGTATTTTCTCGTAAGTGGTACGAACCAGTGTATCCTTTTTCCTATTTTCTTTCTCCACTAGTCTCAGTTACTGACATAATATGGCCGAGAGGGCAAAGCTTAGACAACTCCTCAGGGACGAAGCGAGAGAGGAGGGACTGGTAAGAGAGGAAGCGAAAGCTTTTGTCAGAGACGAACTTGAGAGATATGACGCGGAGAGGAAAGAAGAAGAAGCTAGGAGGAAGGAAGAAGCAGCCGCAGATTTACAGCAGAAGAAGATGGATGAGGAAATGGAAATTCGCAGGATGCAGCATGAGGAAAGAGAGAAGGAGAGACAGCGTGAGGAAAGAGAGAAGGAGAGACAGCGTGAGGAAAGAGAGAAGGAGAGACAGCATGAGGAAAGAGAGAAGGAGAGACAGCATTTGGAAAGAGAAAATGAGCAACGACGACAGCATGAGTTGGATCTTAAGGCTGTAGAAGTCCAAAGTCTTGGCGCTGCCTCTACCTCCAGCAATGGAGAGTCTTCTCCTCATGCTTCCTTAACTGATCCTTCTAACACTCAATCTACCCATCTCACTGCTATGTCTTTTCCGCTTGAATTTTTCCCGTGTCCAAATGAGAAGATTGACACTTGGCTAGAGCTCTCGCAGCTCCCCTCTACCAGAAGGTCTGGAGGAATTTGTTTTAACGCTGGCTGAACTACCGGCCACAAAGCGGAAACCGACAGAGGAGCATTTTCGAAAAAATAATCTAGATCAACCTTCTCATGCTTCGAATCAGAATAACCACAGAGAAACTGGACCTCAAAACCCCCCTCCTGAAAAGTCCAAGTTCTACAAGAACAAGTACCCCAACCACCCCAAACAGTCTGATCAACCCGACCGCCCTACATGGCAGCGCAGCCAGAAAGGACAAGGTGGCAAAGGGAAACCCCTGAGCACGGGACATATGATCAGACCGAGCACACCGAGCCGAAACGCATCGGATGCTTATTAACAGTCTCGCAAGGTGGAATTATTGACAGTGATTCCCAACCTGTTGGGGATAGACCCTCAACGCGAGGTACTGTTACTTTGAACGGTTCTCAAACTCCTTGTTTATTTGACACGGGGCTTTCGTATGATTGCATTGTTGCCAGAAACCTGGTCAAACCCGGTCAAGAGACAGCAGAGATCGTCCAATTTTGTGGAGTTCGTAAGAGTGATGCACCTACAGCGCTTCCCATCGCATTGGTGGAGATCCACTCTGATTTCGTCAGAGATGTGATCAAAGCGGCTGTTATGGATGATCCCATCTACCCAGTCATACTTGGCGGGAGGTACGTGTGTATTGGGAAACCGGAAGAGCCGATTGTGGCAGCAGTAACTACAAGAGGGCAAACCAAGAAGGAACGGGAGCCTGCGCCAAATTTGTTACCTATGGAACTTAAAGAAGCGCAATACAAGGACCCTACTTTGGTACCCTGCTTTAGGAAACTGCCCATGGCTAAGGAACCCAAACAGCACGGGGACATTTTTTCTAAGGATGGCGTACTTTATCGGAGAACGGGCAAGCCTGACCAAGGTTACAACCAGCTCCTAGTACCGAAACAGTACAGAAGCCAAATCCTAGAAATAGGGCACTCTCTTCCGTTCAGCGGACATATGGGACAGAACGCCACAAACCAAAGGATAACCACTCATTATTGGTGGCCAGGAGTAAATACTGATATTATCAGATATGTCAAATCCTGTGCCCAGTGCCAACGTGTGCCACCCAAGCAACGAGCACCCCCAGTCTCTTTGGGTGAAATGCCAATAGTGGGTACACCATTCGAACGGGTTGTGATCGACATTTTAGGGCATTTCGACAGGACTAAAAGAAGGAACAGGTTCATTCTGACCTTAGTCGATACATGCACTTTATGGGCAGAAGCTATCCCGCTAACATGCGCAGATGCCAAGCATGTCGCAGAAGCCCTCGTGCAGATTTTCACTCGGTTGGGATTCCCTCAACAAGTGTTGACGGATAACGGATCCCCATACCGAAACCTGTTGATGGATGAGATCGTGAAGATCTTGAGGACCCAACACATCCACACTAAGCCATATACTCCGGCCGGAAATGGGCTCGTGGAACGTGCTAATGGAAACCTCAACATGATGCTAAGTAAACTGGCACAAGTGAAACCTGAAGATTGGGATCTTTGTATTCCTGCAGCATTATTTGGCTACAGAGAATCTCCTCATACTTCCACAGGATTTCCGCCAGCTACACTCTTATTCGGCAGACCCATTAAGGGCCCGCTTGAAGCCTTACTTCAGTCTCTGACAGACGAGAAGGCGGATGAGACAGTCGTCTCAGCAAGTAAATATGTGTCGGTTTTAAAGGAAAGGTTGAAACTAGGGTGGGACCTAGCAACGACTAACTTTAAGCGAGCACGCACAAAGCACGCTAACCGATACAGGAAAGTCGCGAAAGAGAGAGAACTGGAAGCAGGAGAGAAAGTTTTGGTGTTACTCCCTACCGGAAACAACCAACTGAAGATCGGATGGCAAGGGCCGTTTACCGTCCTGAAAAAAATTTCTAAGGCTAACTACCAGATCTCTATTCAAGGAAAGGAGAAGGTTTTCCATTTAAATCTTTTAAAGAGATACTTGGAAAGACCTGTGCCGACCTCCGACCATCTCCTGACGATCGCCAAAACTGACGAAGATGACGATAGTGGCAGGGATATTCCACCGCATTCACACGAAATCTTTCAAAAATGTCAAAAGCGGCGACGTTCTTTCAAGCGCACATGGGAGACATTCCAGAGGAAGGAAACTTTGGGGAGTAGACTTGAGTAGGAATTGGACAGAGATGGAGGGGGAGATGAGAGGGAAGAAGACAGACACCCCGAAGCTACGGTTATAGGAAATTTAATTCCATAACGTAGACATGGAGTGCTTCCATATCTTAAAGGGGGGACGTCCTGTCACGTAGGTCTTATGATCATTAAATTGCCTAGATCTTCTTCCTATTCTCTCACCCGGATCCTTTTAATTTATTATCTGTCTTTACCTTTTTCCGGTATTTTTTCGCATCATTCGTTTGCGAAATATATTTCCTTCCTAATTCGCAAACTTTACCTGTTTCTTTTCTCAAAAACTGAGAATCGCACTAGCATTCTATTACATAGATGTCAGTCAGACGAGAAGTGTTATAATGCATTCCGTCAGACCGGAGAGCCGACAGCTGTCTGCAGTTTCCCCGGGGACAGTGTTTTCTACGGCTGAGTTCTGGGCCTGTAGTGTGAAAATTCACTCCGCGGGACATGGCAAGCAGACTGAGTGTCTGCATTTTTCAGTAAACCGCGAACGTTTCGTCAAATAGCTCTGGCGAAAGCGTGAAAATCGCCCATGCCCTGTAGACGGTTGTCTGAGATTTGCAACTGTCACGCGCATTTCTCGGTCACTGGTGGCAGTTACGTCACGCGTTAAGCTGACGTAGGTGTTTTACACGTAAAAGGGGAGATGATTTCGGAGTTTGAGAAAATGTGGGATTGTTTGCCCCTGTTTTCAAATATCCACCCAGGAGCTGAAATCTGATTTCATTTCAGTCTTCAACATCTTCAGTAGACGGAACACGCGTGCTAGCGAATGAAGCTGTTATAGCGAATTTCATAGTTCTCGTCAGATTTCTGACGAGCTTCTAACTACCTATCTAGTGAATTATCCTAGTTGTGGTGTTACCGTAGTTCTGGGGTGAGATGAATACATTATATCTAGTATTTTGTGAAGTGATAAAGTGTTAAATCGCTTATTTCATATTTCACTAGTTAGATTTTGCGCAGAGTGCCAAATTTATATAGTCTGTATTATTTTCTAGTGACGTGTTTCAGTGGAAAGCAGAACAAATTATAATTTCTAGCATTAAACAATAATGTAGCTATAATGAAGTTAATTTTACCGCTAAGTAATCAGACGAGATCATATTTTTGTAAACTAACTTATAAATGCTAGAAGCCTCATGAGATGTTGACGGAACACGCACGTGTTCCTAAATTCATGAGGATTGATGATTTTTTAAAAATAAAACTTACTTTACAGGAAATTTAAATGATAAGTCAAGCGGTACGCTTGCAGTTTAAAAATGTAAGTTATATTGGGTACATATTGTAAATTATTTGATATGTGTTCTTTCCTTTTTTTATATAGTGAAACTGTGGTACCCAACTTTGCCAGCGTTCTAGTACGTGAACATTATTTGTGAAGAAACTAATCACTTTCATTACCTGAACTTTAACAGTTAAATGAAGTAAGAGGCCTTCGCGCCCGAATTAATTCTTCCAGAATAACTCTTCAGTACAGTTCAGCCCGTTGTGGCAAGCAAATATCAGTAACATTCCGACTAGGCACCGATCTGACATTCCTTAAATTCTAGAAACCAAAGCTAATGACATTGTGCTCTGCTAACTTTCGTGCCTGGATGATAAGGGTGGATTTAGGCAGACGTCAAATTACCACCCCTATCGACACCAGGTATTAAAGTGCAAGATGTAGGTGTCTTCTCTGGTTTATGATGTTGCTGTGTATACTGTAGTAGAATAGTTCACAGAGTACAACACAGCCAACATGAGGTGTAGAGTCATAGAAATGGTAACTTCGCTTTACGTTTTATACCATTTATTGCACGCCACAAAACAGTCATGATATATATTTCATCACCAACATAGTTCAACGAAGTACGCATTCAAAATAATATTAGCTGATAGTCATGTAGAATCCAATACTCAATATTCATCTTGTAAACAAATAGCTTCCGTATTTTCGAATCGTAAAGTTCTGGTTCGTGAAGCTGTATAAATAATATATAGCACAGATCTGGGTACCTAAAGTTCATACATATAAATTCTGCAACAGTGTCAGCTGCAGATCATCAATGTTCATAGTTAATAATAAATACTTCCTTCCTGATGCTAGCAGATCAGATGTATACAATAAGTCCATTTATCGTCTGCACGTGAATAGCATACATGGAGTACAGGTCAACCCGACCTTTATAACATTCCTAAGTCTAACCATCTGACTTGGACGTGATCGATATAACGAATCCTGGAACACAGACAATAGTCTTGTTGGTCTAGAACCACCCATATATGTAACTAGTTCAGGTATAAAGATACCGGTGGCGAAATCCTAATCAAAGTACCTCTCCAATTTTGAATCACACAGGCGAGCACAGAGCGACAAAAATGACGAACTTCTAGATGATAGCGTAAAGTTCAATACAAGAGGAATTACCTTTTTTCGAAATCAACCACTGAACATATGCCTCCAGGCAGGCTTGAATAACACTGGGAAATAGTCTAGTTAGCTAACTAACTCACAAAGACAATGTATTTCCCTCAGAAAAATCACAAGACGCAGATTGCGTCCGCTCGCTGCTCAGACCATTTCTGAACTCCCCGAGCTGCGCGGAAACCACAATCGAACTCTCAAAGTCTAGACATGCGCAGAACGCATCTACCTGAGTATCAATTCACACAAGACGATTCTAAGAACATACGAGATAAAAGACATACACTATCGCTCCTTTTATGGTCATGAACAGAAAACCTTAAGACAGGTTTCAGACATCTACAACAGTTGACTGATACTACCAAATAAGGAGATATGGTCACGCTTCGTTCAAGAAATTATAGACCGAACGTGTCTCGACCAAAGAGGAGGTAAACTCATAAAAAATAGTAGTCTCAAAATCTCGAGTTATGTCGCTTTGACTGTAAAATAATATAATACACATTTCAGTCAAAAAATGATCATACAAAGACTTTTTTACGACAAAATGATTATACAAAGACTTTGGGAAAAAAATGATGTGTGCGTAACACTGGACAAATTTTATGTGACAATCAGACATTCAAAAAATTAGAACACCCAAGGAATCGTTCCCTGAGACAGAGAGTTCAATACGTCTTTTGGAACATGGCCCATGGGCTGAATGAATGAGTGGGGATTTCTTGGTTATGTTTTCCTTGATGTATTTCTTTGGTGTTGTGAGAAGATTTTAAATGATAATTAAAATCTCTCTTGAACTTAGAAATCGTGTTGGTCAGCTCGTTCTAAAATATATATATATATCATTGTTATAGTTTTCCCACGTCTGTGTGTTTAACTGTCGTCACGTGTATGTGCGTGCCCGTGAGTAGATAGAGATTTATGTAATATATATCTGTGGTTTAGACTGTCTGACACTTTAAAAGCTGTCGTAGAAGATAGGTGAGAGAGAGAAGAGTTCCCGATTTCAGAGACAGCCTCTATACCACGATTCTATCATCTCACTCGTGGAATTCTATCGCCTTTTCACTAACTCTCACTGTGGCTATCGCTTATTCTAGTCTATACAGAAGGGACCAACCCAAGTCTTAATTCCCCTATCGAAAATCTACGACAAACCGAGATCTGTGATAACCATAATTTCTCATAATTACCATTTCATATTTATTTACATTTGTTCCAAAATAATGGATCATTAAATGTGCTATATGTTGTTTTAATAACTTCATAGCTGAATTAGTTATTACAGAGCGAAAGGAACACGCGTGAATCCTGATTCTAATATATGTAGTTATATCTACTCCTGAATAGCCAATAATAATAATAACATCGAGCTTATAAGAGGAATTTCGCAGAGTTAAATCAGCTAGGGGCTTGAACGAGCAAATCATTTATATCCATCTTCACAAAAGGCGGCGGTTCAGATACAAAGTTAGTGCTAAGACTTATTCAGCATTGTTCTTGACTTCTGAAATATCTTGTTAATATTCCCTCGAGGTAGAAGCATCATTATCCTTCTACCTAAAACTCTGCCAAAAGTAATATTGTGCGAAAATAGACACCTTTGAAGACCAACATTAGATACTCTAGGTTTTGGCCACTGTTGGACCACTTCTGCAGAGCAAGGAAAGGCAAGTCGTGACAGTGTGTGTGCGGGAGTCATATTAAATACGTTATGTGTCTGTATGAGCTTAATGTGTTCATGTGAGCTTGATGGTATACTTAGTGTTTCTGTGTGAGCTGATGAGATACTTAGTGTGTCTGTGTGAGCTGATGATATAATTAGCGTGTCCGTGAGAGCTTATGAGATACTTAGCGTGTCTGTGTGAGCTGAAGAGATACTTAGTGTGCCTGTGTGAGCTGATGAGATACTTAGTGTGTCTGTGTGAGCTGATGAGATACATAGTGTGTCTGGGTGAGCTGATGAGATACATAGTTTGTCTGTGTGAGCTGATGAGATACTTAGTGTGTCTGTGTGAGCTGATGAGATACTTAGTGTGTCTGTGTGAGCTGATGAGATACTTAATGTGTCTGTGTGAGCTGATGAGATACTTAGTGTGTCTGTGTGAGCTGTTGAGAATTTTAGTGTGCCTGTGTGAGCTGATGAGATACTTAGTGTGTCTGTGTGAGCTGATGAGATACTTAGTGTGTCTGTGTGAGCTGATGAGATACTTAGTGTGTCTGTGTGAGCTGATGAGATACTTAGTGTGTCTGTGTGAGCTGATGAGATACTTAGTGTGTCTGTGTGAGCTGATGAGATACTTAGTGTGTTTGTGTGAGCTGATGAGATTCTTAGTGTGTTTGTGTGAGCTGATGAGATACTTAGTGTGTCTGTGTGAGCTTTTGAGATATTTAGTGTGTCTGTGTGAGCTGATGAGATACTTAGTGTGTCTGTGTGAGCTGATGAGATACGTAGTGTGTCTGGGTGAGCTGATGAGATACATAGTGTGTCTGTGTGAGGTGATGAGATACTCAGTGTGTCTGTGTGAGCTGATGAGATACTTAGTGTGTCTGTGTGAGCTGATGAGATACGTAATGTGTCTGTGTGAGCTGATGAGATACTTAATGTGTCTGTGTGAGCTGATGAGATACTTAGTGTGTCGTTGTGAGCTGATGAGAAACTTAGTGTGTCTGTGTGAGCTGATGAGATACTTAGTGTGTCTGTGGGAGCTGATGAGATACTTAGTGTGTCTGTGTGAGCTGATGAGATACTTAGTGTGTCTGTGTGAGCTGATGAGATACTTAGTGTGTCTGTGTGAGCTGATGAGATACTTAGTGTGTTTGTGTGAGCTGATGAGATACTTAGTGTGTCTGTGTGAGCTGATGAGATACATAGTGTGTCTGTGTGAGCTGATGATATACTTAGTGTGTCTGTGTGAGATGATGAGATACTTAGTGTGTCTGTGTGAGCTGATGAGATACTTAGTGTGTCTGTGTGAGCTGATGAGATACTTAGTGTGTTTGTGTGAGCTGATGAGATACTTAGTGTGTCTGTGTGAGCTGATGAGATACTTAGTGTGTCTGTGTGAGCTGATGAGATACTTAGTGTGTCTGTGTGAGCTGATGAGATACTTAGTGTGTCTGTGTGAGCTGATGAGAAACTTAGTGTGTCTGTGTGAGCTGATGAGATACATAGTGTGCCTGTGTCAGCTGATGAGATACTTAGTGTGTCTGTGTGAGCTGATGAGGTACTTAGTGTGTCTGTGTGGGCTTTTGAGATACTTAGTGTGTCTGTGTGAGCTGATGAGATACTTAGTGTGTCTGTGTGAGCTGATTAGATACTTAGTGTGTCTGTGTGAGCTGATGATATACTTAGTGTGTCTGTGTGAGCTGATGAGATACTTAGTGTGTCTGTGGGAGCTGATGATATACTTAGCGTGTCCATGTGAGCTGATAAGATACTTAGCGTGTCTGTGTGAGCTGATGAGATAGTTAGTGTGTCTGTGTGAGCTGATGAGATACTTAGTGTGTTTGTGTGAGCTGATGAGATACATAGTGTGTCTGGGTGAGCTGATGAGATACATAGTGTGTCTGTGTGAGCTGATGAGATACATAGTGTGTCTGTGTGAGCTGATGAGATACTTAGTGTGTCTGTGTGAGCTGATGAGATACTTATTTTGTCTGTGTGAGCTGATAAGATACTTAATGTGTCTGTGTGAGCTGATAAGATACTTAGTGTATCTGTGTGAGCTGATGAGATACTTAGTGTGTCTGTGTGAGCTGATGAGATACTTAGTGTGTGTGTGTGAGCTGATGAGATACTTAGTGTGTTTGTGTGAGCAGATGAGATACTTGGTTTGTCTGTGTGAGCTGATGAGATACTTAGTGTGTCTGTGTGAGCTGATGAGATACTTAGTGTGTCTGTGTGAGATGAGGAGATGCTTAGTGTGTCTGTGTGAGCTGATGAGATACTTAGTGTGTCTGTGTGAGCTTTTGAGATACTTAGTGTGTCTGTGTGAGCTGATGAGATACTTAGTGTGTCTGTGTGAGCTGATGAGATACTTAGTGTGTCTGTGTGAGCTGATGAGAAGCTTAGTGTGTCTGTGTTAGCTGATGAGATACTTAGTGTGCCTGTGTCAGCTGATGTGATGCTTAGTGTGCCTGTGTGTGCTGATGAGATATTTAGTGTGCCTTTGGATCCCTGAGACCCATTATTAAGTTGAAAAGAAAAGAGCCACTGCTCCCTATGAAACAAGTTTTTTTCTTTTAACAGCAAAAAGGTTTGAGTCTGGGGATAGTGACCTTATAAATAAAAACAGGAATAATTGACGTGTAGCCTTTAGCCCATAGCCAGTGGTTTCAGCCAAGCTTCCAAAGATGTTGTGACAAAAATGAAATGGAAACAATTCTGATTCGTTAATCGTGGAACAATATGAAAGTAGACGCAAACATGAAATAAAGTAAAGTTTAAAATCACTTCCCCCTTATTTCAAATATGGCTTTGTCATCCAGTAAGATTTTTAAAATGAGAGAAATTGACAGGGTTAATTAAAAACAAAAATATTTTTGTCTCGTTTTGGCGAGGCGAGTTTCTTTCAACCTAGACACAGAGTCCGTTGGGTATAATAAGTAATACAGACGCTGACCATAAGACCCGTAGGAATGTTGAGGTGGACGAGGTTTCTCTTCAGATCCTGTTTGGGCATGCCTAAAGGAAGGGTAAAATCTTGGGTAGACATCTGACAACCCGGGCATAAGTTTTATAAGACGCCATTTTCTTTTTGGCCTATACGTGCAGTAGCTAGTATTGAATTTCGTAATTTTCTGCTCTTGTCAGTATACCTATACCAAATCTGACATGTTTTTTTTTTTTTGGATTCCTTATAAAATTTCCCATTAGATAAGACTATTTTTACTCCTCTGTAACCTTTGACTTTAGACAAGATAGGTGCTACGACAGACGTCCTTCTTGCTACCCATTTTCTTACAGGATCTGATGTGACCAGTAAGACGGGCACCAAATTGTTATCGCTCAAGGCAGAACCAGAAAAGTATCTGCACAACTTTGGTCGGCGTCTTCCTCCAAGTACTCAATCCCTTAAGCTTGCCGAGGAATACTTGGTGAAGGTTCTAAAACCAGGCTCTGAGCAAGACATATGCAAGATATTTGACGCACTTCGACTTGAAATGATGACCCAAGCTAGTCTTCCAAACTTACAAGGCCTACCTTACACAAACTCTTCATTGCGAGGTCACCTGAAAAGATCTTTTTACATGGTATACTCATGCTCTACAGTGTTGATCATGGAAGGTCCATTAGCCCCAACGGATTCTGGATGGACAATCAGTGCTGATGACTCATCACTCACGCCAGACCCTTGCATTAGTGAGCTACCTGAAGATGTGATTCTTACCTGTACTTGCAAGAGCTGTCATACAAAACGATGCCGGTGCAGCAAAAACATTGTTTCTTGTACGTCCTTTTGCAAATGCAAAATGTCTTGTGACATTCAGGAACATGTATAAAGTACTAAAAATGACGATTTAACTCTGTGTATAGTTTATGATTCTCTCTGTTGTTTTAATATTTCGGAATTTAAGATTCCGATTAAATCTACCCAAGATTTTACCCTTCCTTTAGGCATGCCCTAACAGGATCTGAAGAGAAAACTCGTCCACCTCAACATTCCTACGGGTCTTAAGGTCAAGGACTAGACTAATGGCCCATGTCCAAATATAAAAGATCTTGCGGTCTGTTTTTAAATTAGAGTCCAAGCTTATTTCATCCACAGGTTCTTTGTTATGGTGCTTTCTGCCTCATTTCTCAAGAAACATTAGAAGTATTCAAAGAATACATTACTTGACACTAGAATACGTAGCATTTTATTCAGTATGATGGTGTCATGGAACAAGTTAGAACTGATCGAGTCAACTCCCTAAAGCAAATTATTATTGTTGAACGAGCATTTTCCAAAAATTCAAAACTCAAGTAGCTACTGAAATGAGTTTTTCCAATTGCAGAAGAAGCCAAAAGTGTAAACTTGTTTCCTATTGAAATTTGTGAAGTGCTATTTGAGCGTCTCTTACATGTGGATTGATCAGATAAAATTTCAGTAGTCAAGAAAAAAGGCCATCACGATTGTTGTAAATTTGATAGGTATTTAAGTTAGATTAGGTCTGTCTGCATAGAACAGGCAAAGTGGTAATTAAGTGAGAATTAAGGTATGAGAAATAGATTCACGAGTGAATAGTTGAGGGTAGAATCTGTCACTGGGCTGAAAAGATACTCTAGTCCAGCCTATCTTTACGACTGTAATTTGTTAACAGACAATTCTACTCTCCATACATTTACCATATATGTTTAACTATACACACGCACACACAGTTATGTGACAACAAGACACACACACGTGAAACTATTGTAACTGAAGTATGTGTATGGGCTGAGCAGACCAACACAAGTAATTAAGTTTTGTTAAGTTTATTATCATATAAACGGCTCACAACATCAAACATATATATATATAAATGAAATCATAGGTTACAGAATTTGAAAAATAACCCCATAAGTGTCATCCCCTCGGTTGAGAAAAGATCCCGCAAGAAGTTAATAACCCCAAAAGGTCAAAAGATTAACACTAGGGTATAGAAATAGACGATAAAGTAAAGAACAGAGTTCCTAATTAATCTATCCTGTAAAATAAAAGTATTAGCGAACAACAAAAGAAGTGGGTACAATGATTATACAAATAGAAATATTCACTCCTCTTACTCACACTCTGTCAATCTGTGGCCACATTCAATCTCGCTTACCTACTAGTTGTTTAACAACATCTTGAACATCATCATCAGGGTACATGTAACAAAATCCAGTGTTGTGCTTCGCCGAAGTGAGCGCCAGTTCCTCCACGAATAATTAATCCTCCTAATGGGGAAACGCCTACTTTGGTGATAATTATTGGATATGAAAATGCCACGTCAGAATTTTCAGGTAGCAAAATATTTACCACGATATAGTGTTCACAGCGGACAGTAGTTAGTACTTCCAATAATAATAATAATAATAAATTCTTCAAGCACCAAACACGGCGCATAAGGCAGAAACCAGTGTTCTCCAGGTTGTTCGTTGTGACGCCACTCCTCTTAGCTCTTGCACATTGTTTAATCCCAACGTTCTTCCTTCTCTTATTATTGTTCTTCTGAGGGTTTCTTTTGGTCTTCCTTTTTTCCTCTTACCCTCAGGAACCCAAGTGAGCGCCTGTAGTGGTATTCTGTTGTTTTGCATTCGTAGGACATGACCGATATATGACCATCGTCTTTTCCTTATATAGTCGGAGACATATTTCTGCCTAGAGTCTTCTCTTATTTGTCGATTAGTCTTGAATTCAATAGTTAAAGGAAATGTCTGGTGGGTAAATTTTTCTGGATAAATCCAACTGACAACACAATGGTCAGTAGTCGGGAACAATGTTATGTATAGATATTTTGCCACAGCGGGCTGATAAAATTGGAATAGAAAAATCTGGGTATTTGGTACCTCCAGTTATAATTAATTCTTAATGTCTATACGTTTGGACTCTCTCTCTGGGTGAAACAAGAAGACCGCACAGGTCAACAGAATTGTTACTGGTTGTATTTAGACCGCTGGCAGGCTGGTGTGTGATCAGTACCAGATTTAGGAGAAAACAAAACATTTAATCACAATATCAATATCCTATCCGGTCACGCGTAAGGTTTAGATCTCTTATCCACTCCGTCATTTAATTAAATTAAAAGCACACGTCTCTTAGCCTATCTTATCACGCTGCGTTCACCTGGGACGGATTGGGTTTAAGGCTTGCCCCATTCCCCCTCCTCCCCCTCTTTAAAACTCTCAGCGCACAATATCAGTGTTAATTTAATTATTGACTGCTTTACAAATATCGCTTGTCATTACTAGCTATTTGTTTCGCCACATGATATTACACTAATCACTTACACAATTACACGTAATGAATTAGAAGTAAATTTATATTCCGTCAATAGTCAGTCACCTAGTGTATTTATTAGTCAATTAAAACATCTCTTTCTGGGTGATAGCGATTGATTAAATTTTACATTACAGCTGGAAAAGTTAGCTATATGTCATTTAATACGCCAGTCTTAGCAGTTAGAAAAATCCCAGTGAATTATAATGATAACCTTTAACATATTAAATCACCTAAATGCTAATATATATTACCGAAATCAGAAATTGAACAATCTCCACGGAATGCTATGACACACTTTCACAATGGCTAGAATCACGAGCTAGATTTCCAAAATATCCTAAGCGAACTGATAACTGACTTTGGGAGTACTGAATATTTATACGGAAATGGTGTTATTTCACTAACTGGTGCGAGAAATCGCGCCTGGCCATATCTGGGAAAATCAACGCGTTCGGTTCGAGATAAGATTTTCTGCTCCCTGGTGCCGTCCAACAACAGAGACATCAGCTAAAACGGACAGACCGTCTTTGATCTCGTCTCTCTGTGGTAGATCAGATAATTACCTCTCCTGGGATCACGGACGAAAGAATGTGGTCGGTAAATCTTATTATCTCCCCCTTTTGCGTTTGCTTTAAGTCCCCTGAAATGTTGGACATCAAACGTTAGCGGTCAGACTCCTGCCCGCCCCCTCTCTTTTTTGAAAGAACCCAATTTACCTATCCGCGAGCTCCTGTCTGTCAGCAATGCCAATTGCCAAATCAGCTCGTGTGATAATTTATGACAAGCGAATTATGCTTTCACTCACTGTTATCTTAGCCTGTACGAACATAGGTAAACGCTTGTCAGCGCCTGTAAACATAAGAAATAAGCGTGGCTTCAAAGTGAGTCAATGAATTTCGTCGGCGAATTGCATGTTTTTGCGTAGCAAAAATTATAAACCTAAGATGGGGAAACGAGGTGGACGTGTCACTGCTGCACTATTTACATATATATGTGACAACGATTCACCATTGTGAGAAGGGTAGATAACTTCAGAATACTCTGATCAGCAGTGCCTGCCAGGTTTATAACACAGCCTTCAACAAAAACACTGAATATTACTGGTACAGCACAGTTAACAGTATTCATCATCATAACCATCAATATCATCTTCATCATCAATTATTATCATCATCATTATTGTCATCAACACCATCACCATTACTCTTATCTTTATCATCATCATCGTCATCATCATAATCATCCTCAACATCATAATCATCACCATCACAATGACAATTATCAGCTGCCATCTCCACAACCATGGTAGGCTGCAACGAATCTCCACCGTCTTCTGGTTGTTGAGGAACTGCTTGACTTGTGTCTCATGAAAGAAAACTATCTTTATTTCTTAATAGGAACCTCTTCTACCCCCTAACAGAGTGTAGAGATGACCAACAGAGCACAATGGCTCTCTAGTGAACATGCAATCAAATTGTTATTGTTATACCGAATTGACATCATTGTACTCCGGGCAAACCCATATGTGCTCAGTCTCCCTCAGTATATGTCGAAGAGTGTGAATGCTAATTGTACCTACAGCATGCTGGTTGTACATACGACGGATGCATCCTCTCATACGTCCATCTCTACTAGCCTTACGTTTGATGCCAAATTCCAACAGTCTTAACCTTGATGATTCATCTATTGCAGTGTCATTCTCTAACAGGAGATCATTAATTGCTCTCAAAATATCTCCCTTATCCATATCTAGTGTCCCCATAATTAAATTGTAAGACAAACATGTGATTGGTCTGTTGTGTCCGAACTTGCATTGTGTGTCTACTACCAAAAATCTCATGAAAGAAAACAACAGGTTAAAACATTTACAAGGAAATAAATCACCGTCATATTGAGATTTAAACTTTCAGAGAACAAACTTTGTGAGACAACTATTGACGATCCACCTGCCAAGACGAGCAAGCATAGTAGTTTATCAGCTTAATACAGAAATATTGACCTCATGAGATTATCAGCCATCAAGAACAGCTGGATGCCAAGATAATTGAGTTGAAACACGTCATGGAATGTTTTCTTTTCTTGAACAGAAGGAATAGGACGACAATGACCTAAATTATTTCTCCCAGATTTATTAGCCGAGTACTGCTCAAATACCAGCCAAAATCTGGTCTCTTGGAATAAAAGACTTCATGATTAAGAAAGACAAAAGATGTGAGTGTTTAAAAAACCCAATCAAAATCGCCGATTGACCTGGCATTTCATTGTCGACATTACAATTCCGATTTCTGTCAATCTGGGTTTTCCAAACCAAACGGCGATTTCAGGTAATTGTTACGGTAGATTAATTGGCATTGTCTGCTAGAGGTTAGCAGCATGCGATTTTAGGGGTTACAACGTTTAATGTAATGTAAAAAGTATTATTAGCCTAGTGAACGCTGTGACGTTTCAGCGTTGGTAGTCACGCACGGGGACCAAGAGACGGGACCCTTTTTCAAATGACCGTCAAACGGAGAAGACGTGTCTTTATATTCTTATAGTGTCGGGCATGGAAGGTCACACGGTTATATTGTATTTTCTCATGGACATGGGTCAGTCCACTGTTATGATGAAGAAAGATGAAGTTACAGGTTAGTAATTGACTAAACCTTGTCGAGATGAATTAACAGTCCGTTTTAGTTATACTAGTGCCAGACGCATAATCTCACTGTCGGTCGTTGGATTTTCCAACCACGCGTGCATATAGTTATGTCGTTCTGCCTAAAGTAATTCAGATTACGAGACAAAGGACTGATATGCAAGATAGCTAATTCAACATAGGATTCTAATTTATATTTGTGATGTAATTCATGATCAACGTACGATGTCTACAGAATGTATAATAAATTGTTTGTTTGGACTCTAGCCATGACTTATCCAGTCTATGAACATTTGGGAATTCAATCATCATTATCATGGTCTCAAGGTAATTTAAACCCACATTCGCGTACTTAACATCAAAGGCACGAAGCTCTAAAGAAGATGAACTGTAAACCCAGATTACACGATTGACTATCAAGCTCTCAACAATCCGTTGGGCTAATTTTACCGACCCGCCTGTAAGAACTGGTGGCCGCCCCTGCAACAACTGGTTGGCCATTGATGGGGAACGAAAGAAAGAATTAGTTGGCCATCGCTGAACGAAAGAAAAAAGGAAAATTTTTTTTGTTTACATACTTTTACAAACTGTTTATCATTACAAGAAAGTCACATGATGCATAAAAACGACGTTCAACGCATGACTACGAAATGCCAATCTGACGTCACTACATCATGCGTAGATGCCGCGCTCTGAAAGTACAACCGTCAACGCATTCCAAGTTTGATGAAGATTTACATGATCAAGAAGACCAGACGATTGAATACGGTTATCAACCAATCAAGAGCAAACAGTACTAGGCATTGATCTAGTCCGTTGATGAACTTGACATCGCCGGAGCCTTTTAAAGATAAGTTTAGACTTAGGACGATTGTCCTTCATAAAGCACAATATTAAGTCCATTTCGCTGTGCAGGCATGTCCTCTCTATTTATTATATATCTATGTTATATCTGTTTTTTCCGTTGATGTTGTCCCTTATTCGTGGGTATGGATGGGCGGCGGATTGAAATCAATTCTATGGCTCCTTGGATGCCACGAACTGATTTTAATTGTTCTTAGGGCTGTGAATTAATCGCATTTCGCGAAGAACGCGTCGAAGGCATTACCGGTGATTGTTTCGTTCGGACTTGCATTAATTCACCTTATATGTTAGGTGTCTAGTCATGTTATAACTGGGGTATTCTAGTGTATTTAGTTCTAATTTTTATTCAGTTTTGTAACAATGTTTGTAACCTATCGTGTTTTTTCTGACCTTACTATCATTCAGTTTATATTTTTTGTACAACCGTTAATGAGTCCATGTATACGTCACTAATTTTTGTGTACGCAGGTTAGTTTTCTATTCAGTTCATTCTTAATCTCTCACTTCCGTTTTATACCACTTAGTTATAAATGCATTTTTTATTGTGAAAATGTCTTGTCGTATGGTAATACTGTTCTGTAATCCTTGGTTAACACATTGTATTGTTTGTCTTCATTTCATCCTTTTATAATTTAATATTAATGCTATAATTTATTCATTAATAATAGTGTAGATGAATATGATTAAATTTTTATGAGTTTTAAGGAGGAATTAGGGATTTTGCACCTATTTGCAGTGGTGGTCCAAGAAATGGGCAATGCACTTTATAGCTCATGATTATGGCATAATATACCATGATTAATTATTATAACTTTATAACATATTAAGACATATTAAATGTTAATTAGTACATTTTCTCAGTACTACATTGTAAACTTAATAACTATTAAGATTAAATAACCTAATTATTTAGGGATAATACCCATAATTATTGAATACTAATATTAAGTGCATGATATAATTTCAGCACCTTATATAACTAACTATCATAACTATTTATGATAGATATTAGTTGATATATATAATATTTTTACAAAATATTATAGATTTGTGGAACTTATAAATAACAGTACAGGAATATTGCAATTTCTTATATTGATTATTCATTCGTTGAGTAATTAGAATTATCGACATAGATTCTAGTGGTGATTACTAGACATAAGTAATTGAATACTTAAATAAATCAACTTCAAGAATGCTTACCTTGGATCATTTCATTAAAATTGGAAAAGATTGTAATAAAAAGGGAGATGCACTCCTGGAATTTGCGAACAACAACTTGTGAACCATAAGGCAGAAGAGGCTGAAAGGAAAGCTATTGCTAAGGCAGAGATGGAAGAACTTGAAAGAAAAGAGGCTGAAAGGAAAGCTATTGCTAAGGCAGAGATGGAAGAACTTGAAAGAAAAGAGGCTGAAAGGAAAGCTATTGCTAAGGCAGAGATGGAAGAACTTGAAAGAAAAGAGGCTGAAAAGAAAGCTATTGCTAAGGCAGAGAAAGAAGAATTAAGACAAGAAGAAGAAAGAAAGATGGCAAGAGATGAAATCCTACGGATTGAAGAAGAGAATAAATTGAAACGACAGGAAATCATACTGCAGCAAGAAATGGAATTGCAACGGCTTAAATTGGAAACAGCAAAACTTAATTCGCAGGGTGCTGCAGCAAGCCAAAATGATAATGCTCAATCGTGATCTTCTTCCAACCGACTTAAGGGCAATTATTACTTTAAGCTACCACCGTTCAAGTTACACGTGGACGATTTATCATCATGGCTGGCGCGCTTTGAGGATATATGTAAGGTCAATAACCTTGACAAAACAGCATGGGCACTTAAACTCAAGGAATTTCTGGATGGCGAACCTGCAAGTGCAGCACAAAATATTGATCCGACATTAGCCACAGACTATGAGGCCATTAAGACTTTGTTATTACGTCGGTTCCATTTGAACGAAGAGGCATGTAGATTACGTTTCAAAAGTTTGTTGCCAGATAATAATAAAGACTTTACAGGTTTTATTGCTAACATACGCAATACTTTTAACAGATGGGTTGAACTGGCAGGTGTCAACAAATCTTACGACAAGTTAGTCGATTTGTTATTGAGGGATAAAGTGTTATCTTCTGTCAGCCCACCGTTCTTTGCTTATCTGCAAGAACGGAAACCAGAAACTATTGATGAGTTAGAAAAAATTTCTTTAAATTACTGCACCGCTCATCCGAATGCTAACATTTCTGGCTCGTTAATAAGAGAACCTCTTCCTGTAGCCTCCAATATGGCATATTATAGTAATAACAAACCTAGAACACACAGTGTGGACAGAGGTAGGTTCAAGGGAAACTATGACATTAATTTTCATAAGGGACGTAATAGCTTTAACAATAACTTTAATAGAGGAAGACCACAAAACAGAAATTATTCACCTCAGTCCAGATACAACAGTAATCCACGTAACTCAAGTTATAATCGTTCATATAATGATAATAACGGTAACAATTGGAACAACAGCGATAATTATAACTCGAGACATCGAGATAACAGTTACAATAGAGGACAACGGAATAATTCAACTGATTATTCTCGTCATCGTTCTCATTCTCGTAGATCGACAAATTATAATCATAATACAGGGGCAGCCGTTACTACTGCTACAACCCCTGGGGTTCAGAGTTCACCTACTAATAACAAAATACAGTCCTCGTCTACTTGTTTTGCAATGAATTATAACGTGGCAAATAGTTGCCCAACATGTAATCTTATATTTCAGAAGGCAAAAGAGACAGTTCTGAACTGCGGACACATTCTACCAGAAGTCAGTCTAGCAGTCAATGACGGAACAGGCTCGCTGATCTTCAACAGAGGAAAAGTTAATGGATCCGTCGTCTCAGTTTTTAAGAGATTCGGGATCGACAACGATCGGAATCCGTCAGTCACTTGTTCATCCAAATTGTGCAACTGGAGAACATGTCAGGTGCATGACCTTTGGTGGAACCATAGAATGTTATCCAACTGCTATTATACATATTGATACACCTTTTTTCACAGGCAACGTTAAAGCATGCATGTTAAGAAACCCAATTGCCGACCTTATGGTGGGATGCATACACGGAAGTAACGATTGCACACCAGAAGAGATTATTGAATGGGAAAAAAATAATCTATGCATCGGAAATGCAGTAATAACCAGAGCACATACGAAACAATTAGAGACTATGGACACTGAAAACAAGGAAACAGACAAACATGAAAGTATCGGTTCATTCTGCTATTGACCGAGTATCCTTTGCTGCAAAACAGATCTTTGGAAGACACCTCATTAACAAAATTTTTTGCACTGCATCAATCCCTGGCATAGGACACACACCTTTCTTGGTTCCTGTTAATGGATTGCGGCGTCCCATTCACACAAGTTTTTAGTATACCCAGTCTTGCAACCGGATGATGACCTTTTGGTCTCCACAAATATTAAATTGGTATTTTGTACATATTTTTGCCAAACCTTTAGCCATATTGTCATAAGTTTCAAATATGACATTCTTGGCGACTTACGCTGGAAAAAAGTATTGAAAAGTTCTCAGTGTATACAAATTTGAGAATGGGAATCAAAGATAGGGCGCTAAAATCTAGATTTGGAGTCGCGAACCAGAGTATTTTTTAGATAAGAAACACGTATTAGGTTTGAAAGGTTTTTGATTTCACAATGTTTTATGGATATTAAGTCCGATTAAACAAATTAACAGGTACAATGATCTTTCATTTCAACAATAATAATAGTTTGTTTATTATTAAAAATGGGATCACATGTTTTGGATAAAGATAGAACTCGGACATACGGTCAACTTTTGCTTTTAGACGTATTTCAACACGCACATGATTCTAAGTGCGCAGGTCACATGGGATATACTCGGACACGTTCTCGAGTATTATCTTCTTTTTTTTTGGCCAGGAGTGTCACGTGATATTTCACAGTACGTACGCTCCTGTACGATATGCCAAGAAGTGAAAGCACGAGGAGCCTTTCACACGGCGCCTATTCAGGCTTGTGACATATCTGTGAGACCCTTTGACAAGATGGCCATTGATATTATTAGCCCACTTTTACCATCAGCCAGAGGACATAGATTTATTCTCACGTGCATCGATTTATGCACACGATGGCCAGAAGCCATCCCATTGAAAACAACCACCACCACAGATGTCGCTGATGCACTACCCCTGATCTTCTCTAGAGTAGGTTTTCCTAGGAAACTTTTGTCAGATCATGGATCTCAATTTATTTCTGAGACTATGACAGAAGTAATGAAGACTTGGAATATCGATAGAAATCTCAGCAGCATTTATCACCCAATGAGTAATGGTGCTGTAGAAAGACTTAACCGCACACTCAAACAAATGTTACATAAAGTTACAGTTAACCATCCACAGGACTGGGACAGAGTACTCCCAGCTGTATTATTCGCTTATCGAGAGGTGCCACATGAACAAACTGGCTTCTCTCCGTTTCAATTAGTCTTTGGCGCTCCACCAAGAGGTCCTATGGGACTAATAAAAGACTTATTGATTGACTCCGAGATGACTCAGGATACCCAGTCATCCTATGAATACGTAATTAATCTCCGGAATAACATTATTGATGCCTGCAAAATGGCAACAGAGTCATCTGAGGCTGCTAAAGCGAAAGCTAGAACTTTCCAACACAGTAGTAGACGACTACGTCAATTGTTTTCAGGAGATCAAGCTTATGTGTTATTGCCACATAACAATAATAAACTACTCATCTCGTGGAACGGTCCATACCAGGTTATCAATAAGATTTCTGATGTTGATTATGTCCTGGACATTAAGGGACATCATAAAATATTCCACATAAATATGCTCAAACAATTTCATACTCGACCTGAACATCTACAAGCTATTTTTCATGAACTAGATGACACTGTCGTACCTAGATGTCACTATTCTAATTTGTCTGTTATCCAGGAAGAAGAATCTTCTTTTCCTGAGGTACAGTTAGCTTTACCTGTACCTGTAGTACAGCCTAGTGAATCTTGGCGGGACGTAACCATCTCTTCGTCGGTTACACCGCAACAGCATCAACAGATTGCTGAACTTCTACAATCTTATCCAGATGTGTTGACCGACGTTCCGGTCGTTCCAGGTCGCACATCAGTCATTAGTCATGACATCACTCTTAACGATGATACTCCAATTCGGGTACATCCATATTCTGTTCCTCTACACTTTCTTACTAAAAGAACTTTTATCTTTAGGAATTATTGAAACTAGTAATTCCCCATTTTCTTCTCCATTAGTTATTGTCCGAAAGAAGGACAATAACATTAGACTATGCGTCGACTATAGAAAATTAAATGCACAAACGATAGTTGATAGCGAACCACATCCACTTCTCGACGACTTACTGCCACGTCTATCGACCGCAACTATATTCACTAAGATAGACTTAACTAAAGGTTATTGGCAGATACCACTAACCGAAAAAGCTAAATACTACACAGCGTTTTCCACTCCGCAAGGTCTATACCAGTGGAATGTTATGCCTTTTGGGCTTGTTAACGCTCCAGCTACCTTTGTTCGCATGATGCGACACATTTTTTCAGGTAGACCAGACATTATTACATACATACATAGACGACATATGCTTATTTAGTTCATCTTTTGAGGAACATTTTTTGGGTCTTGAAAACGTTTTGGACACATTAAGAAGGAACAATTTAACTGCTAAACCCACAAAATTACAAGTAGCATTTCATGAAATAACTTTTTTGGGTCACATTATTGGAGCAGGATATATCCGAACACTACCCAGTACGGTTTCTAAAATTTTAAACATTTCCGTTCCTCAAACGAAGAAACAGGTTAGAAGCTTGTTAGGTCTAGTCCAATATTACAGTAGATTCGTACCTAACTTGTCATCTATCACGGCTGTCTTGTCCTCATTACTAAAGAAGGACATGCCAGTGAAGGTGACATGGACTAGTGAGTGTAATAACGTATTCCTTAATATTATTAACATATTTTCAAACCCACCAATCTTGAGACTAACTGATGCTTCCAAAAAGTTTATTCTCCGCACGGATGCGAGTAACTACGGAATTGGCGCATGTTTGCTCCAATATCATGACGACATCCTCCATCCAAACTTGTACGTCTCACGGAAACTGAAACCACCAGAAGTCAAATACTCCACTGTCGACCGCGAACTTTTAGCAGTGGTGTGGGCAATAACGAAGTTGGAAAAGTTCCTGCTGGGAGCCCCTTTCGTAGTACAGACAGACCAGAAAGCCGTAGCATCACTACGACGGGCGAATCATAAAAGTCCAAAGCTCACCAGATTCGCTATTCTCCTTCAACCTTTTGACTTCTCAATCGAGTACATCACAGGAGCAGATAACGTCTTGGCAGATACTCTATCTCGAAATCCTACTGATGTCGAGTCCTGAACTATATTAACGTCACAGATACTTACTCAAGAGACATAGCACTATAATGGCTGTTCTATATAGACATGAACTATTGCCTACAATACAAGTATCTGCTTACTAAAGACTTTATATACGAAATGAATGAAATCAATTGACTCTATGTTCGTATTTACGCCAGGACTTTGCTTGTTATCCATTCATGATAAAACTATTGGACACATTTCCGTGCATCAAGTGAACATAATAGAAAACACTATCAATGTAACTCAGTATGCGACATGAACTATTGTCAATAACGTCGATACTTATGAACTGAAACACTTAAACATTTGTTTGTTAATTGGAATTCACAAGGATCAAGCCTACGTATGGATCATCTTATCCAACTTTAATTAATTTTAATTCAGTCGTTAAAATAATGGAAATTAAAATGAAAGTGAGATAAATATTGAAAAAAAAAAAAAAAAAAATGAAATTTGGAAAAAAATTAAAGAAGAAAAAAAATAAGAACTCACATGATTCTTAGATAATGTTATTGTATGTAACTATTATATTATATAGTTAATAATTATGTGGACACATCACATACTACATTATTGTTTAAATTGGTTAATTTAGATAGGTATTAACAACTTAATACTAAACTTAATTAATGTCCAACACACATAACTAAGTTAAATTTATACATTACTTTTTTCTCTACTTTATTCTTCATTTACTTATTTCTCTCTTTAACATATCCTTTCATTTTTCTTACATTAGATTTTCAACAACTTTATTCTTATTACACACTCAATATAATTAATTAGTTTAATTTTAACTCTTTAGATTAGTCTGATGTGACATTTCATTGCGACATATTTTAAGGTAATTAATTATTTAATTAGATATCAACATTAGCCATTTCTTTTAGTTCATATAATATTTATGTATAACATTTATGTAAAATATGATCATTAATATATTAGATGACTGTTAGTTAGTCGACATGACCACGACGTTTGTTCTAGACAGAACATCGTAGGCCATATGCCGCATTTTTGGTTAAATTTTTTGATATTGTTAAATTGTTTGATATTCATTCAGATAGGTTTTTGAAAAAAAAAATCTATCTAATAGATTTTTTTTCCCCCGGTGGAAAGGGAATTGTTACGGTAGATTAATTGGCATTGTCTGCTAGAGGTTAGCAGCATGCGATTTTAGGGGTTACAACGTTTAATGTAATGTAAAAAGTATTATTAGCCTAGTGAACACTGTGACGTTTCAGCGTTGTTAGTCACGCACGGTGACCAAGAGACGGGACCCTTTTTCAAATGACTGTCAAACGGAGAAGACGTGTCTTTATATTCTTATAGTGTCGGGCATGGAAGGCCACACGGTTATATTGTATTTTCTCATGGACATGGGTCAGTCCACTGTTATGATGAAGAAAGATGAAGTTACAGGTTAGTAATTGACTAAACCTTGTCGAGATGAATTAACAGTCCATTTTAGTTATACTAGTGCCAGACGCATAATCTCACTGTCGGTCGTTGGATTTTCCAACCACGCGTGCATATAGTTATGTCGTTCTGCCTAAAGTAATTCAGATTACGAGACAAAGGACTGATATGCAAGATATCTAATTCAACATAGGATTCTAATTTATATTTGTGATGTAATTCATGATCAACGTACGATGTCTACAGAATGTATAATAAATTGTTTGTTTGGACTCTAGCCATGACTTATCCAGTCTATGAACATTTGGGAATTCAATCATCATTATCATGGTCTCAATGTAATTTAAACCCACATTCGCGTACTTAACATCAAAGGCACGAAGCTCTAAAGAAGATGAACTGTAAACCCAGATTACACGATTGACTATCAAGCTCTCAACAATCCGTTGGGCTAATTTTACCGACCCGCCTGTAAGAACTGGTGGCCGCCCCTGCAACAGTAATGCCTAGGTGGCTGTTAAAGAACAAAAGCTAATATGTCATGGTATATTGCCACACACAGGCATATAGCCATTGTTATTGAGGAAATATGTCTATTTGTGGGAACTCATGGTTTTGCACGCTTTTGAACTTGTATTGAACGCTGCATATTTAATACGTCACCGGTTGTCAATAACGTTACGCGTTTGCGCTAATTTATTCTAACGGCTAATATTCGTGGCCATTCGTATACTTCAAGTCGTCAAAGCAAGACGTGTTGTTCAAGCTCCCAGAATCGTGGATGACTATTGTATTTAATGTGGTATTAAGTTAACTTCGAAGGCCGCCACTTGTTTCTAAGATGGTCCCGAACTTGTGAAGAAGTTCCGCACCTTGTAGAGAAGTCTTTATCCAAGAATTTTACTTTCACGTTTTCGGTCCACATTACTTGGGTGTCGATGGCTGACACGCACCTATTATTACAGCGGCCAGAATTTAATAGTTGAGACGATACATTGATGTTATACCACTATGAATGCTTATGTACTTATGGACTGACCACGCACTTGTATTTTTGAGGAGACTGATGTTTCAAGATTCTCCAAATTTGCCATTTGCCTGAACTAAATAAATGTTATACAAATCGTATCGTGGACCCACTAACAGATGTCTTATGTTCTTCGGCCAATTATGTCCTGTGATGACCATATCCGTATCCATTCGTGTTGTCAGCATGATGCATGAAAATTAACAGTACCTCACACAACAAGAACCACATATATATATATATATATATATATATATATATATATATATATATATATATATATATATGTATATATATATATATATATATATATATATATATATATATATATATATATATATATATATGTACAGTGCAAACCGCTTAAGGCGATCTCGGATGTGGCGAATTTCTGTTGTGAAGAACAATTTGTTTATCCCCGGCAATTTTTCTTCTTTGTCTTTGTAAAAAATGTCCGGTTAAGCGGAATCCGTTTATCACGAATTTTCGGATATGCCGAACAATTAAACGTGTCCCGACTATATAATTTGATCTGCTTAAGGCGAACTTTTTTCAAATACAGTACCTGGACATTTGTACAACTTTTCGGCTATTTTCGGAAATTGCGCGCTTCGTCAGTGTTAGAATTTGAGTTATTTCCCCTCTAAAAATGGCTGGAAAGTTAAAATCCATATCTTTGAAAAGAAAGATTGAGCTAGAGTATACGTACCAGTGCGCGGCCATGCCCAGAGCGCGGCCGATTACAGAAAGTGACTGTTCCACGTGCTTTTGACTACGTTTGAATTGAGAGTAACCTTCCTTGGGGTTATCGCGCTAAGTTAAGCTTCCTTCCGATTTGATATCACGCCGTTTACAAAGTTTTTCACAACGTTGAAACATTTGGTGAGGAAAAGATCACCTTGCAAGTTTCAAGGTAAGGTACTTTGAACACATGTTTCTCATTGTTTTATGAAAATATTTAAGTACTTATTTGATTAATATATCCAAATGAATCTCATTTATCTGTATTCATCGTGAAAAGACTGTTTCACGCTATAATGGCCTAAATATCCGGCTGGCCGCGGTCAAGGAGGGCTATTTTTTATGTCTGCCCAGTGGCGGCCAAACTGGCCGCGGTGAGGACATACATAAAAAACAACAATGAACCTATGTATGGCATTAGATTCTACGTCTCTAGACCTATATTCTAAATGAATCGTAGTTCTAGACTAGCTTTAGTCTCTATATATATTATTAATATATATTAATCTTAATAAAAAGCCTAATCGTTTTTTCCTCATCAGGTAACGATGGCAAAAAATCAGCATTGTCCAAAATGCACCTTGGACTCCCTGAACAGTGCAATTGAAGCAGTAAAGCAAGGTGTCATAAAATTAACCATGATGCAACGTTAAAATATCTCCAATGATACAACGTATGGATAAAAACTAATGCGTAAGCTACTAGAATACATGATCGCCTACGCCGCGGGTCACCACCCGCCTTGGAAATTAAATTGTTAGACGTGAAGGCAAAACGTTTACCCCTGGAGCGGGATGAGAAAGGAGATCAGAGGAAAAAAATATGACTGAAACGTGCTTGGAACTAGCAAGGCTAAAAGGACGCAAATTGGTGGGGCAAGGAAAAATTCACGTCCCCAAGTTGACACAAGGTAAAGAAATCGACAAAAGGGACCTTAGCTATTATACGCCACAGTCATTTCTTGGACGCTTTTGCGATAACTTAGTCCGTTTATTTGAATGCAGTGATGAACGCATTTTAGAAGATTCTAGAAAATATTGGAAAAGTAACTTTTTCTTAATAATAATGTTAGGAATATAAAACATAGCTGGCCGGATGGCCCATCTTGAGCAGTGAAATAATATGCTTTCATTTATACAGACGGATAGATAATAAGAAAGATATTGACAAAAGACTGTGTTGTTCATATCAGCGAGCGTCTGCATTGAAACAAAAATGTCCCTAATTTTCAAAAACTGCAGTCTTGAGACTCAAAGCGCTAAAATCTAGTTGGTATGAAAGAGAGGGGATGGGCTGGAGAATTGTGGCTAAAAATAACTTTAAAGGCAAAATTGTGTAGGGGAAGGCAGAGTTGGTTCAAAAAACAAGTGTGTTTTTTTGTGAAAACGCAAGTAGAGACGGACGGACCAACAGACAATAAGGCATACTTGACTGAGGTATGACTGAAATGACTTTTTGGTAGGAGGTTTGAATTTGAAAGGAAAAAAGGCGGTGATTGGCCATAGATGAATATATTATCGGCGCTCAGACGCGCATTTTTGCCATTCGTTATAAGTTGTCCTAGTAGACACAGTGAATTATATAGTGGTGTATTCCCAGAAGCAAATTGATATCTTTAGAGGGACGCCATACTAAAGCCAGCAGCTCAGCTGAGTTTTGCTAGCAATTAACTGTGTTCTATATTCATAATTCTGGTAAGACTGAAAGTATTTCTTTGTATATTTTAATATTTGTTTAATGTTTCGAGTGATTTGATACTGCCATATCAAAATCTATCCCTTACAACAAGTAAGGATTCGCTCTAGACCCCCCGCCCCAGTTCAGGGTCTAGAGATAAATAAAATACATAAACTCCAGTAAGGATTATGAAGGACAGATCAAGTGTTGAGATCAGTGAAACATATCACCTATCCTATTCTATGGCAGGAAGCTAATGAACATATTTCAGAATATGTAGTCTGGGAGAACCTATCCTATGTGAAACCAACTTGGTAAGATGTGTTGTTTGGTCAAAGAGATCTGACCCGTCTATGTGGTGTTGTTGTGTGTCGTGTTGTGTCCAGAAATGGGTTAGAGGATGGAATTCTGACACATGACCAATACTTTATTGCAGAGCTGTGAGTTTTTATTTGGCACCAATGTGGTGTCAAATGATGAGTTACTAATACAAGAGTGGACCCGTGCAGTTTATATTTTGGCAGAGCAGCCTGATATTGCCCCCAAGCACGGAGAGGTGGGGCCACCAGATCTCAGCACCAGAGCTACACATTCAAGCTACGTGAGCGTCTGGTCTGCTGAGAATTCACCAACTCAACTTATTTTCTAACACACCTTTAAAATTTCCATCAAATAACTGGACAATGTGTAGTCGCCATAGACAGTGAGTGATGATGCCACCCCAACAGCACATCCATTAAATGTTCTCCCAATTAGATTACAACTATAAACAGTAGTAATATTAACTAGTCTAGTAACATACATATGTACACACCTTGCATTTATTATGTCATATTCATGCATTTCTTTCATAATTGCAAAACCTTTCATATGTTCTGGCCAAAATAAAACCTTGGTTCAGAACAAATAAATTTAAAGAAAATTACTATCCAAATTTTACACATCTTGAGTTAGTTCAGTGTGTTTTAACATTTTATTACTATTATTAGACTTATTAAATATCTGTGTGTGTGTATGCAAACTACCACAACACATTACATATCATACCCTAGAAGTTTAACGTAGCCACATTCATTAGTAAAAAAAGATAGGTGTGAGGTCGTAGTGGTAGCAAGAAGGGCCTTCTGACAATTCACAGCTACACTTATCTCAGGAGCCTTCACAGCTGACCTCATGCATAACAATAAGTAATATCACAATCAGACAATACCATCAATCCACTACATATATTGGGGTCTCTTGTTCCGAGATAATTAGCCTATCAAATATATTAGGAACTCCTGGGGGGAGAATTAGATTAGGGGAACACATTATAAAAATTAAAAGTGTCCCTTAAAATTAAAAGTGTCCCTGAAAATAAAAGTTGGTGAATCTTCACAGCCAGTGGTAGTTAATTGATTAATTAATTAATTAGAATTATTTTAGACTAGAGTAATTAGAATTACTTTAGTGGTTGGAAATTTTACTTTGCTCATTGCTGAATTGTTTAAATAGTATGGCGGAGCTAGCCAAATTCAGATCAGCTGCTGTGCTAACGGCAAAGGATATGGGAATGGATGGTCAGGTTTTAATTCAATATGTAACGGCTGAATGTGATAAGTATATTGAACGGGAAGAAAGAAGATTAGAAAAAGAGGCTGAAAGAAAATTAGAGTCTGAAAGGTTGGCTAAAGAGAAGAGGTTACAAATTGAGGCTGACAAAGAGGCTAAAGCATTGGAGGCAGAAGAAAAACGACAGCAAAGGGAGGCAGAAGATAGAAGGTTGCAGAGGGAGCACGAATTACGACTAAGGGAGCTGGAGCTACAAGGCCAGGCTCCTGAAAATGGGGCCAGCCCTTTTGCCTCAGATGCTACGCCCAGTATGGGAGCCTCAACATCAGCTATGGGGTTTCATTTAGACCATTTTGTTGAAAAAGACGATGACATAGAGGGGTACCTAGGACGTTTTGAGTTATTAGCTACTACATATGGGTTAGAGAGAGAGAGGTGGAGTTTAAAGTTATCACAGGGACTGAGAGGTACTTTTTACGAAGTCTTCGCAAAAATGAACAGAGAAGACCAGGACAATTATGACATGTTAAAGCAGGCTTTGTTATTGAGGTACGAAAATAATGGTGAATTTTATCGTAAGAAATTTAGAAATGCCAAACTGTTGTCTGGGGAGACATACCACCAATTCTCTGCCAGACTGGAAACCTATTTGGAGAAATGGACTGCTCTGGGGAAGACCCAAGATCTTAAAGAAATGATCATGATTGAGCAATTGAGAGAGTCCATGGCTCCAGACATGAGAAAATTTCTCATGGAACAAGGTGCAGAGAAGTTGCGGGAGGTTTTAAATGTCGCTGAAAGGTATCAGGCAGCCCAGGCAGAGGTAAGTGGTGCTAAAAAGAAGCACATAGACAATTTTAAAGCTCCACAGCAATTTAATAAATTTGATAATAGAGAACAGGGAAATAAAGGTAGGACAAACTTTGAACGGCCAAGAAATGACTACCGAGACAGAAACTCACAGTTCAATGACCAAAAATCCAATGAAAGAAAACCGTTTAACCAAGGAGAAAGATGGTGTAAATGGTGCAAGAAAGATAACCATAACACCGAATTTTGTAGAAGGAAACCTTCAAACATTGCTGCAATGAAGTCGGGGACGCAAAGATTAAAGGTTAATCCTAAGGGACAGCAGGAACCTTATCACCCCCCAGTTTGTGAGGATGTTATTTGTAATGGGGTCACCATAAGGTGCCTTTATGATACAGGTTTGGATTATGATTCAGTTGTGAAGTCTAGCCTAGTGGACCCAAGTCAGTATACCACAGAAACAGTGGAAATACAAGGGGCAACTAAAGACATACCACTCATGACACTTCCCATCGCAAGGATAACGGTGAAAACTCGCTATGTGGAAGGAGAAATCAGAGCAGCAGTGATAGATGAACCAATCTACCCTCTGATATTGGGGTGTAGATACGTCTTCTTGGGGAATCCCGAGAGACCTGTGATCATGGCGACAGTGCAGACCAGGTCACAGAAGAAGGAGCAAGAAGGTGAACCTATAAATGCTCATCCAGAGGAGATGAGGAAGGCGCAGGCTGAGGATAGGACACTCAAGCCATGTTTTAAAAAATTGCCCAATTGCCACACACCTCCAAGTAAGGGGGAATATTTTATGAAGAACAGATTGCTATATAGGAAGACAGGAACTAGATCCACTGGTCACGGACAGTTGGTTCTTCCCAAGATATATAGGGCAAATTTAATAAGGAGCTTACATGTTGGAAAAGATGGGGACCATGAAAAAGTCGGTACCATCTGCCAAAAAGTTGCTCGCAAATACTATTGGCCCGACGTAAATGTCGATATTGAAAACTTTGTAGAAGCATGTGGCATATTTCATGAGGGAACACCCACAAAGGGAAAATATGTGCAGGACCTAGAAACGCCACGGGGCAAAATTAGGCCTGGAAAGAAAAATTATGATACTCAAGGAGACAAAGTGCAATGGGAGCCCCCTTTTCACACCCAGTCTTCACTTGAATGGATTAACATGGCCACTATGCGACGAGTACAAAGAAGAAATTTTACCCAGAATAAGATGACAATCCCTCGGTCAGACTTATATAAACTGGAAGAACAGAAAAGAGAGCGAAGATCTCTCATAAGCAATCTAAAGTGGGGAGACAAACCCAAGAAAAAAATTGGTAGTGGTCGATATGTGAGTGATGATTCTAGGAAGAAAAGTCCTCACTATAGGGCTTCTAGTGGAAGGGACCCGACGGGTTCCATAAAAAATACATATGATAAATTAAAGGTCCAGATGTAGCCCTATTAAGGACCTGGACAGATGAGAAGGCGGAAGAGACTGTTACCTCA
Source organism: Oreohelix idahoensis (assembly GCA_024509875.1). Classification (NCBI taxonomy): domain Eukaryota; kingdom Metazoa; phylum Mollusca; class Gastropoda; order Stylommatophora; family Oreohelicidae; genus Oreohelix; species Oreohelix idahoensis. The sequence goes on along the minus strand of JAMPIV010011519.1, from coordinate 350,742 downwards.
TCTTATCAATACGTGAACGAACTGACCACTCGTTTGAAAGCTGGATGGAAACTGGCAAATGATAATTTGAAACAAGCCAGGAAGAAACATGCAGCATATTTTAATAGGAAGGCAAAGGACAGAGAACTAGCTGTGGGAGAGAAGGTGCTGCTTCTACTACCCGGTAGCCAGAATAAATTACAAATTGGATGGCAAGGTCCACATACGGTTCTAGAGAAGGTGTCTAGAACAAACTATAAAATTGACAAAAAGGGGAAGGAGAAAGTTTATCATGTAAACCTGTTAAAGAAGTATCTGGACAGACCACTCCAGGAAAGCACCCCCTTACGGACCTTAGCTATCGCAACTCAAATGCAAAAGGAACCACTCACCTCACATGAATATCCATTACATCCTTGTGAAACAGCAGCACAGGTAAAAGTCAGTAATCACCTGACTAAAAACCAGAGGGAGAGAGTTCAACAGGTTCTGGAGGAACATACAGATGTATTAACAGATAAACCAGGCCATACACATTTGCTACAGTATGACATGAAACTGGTAGACTCAAACCCAATCTGTATGAGAGCCTATTCTATTCCGTTCGCGAAGGAGAAGGCATTGAAGGAAGAAATAGATTATTTGTTGAAGGAGGGGATTATTTCACACAGTGAATCATCTTTTAGCTCTAGTGTCGTTTTGTTGAGAAAACCGTCTGGGGAACACAGACTGTGCATAGATTACAGGAAACTGAATGCTGTCACAGAAGGACAAGTGGATCCATTACCAGACACAAAACAGTTATTTGCCAGACTGAACAAGGCAAAATACTTTTCAAAGGTGGATCTTAGTAAAGGCTATTACCAGATCCCAGTGAAGCCTGAAGTGAGACCTTATTTGGCTTTTAGCACTTCGGATGGACATTATGAATTCAACATGCTACCATTCGGACTGAAAAATGCTCCGAGTGTATTTTCAAGGATGATGCGCAAATTGTTGGATCCCCTGAATAACCCATGTATCATGAATTTCATGGATGATATTCTCGTCGCCACAGAGACATTTGAAGAACACATTGAAGCTCTAGAAATGTTATTTAATAGGCTTAGGGAGGCGAACTTAACTGCTAGGCCAAGAAAATGTTGTATTGGATGCAAAGAGTTGGAATTCTTGGGACACACTGTATATCAGGGTAACATGACCCCTGATCCCAAGAACTTGGAAAAACTGCAGAGAGCACCTAGACCACAAACAAAAAAGGACGTGCGATCATTCGTGTCGTTATGCGGATTTTATCAAAAATATATCAAAGATTTTAACTCTATTTGTGCTCCTCTGACTGATCTGACTCGCAAGGGACTTCCAGATAAAATTATTTGGACTGCGCAAAGTGAATTAGCGTTCCAAGACTTAAAGGAAAAACTCACTAGCAAGCCTATTCTCAAACTACCTGATTTGACACAGGACTTTGTCTTAAGAACCGATGCAAGTAATGTAGGACTCGGAGCGGCTTTATTGCAAAGATCATCTTCACCTGATGGGGAACTGAAACCAGTCGCTTATGCAAGCCGCAAATTGAATAAGGCGGAACAAGGATACTCCACAAGCGAAAAGGAATGTTTAGCGTTAATATGGGCAATAAAGAAGTTCCAAATCTATCTGTATGGTAGGACTTTTGTGGTCGAGACGGACCATCAGCCTCTCGTATTCTTATCTCAGGCTAAGCATGAAAACGCAAGATTGCTGAGGTGGTCTTTATTGCTTCAACCTTATCAGTTTAGTATCCAATATATCCCAGGCAAATTGAATGTCGGTGCAGATTTCCTCAGTCGGCACCCCTGTGATCAAAATTAGAGTAATGGCAGGCGTGAGGAGAGATTTTATCTATGTGTATCACTGGTTTTGGAACTTGCCGTAGGCATGTTTTCAAGTGGGGAGATGTGTCATAAAATTAACCATGATGCAACGTTAAAATATCTCCAATGATACAACGTAGGGATAAAAACTAATGCGTAAGCTACTAGAATACATGATCGCCCACGCCGCGGGTCACCACCCGCCATGGAAATTAAATTGTTAGACGTGAAGGCAAAACGTTTACCCTTGGAGCGGGATGAGAACGGAGATCAGAGGAAAAAAATATGACTGAAACGTGCTTGGAACTAGCAAGGCTTAAAGGACGCAAATTGGTGGGGCAAGGAAAAATTCACGTCCCCAAGTTGACACAAGGTAAAGAAATCGACAAAAGGGACCTTAGCTGTTATACGCCACAGTCATTTCTTGGACGCTTTTGCGATAACTTAGTCCGTTTATTTGAATGCAGTGATGAACGCATTATAGAAAATTCTAGAAAATATTGGAAAAGTAACTTTTTCTTAATAATAATGTTAGGAATATAAAACATAGCTGGCCGGATGGCCCATCTTGAGCAGTGAAATAATATGCTTTCATTTATACAGACGGATAGATAATAAGAAAGATATTGACAAAAGACTGTGTTGTTCATATCAGCGAGCGTCTGCATTGAAACAAAAATGTCCCTAATTTTCAAAAACTGCAGTCTTGAGACTCAAAACGCTAAAATCTAGTTGGTATGAAAGAGAGGGGATGGGCTGGAGAATTGTGGCTAAAAATAACTTTAAAGGCAAAATTGTGTAGGGGAAGGCAGAGTTGGTTCAAAAAACAAGTGTGTTTTTTGTGAAACGCAAGTAGAGACGGACGGACCAACAGACAATAAGGCATACTTGACTGAGGTATGACTGAAATGACTTTTTGGTAGGAGGTTTGAATTTGAAAGGAAAAAAGGCGGTGATTGGCCATAGATGAATATATTATCGGCGCTCAGACGCGCATTTTTGCCATTCGTTATAAGTTGTCCTAGTAGACACAGTGAATTATATAGTGGTGTATTCCCAGAAGCAAATTGATATCTTTAGAGGGACGCCATACTAAAGCCAGCAGCTCAGCTGAGTTTTGCTAGCAATTAACTGTGTTCTATATTCATAATTCTGGTAAGACTGAAAGTATTTCTTTGTATATTTTAATATTTGTTTAATGTTTCGAGTGATTTGATACTGCCATATCAAAATCTATCCCTTACAACAAGTAAGGATTCGCTCTAGACCCCCCGCCCCAGTTCAGGGTCTAGAGATAAATAAAATACATAAACTCCAGTAAGGATTATGAAGGACAGATCAAGTGTTGAGATCAGTGAAACATATCACCTATCCTATTCTATGGCAGGAAGCTAATGAACATATTTCAGAATATGTAGTCTGGGAGAACCTATCCTATGTGAAACCAACTTGGTAAGATGTGTTGTTTGGTCAAAGAGATCTGACCCGTCTATGTGGTGTTGTTGTGTGTCGTGTTGTGTCCAGAAATGGGTTAGAGGATGGAATTCTGACACATGACCAATACTTTATTGCAGAGCTGTGAGTTTTTATTTGGCACCAATGTGGTGTCAAATGATGAGTTACTAATACAAGAGTGGACCCGTGCAGTTTATATTTTGGCAGAGCAGCCTGATATTGCCCCCAAGCACGGAGAGGTGGGGCCACCAGATCTCAGCACCAGAGCTACACATTCAAGCTACGTGAGCGTCTGGTCTGCTGAGAATTCACCAACTCAACTTATTTTCTAACACACCTTTAAAATTTCCATCAAATAACTGGACAATGTGTAGTCGCCATAGACAGTGAGTGATGATGCCACCCCAACAGCACATCCATTAAATGTTCTCCCAATTAGATTACAACTATAAACAGTAGTAATATTAACTAGTCTAGTAACATACATATGTACACACCTTGCATTTATTATGTCATATTCATGCATTTCTTTCATAATTGCAAAACCTTTCATATGTTCTGGCCAAAATAAAACCTTGGTTCAGAACAAATAAATTTAAAGAAAATTACTATCCAAATTTTACACATCTTGAGTTAGTTCAGTGTGTTTTAACATTTTATTACTATTATTAGACTTATTAAATATCTGTGTGTGTGTATGCAAACTACCACAACACATTACATATCATACCCTAGAAGTTTAACGTAGCCACATTCATTAGTAAAAAAAGATAGGTGTGAGGTCGTAGTGGTAGCAAGAAGGGCCTTCTGACAATTCACAGCTACACTTATCTCAGGAGCCTTCACAGCTGACCTTATGCATAACAATAAGTAATATCACAATCAGACAATACCATCAATCCACTACACAAGGGATGGGGAAAAGGCAGGCAGCAATTACATATGGTATCCCATGGGGTACATTTTGCGACAAGATTTCGGGTAGAAGAAAGATGGAAGAAACATCAAAAACCTATCTGACTACAATAGAAGAGGAAGAACTTGTGAACCACCTGAAACAGATGGGGACACAGGGTTTTGGGAAGACTAAAGAAGAGTTATTGGATGTTGTAAAGAACATGTTAGATTACCGAGGAAGAGACACTGCAAAATGGAAGAACAACAAACCCTCGGACAAATGGTTTCGGCTATTTAAGAAGAGACATGCAGAAATAGTTTTTCGAAAGCCCCAAAAACTTGGGAAACAGCGAGCAGGAGTAACCAAACCGGAAATACTCAAGTGGTTTGCTGAATTCACAAGTACCATGAAGGCAATAGACCCTTCCATTCTGCTGGAACCTGAGCGCATTTACAATTGTGATGAGTCAGGATTCAGTCTGGATGCTATGACTGGTAAAGTTTTATCCTTTCTCGGATCTAAATTTGTTTACCAAATTAGTAGTGAGGCAAGAACTCTCATCACTGCTCTTGTTTGTTGCAGTGCAAGCAGTCACTACACTTGGCCCATGCTCATATACCCTGGGACACAATTTCGAGGCTTTAAGCCCCATGAGGTATTTGAAAATTCATTTATTGCTAGATCTGACAATGGTTGGACTAATCAGAGCCTATTTGCCGACTGGTTAGTCCAAGTCTTTATCCCACAGACAGCCCACATTAAAAAACCCCTGTTATTATTAGTGGATGGTCATGTGAGCCACCAGTTTTTGATAGCTTCAACACTGTGTCGGGGAAAACAACATAATTTTGTATTGCTTGCCTGCTCATACGTTCCACATTATGCAACCACTGGACATAGGCATATTCAAGACAATGAAAACTGAATAGAGGAAGGCAGTAAAGAAGCAAAACGAGGCTGAAGTAATCATAAAGCGGACATTTGCTGTGGCATTCAAGGACGCGTATGAGAATACAGTCTCCAAAAGTCTTGCTGCACAGGCATTTAAAAAGAGTGGCTTGTTTCCTTTGGACCCCGAAAACATCGATTGGTCTAAAGTTCTTCCATGTGCGTTTTCAAGTGTTTCAGATAGCTCTTTCCCCCCACCTAGCAGCAGTGTCACCATTCCTGCTACACCTAGCAGCAGCACCACCATTCCTGCTACATCTAGCCCACCTAGCAGCAGCGCCACTATTGTCACCGTTCATGCTACATCTAGCCCACCTAGCAGCAGCGCCACCATTCCTGCTATATCTAGCCCACCACACACCAGTGTCACCATTCCTTTCAGGAATCATAAAAAATAAGGATCGGTACAGAAAAAGGTTTTATGGTGGACAAGGTGATTGTCACAGAATGAAAAACCGAAAAGCGACGTGTGATGTGGTTGACACGGCACTCCTAAAATGGTTCACCATGGCGAGATCAGCAAATGTTCCTGTAAATGGACCTATATTAACTGCAAAGGCAGAAGAGTTAGCACTTCTGGAAGGTCGGACTGGCTGGAAATGTAGTCCTGGCTGGTTGGGTTGTTTTAAAAAACGGCACATTACTTACAAAGCCGCTGTAGCATAGTGGTTAGTGCACTGGCTTCATTGCGCAGTAGTCTATGGTTCGATCCCCAGATGAGGTGGGAATTTTTTAGGTTACAAACGGCTCCTGGGTCGACCCAGCCCCAAATGAGTACCAGAGCAACCCTGTGAAGGTTAAGGCGGCCGGCGTGATGCCAACCACATCACCCCTAGTGTGCCGACGGTCAAGATAATATGGGCCTAACACCATATTCCCAATATGCCTCAATGGGCGTGTAACGGGTTCCTTTACCTTTTTTTGTGTGTGGGGAAAGGCATTCTGTTAATGAAATGTCTACCGAGTCATGGACGGAGGAGGTGCTAAAACCAGCCATGAGTAGGTATAATTCCGTTGATGTGTTTAATGCTGATGAAACTGGATTGTTTTGGAGATTGCTGCCTGACAAGACTTTTTCCTTCAGAAATGAAAAGTGCCGGGGAGGGGGGGTGGAAAGAAAGAAACACAATTGTTGTGTGTACAAATATGGATGGTTCAGATAAATTGCCATTACTTGAAATCGGTAAATTAAAAAATCCACGCTGTTTTAAAGGTTTGAAAAAATTGTGTGTTGATTATGCAGCTAATTCAATAGCCTGGATGACATCATACATTTTCACCAAGTGGCTATATGCATTTGATCATTCTATGGAACGTCAACATCACAAAGTTCTTTTGGTGCTTTACAACTGTTCAGCCCACATAAATGTTCAAAATCTAAAAGCAACAGAACTTTTATTTTTACCACCAAATGCGACATCCAAACTTCAGCCTTGTGACCAAGGTATTATTCAAAATCTGAAGGTTCATTATAGGTCAGCAATGTTGTCCAAACTTGTAGCTCACATTGGTGCAGTACAGAGGAAAATTACAGACTTTTTCATTTAAGAGTGCTTTATCATTTAAGAGTGTGCAAATTCTAGAGATAATGATGACTGTGGGTTAACGGTACAAACTATTTAACAGTTGGAAGTTTCAAATTGCATGGATAAAACTAACATGTATATAATGCAGGCTGGATGCCAAGATGATTTAATTTATCATTTCTTTGAATTTAAGGATGTCATGGAAAGACATTTTTATTAACTCAAGTACAGGTACTAAGTAAGATACAAAGGAAAATTGCAGCTTTTTCATTTCAAAGTGTAAAAAGTGCTGTTATTCTCTAGATATTTGTGCCAACTTTGTACATTAACACTTTTGGTGATTTACATATTTTCTGTGTCATACATTTGTCATATTCAACGCTAATTCATTGTTGTATTGTACGTTGTAAATGCATTACCATATGCTTGAACTCTTATCTGGATAAGAGGAATTTCTGATAAGAAGAACTATTTCTTGGGTCCCTGGTGAGTTCTCCTTATCAGGTCTGCACTGTAAATACCAACGCTACAGTGGCTCGGATTTTCATCCATCCGTAGATTCTTCCAATACAGCACTAATTTGGAGCTCTGGAAACACGAATTGACATTGGTCAAATCAACACAGCTTGCTCAGGGATATCAGCTGCTTCTTTCCAAAGCACTTAACGCCGTAAGAAGGCAAAGAGAAAAAAATAATTACTTAAAATAAACATGTACATTGTATATAAGTACTGGTTCTAATTCAGTTTTATTTTTTGAATGAAATTTACAGACACTGTCTAGAGAACGTGGTCGAAAAGTGGACACAATCCTTGTCATTGTCGACATGCAGGAGTGCAAAAAAGACACCCTTTGGAATCCGGCACTCAGGGCCTGGGCAGAGGTGGTATCTCTAGCTTGGCTTTTCATTAAGTGATTACATGAGATACATGCAGGGCCGGATTAAGCTAGTGCGGGGCCTGTAGCACATGTTAAGAAAGGGGCCCTATATTTAAAAAAAAAAACAATAAAACAACACAAACATATTTGAACACATACATTTTTAATTTGCATAGTAATTATCATTATCAATTAATTCGTGCTTGTAATCCTATAAACTTGCCACTCATGTTGCTGGCGTTGTCATAACTTTGACCACGGCAGTCTTTAATATCAATGTCATTTGCCTTTAAAAAAATTAAGTAGACTTTTAGTAAGCTGTTCAGCACTATGACCTTCCATATCCAAAAATGTCACAAATTTTTCAACTGGTCCAGATGGCAAAACATAGCGCAGAGTCAAAGTCAGCTGGTCCATATTAGATATATCTGGAGTAGAATTCAATGAAACGGAATAATACTTGTATTTCTTCACTTCACAGAGAATGTGATCCAGTATGCTGGATCCAATCAGATTGATGAATTCCTCACACGTTTTTTTAGATAGATATGATGTATGTCCAAATCCTTTGTTTGCATGAGTACTTATATGCTCTGCCAGAAAAGGGTCAAACTTGGCCAGTAATTCTAACAACCCTAAGTAATTCCCGTTATAAGGGTACCCAACAATTTCATCACTGCCACGAAATGAAAGGCCTCGTTCTGCTAAAAACTTCACAACTTCAATTATTCGCTCTAGAAGTTTGTGCCAATACTTTTCTTGAATGTCCATTTGTTTAACAAGATGGGAATCGACACGTTCACCTTTGTTTTTACGCATCAACAGTGAAATTAAAGCTTGTCTATGTGAGGAGCTTTCTTCATGTCGACGCAATAGATTGCTTGCATTTTTCCAGTCGTTAAACCCTTCCACAGTAAACTTTGATGAACATTCTGAACTCATAAGCTTGCACGGGAAACAGAATAGGCGCCCTTTACTTTCTGAATAGTATAACCATTTTCTTGCATGTTGCTTGTTTGTAAGTTTATGAATATGTGTAAAATAAGGCTTCTGACATTATCGAGTTTTCTTTTCAGTGTCATACAATCGCACTAATGAAGAGAAGGCACTATCAACATGTTGACATTTGTCACTTCCCTTGGATATGCAATATTCACGCTCACAGTCATCTATATTGTTCGGCCAGTCAACAATATCATTAGAGTACTTCTTCGTTTCACTTATTCTTTCACATGCAGACTCAGTGTATACTGGGTTTTGCTGTATGTTTTCTGCTGCACAGCCTGCACTAGTACTAGTTGTTCCTGTACTTCCAGCTTCAGCGGTTAGAGTACCACCACCATGAACATCAAAATATTCTGTCATCTTACGTGTTTTTGATATCACAAGTTGATCTCTTCTTTCTTTTTCTTCCTTCGCTTTACGTTTTTCACTTCCAGAAGCATAATTACGTCCAATATCTCTGTGTCTACTGCTCATTTTTTTTGAGTTTTCTAACCTTACAAATCAAGAAATTTTAATCAAGATCGAAAGAGAGTGCGAGCACGCCGTATACCTCAATTAAAACAGGAAGTTTCCGTTTCCTAAATTCTAGTTTTTATTGTTAATGGAAATTCATTTCACAAAGAACGAAACAAAATTAGAGGGGCAGTCGCCTAGAGCCAAAAAAGTGGCTTCCGTCCAAACGTGACCAAATTTTCAACGCCACTTAAATGGCTTCCGTCCGCAAACAGTTAAGATTAAAATAATGAAGAGTCACACTAAGTCACCCTCTTATGCTCTTTCTCTCACAATTTCGTGACACCAAATGAAAAGGCGCTAAAGATGGCATAAATTACAAGATCATTGGTTTAACGCTCGTATTTTGTTTTTCTTTTCTCTAACCAGCGGCACTCGAGCTTTCCAGCTCTTTTGGCCCAATGACATGCCATTGCGAGGCTGGGGGGTCAGTGGACTTTCCTTCCAACCCGGTCAGGAGCTTCGCTCCTTCCCATCAACGCTCGTATTAGAAGATGACCAAAAAATTATGTACATATTTATTGGCGCGGGGCCCTTAAAAGCTCGGGGCCCGTAGCATATGCTACTTGTGCTACTACGTTAATCCGGCTCTGGATACATGCTAACAACTTGTCTTTTATTACGTAGTATATGTATTTGATGTTTAATGTAATGAATGTAAATGGGGTAGGTGACTAACCTATATATATATATATATATATATATATATATATATATATATATATATATATATATATATATATATATATATATATATATATATATATATATATATATATATATATATATATACCGTATTGGCCAGAATATAGTACGCCCTCGCACATATACGACCCTAAAGTTTTGAAGCTGTTCTACATGAAAAATGAAAGGTTTCGTTTGTCGTGGATATATTCACGAACAAGTCTATCAATGTTTTGAAATTTTAAGACGCCCGCGGTGATTCCCGCTCCCGCCGGCCGAATCCAGCATTCTGCAAATAGCTTTCTGAAAGACATTTTTAGGAAAAAAGAATCACACTATATTCGGACCAGTACGGGATATATATATCTATATCTATATTTTGGCGTCGGCGTTATTATAAATGAAGTCCATGTTATGCTCGTTTACATTCAGCTGTCTAGGGTTAGCAATTATATGGCCCGCAAGGCTCACTCATAAACGTGCCACAGTCAATGCAAATATAGGCTTTGATAAATAGCCAACATATTGATAATAATCCTGACTGCCAAATTCCATTGGTATTTTCCATATTTATTTTACACAACGAATCCACATATGACATCATAACTTCCAGCAGGCAATAATAGATCCAATCAATATATCAGGTAATTTAATTACATTTTCATGACACTGCTCAATAAACTATAAAATGGGTTCCTCTTGGAACACGATTCAGACATAGCCTTCCCATCAAAGGGGTCAACAAATAATGCTCAAGTTACTACGAAAAACATTCGCACGTCACATGCAAAGCATGCATAACTTACTTACTTACTTAGTCGTTCCCCTTCTACCTTGAGGTGTAGAGATTTGGAAGAGAGAGCGCCAGACTATCCTATCGGCTGTCTTCCTCCTGGCCTGGTTCCATTGTAGTCCTCGGTCCTTCAAAGATTGTCTAATGTTGTCCTCCCAGCGGACTCTGGGTCGTCCTGGGGGTCTGGATCCCTGGCTCCTTGTTTCCCATGCTTGTCGTGGCAGCCGATCTTCTCCCATCCTGCAGACATGGCCAAACCATCTTAGTTGGGACTGTTCTACTTGGGTCTGCAGGGGGTGGGATTTTAGGCCTTGACGTATCGTCTGGTTGCGGACCGTGTCTCTTCTTGTTACTTCAACCACCTTCCTCAGATACCTCATTTCTGAGGTTTGGATCTGGCTATTGTGGGTTGTAGTCATTGCCCATGACTCGCATTCATATGTCAAGACTGGGACATAGGTGGAGTGGTATACAGCCATCTTCGTTTTCTTACCAACCTCTCTCTTGCTGATGAATCCTCGATTTATGGCTGTCACAGATGAAAATAGTGCAGCAGTAATCATCCACTTTTGCCCCTCCCCATCTAGAGTAAATTTTCTACTACATGAACGAAGGATTCACCAGTGCAATTAACACGTGGGCCATCTGGCAATTAAGCCCTATGTGAAACAGAGAGCAAAGCGCGGATGTCGTGAGAAATTCTAAATCCACATATATAAATTAAAAAGTAAATGTAAAGCCTAACGAATTAATTCAATAAAAGGAAAGAAGAATGGTAAAAGAACAGTGCGGTCACAATAGCGTACGCCTGTATTATAGAACGTCATGCTAGCTAAACAAGAAAACCCCTTTTTTTATACTTCGTCTGCATAACTGTAACGCTTCCAAATTTGATAGTAAAGCCTACAGCAGCATACACGCGTTTCTAAAAATAAAACTGGTACTGTATTTTTTTATACGACCTTGATAGACACATTGCGTAATGACCTAGATTAATATTACATTAATGTCATTATATGCACTACGTAAACTAAAAGACAGACGGGCTTAGAAGTGAGAGAAGAAGGAACGCAGGCAATACTACCACGTCGTCTCGCGATGAAAAAGTGAACGCGAAAGGCATGAAGCACTAACATTTTCAAATAAACAGTGACAAAAAAAACACTACCAATACAAGGTAAGGTTTTAAAAAAACATGTTTAATGCTTATTAGGAAACATGACATTCTACTGTTTTACGTCTGAAATCCTGACATTAGTCTGACAGTACAGCAGACATCCCCTAGTATGGAAGTGAGGAGGTGGTAACAGCACGACTATCCTAGAATACATATTTTGAACGGAGCCACTTAGCCCCATTAAACTTATATATTTGAGTGCCTTAAGACTTGCTGACAAAGAATATGTTAGGTGTTAAGCAAATAGGCTAGTAATTAACAAATTATAGTCAAAATACTATAGGGGTGTTGTCTGACAACACAAGATCATATTTGCTCAAAATGGCATGCTTAGGACACTGCTTTAGGGGGGAATGAGGCCACTACGTTAAATCCGATTTGATTGGCTAGAATAATATGTAAGGCGAAACATGATTAGTCGATGGCAAATTCTATTTTTGGTTGTTAAGGGAAACGGTAGGAAGGGTAAATTTTTTCAAAGGCTTTTGTAAACATGGTCTCATTGGCTAGACAATTTGATATAGTCAGTTAGAAGCGTCTGTTCAGGGCCACTTTTTGAAAATAAACTTTGTAAGAAGCAGGTGCGTTGAGATCCAGCTCATATTTTTCTAATAAAAGCCTGGGACAGAGGCAGATCGGAATTGTGCCATAACTCATCGCCAGTCAACGTATTTGTTTAATATTTCCGTGAATTGTGGTAAGCTAGACATATTTGATATCTTTTAGATGAAAATTGAATGTGAATTGATAAATTTATGTCTGTATGTGTGTGGTTCAGTAACAAACATGAGGCAAAGCCTAGATATTGCTCTATCATGAGAAAAACTTGTCGGAGAGGAGTATAACTGCATGGGATTGCCAAATAGTACTATGACACCTATCTTATTGAATAGAAGGAATTAATGCTGGAATTGCAGAGGCGTTATAACCATTAGGGAGGGGAATACTGGTGTATACTGTTACATGAGAAGCTAGCAGTTGGCTTACAGCGCTGAACTCGGTGTTTGTTATGTATTGTGCTTCAGTCTGGAAATAGATTATAAATTAGTTCTGAAGTAGGAGGTACAACCTTCTTGTTTCAGGGACCGTGGTACTAAAGTATTAAAGCAGCACCTGGTCTGAGTTTTGCTGAATCCAGAGGCTGATAGCATACTCCTTGGTCAAGATATCGACCAGTGTTGTTTCTCAAGAAAACTGTGAAGCAAGCGAGCATAGGAGACTGTTTCCTGCCGCCCACACAGAAGTTAAGATTACGTTGGCCAGAGCAACTCAATCTTGTGTATACCCCCTCCCCCCCCCTCTAAAAGTGACTTTACCTTAAATCAAGAGGGACATGTATTTGTTTCAAATAAAAAGAAACTGTGAACCTTTCCAATATTATTTCCACCAGAAACAAACACTTGAAGTCATGATGACAAACAACAACGTAGCTTGAAAAGCCAGTATTACCTCATAGTACTACATCACAACTTACACACATATTGTAATAATAATATATGTCAATACAAAGATCCTATCTATAAATTGTGTACATACAACTTGTGATTACATTTGATTGTGATTCCTGGTTCACTTTGTAGTTGAATCAGATATCTATTATTGAAAGGAATTAATACATATTTTTAACCGTTAACACTTGACTTATTTAAGCTAGTCTTCTAGAGTGTTATATGTATGTGCTTGTCATAGTGTGGTACAGTGTTGTGAATCTTAATTAAAGTATTTATCTGTATGTTGTTGTTGTGAACTTACACTTCATCATTATCATAACCCTAGACATTCAACGTAGTCATCACTATCTTCCAGAATACGTCTGACTGAGGTATAAATGTGGTAGCAAAGAAGGTCATCTGTAACACACCACACATATTAGATACAGTTACCTTTACAGCTGATCTCAGTCAGTACACTAAGTCCCCTATAAATATTTATATCATCCCACTTTACCACATATATTGGGGTCCTGTCCTGGATTTTGAATCTTCTCCTATTATATATATTGGGGGGTAATTTACTTCAGGGAATAATAAAAAATTAAAAGGTATCCTTGGGTGGAAATAAATAAGGTTGAGCTCTCAGTGCTTGTGGTTGTCCTTAGATAATTAGTATAGATTGACTTGTTTAAGTTAGACATTGTATAAATTTGCCTGTTAGAAAATGGCCGACCTGGCAAAATTTCGATCTGCTGCTATGCAGGCTGCGAAAGAGTTAGGAATGGACGGGCAAGTTATGATTGCTTATGTCACTACTGAATGTGACAAATTTATTGAACGTGAAGAAAAAAGATTAGAAAAAGAGGCTGAAAGAAAATTAGAATCTGATAGATTGGCCGAAGATAAGAGAATAGAGGCTGAAAAAGAAATTAAGAGGTTGCAGATCGAGGCTGAGGCTAAGGCATTGGAGGCATATAGGGAGATTAAAAGGCTCCAGTATGAAGAGAAGAAATTGGAGGCAGAAAGAGAAGAAAGAAGGCAAGCTACAGAAAGAGAGGAAAAAAGAGTGACTGCCGAAAGGGAAGACAAGAGATTAGCTGCAGAAAGAGAAGCAGAAAAGGAGGAGAAGAGATTACAAAGGGAACACGAGTTACGACTAAGGGAGTTGGAATTTCAAGGCCATGCTCCTGAAAATGGTGCCAGTCCCTTTACCTCCGATGCCACTGCTAGTCAGGGAGCCTCAACCTCAGCTATGAACTTTCATTTAGATCATTTTGTTGAGAAAGAAGATGATATCGAGAGCTATCTAAATAGATATGAACTATTAGCTACCACGTATGGGTTAGAGAGAGAAAAGTGGAGCTTAAAGTTATCTCAAGGGCTTCGTGGTACGGCTTATGATGTTTTCGCTAAAATGAGCAGAGATGATCAAGAAAATTATGACATGCTAAAGCAGGCTCTTTTGTTAAGATATGAAAAGAATGGTGAATTTTATAGAAAAAAATTTAGGAATGCTAAACTACTGTCAGGTGAAACTTATCACCAGTTCTCTGCCCGGTTAGAGACATACTTGGAGAAATAGACTTCTCTGGGGAAAACCCAAGATCTTAAGGAAATGATCCTTATAGAACAACTAAGAGAGTCCATGGCTCCAGACCTGAGAAAGTTTCTCATGGAACAAGGTGCAGAGAGGCTGGGTGAGTTACTAAATGTCGCTGAAAGGTATCAGGCAGCTCAAGCAGAGGTAACAGGTAATAAAAAGAAACAGGTAGACTATTATCAGGCACCACAAAACCATAAATTTGATCATAGAGATCAGAACAAAGGTAAGCACCAGTTTGATAGGCCACGGTATGAAAATAAAAATAAAACCCCACAATTCGATGAAAGGAAATATGATGAAAGAAAATCTTTCAACCAAGGAAGGAGGTGGTGTAAAAATTGTCGGTTGGACAATCATGACACTGACCGTTGTAGGAGAAATCCTATTGTAATGGCCACCCTTCAGGTCAGGTCGACCTCAAGAAAGGAGGAGGATATTATGATAAATACCACTCCAGATGAGATGAGGAAGGCACAGGCTGGGGATAAGACCCTCAAGCCTTGTTTTAGGAAATTGTCCACTTGTCATACACCTCCAGGAAAAGGAGACTTCTATATGAAGAACAAACTGATATACCGGAAGACCGGAACTAGATCCAAAGGTCAGGGACAGCTGGTACTTCCTAAAAGGTATAGGGCAGACTTAATAAGGAGCTTACATGTGAAAAAAGATGGGGACCATGAGAAGATAGGTACCATCATCCAAAAGGTTGCTCAAAATTATTATTGGCCCAAGGCAAGGTGGGACATTGAGAATTTTGTAGAAAGGTGTAGCATAGCACCTTAGGGAACACCCACAAGTGGGAACATTGATCAGGACCTGGACACGCCACTGAGCAAACGTAGGCCTGACAATAGAAAGAATAATAAAGTGGACCAAGTGGATTGGGAAGCCCCTTTTCACGGACAATCTTCAATTGACTATTTTACAATGGCCACTATGCAGAGAGTGCAAAAAGATGTCTTACCCCAGGATAAGCCGAAAATCCCTCAATCGGACTTATGTAAACTGGAGGAAGAAGATGTAGAGAGGAAATCTCTCATCAAGAATTCTAAGTGGGGAGAAAGCCCCAAGAAAAAAATTGGTAGCGGTCGTTTTGTGAATGATGCTTCTGGGAAGAAAAATCATCACTACAGTGCTTCTAGTGGAAGAGACCCTATCAGTGCATGGAAAAATAGGCAAGAGAGCTAAAGACAGAGAATTGGCTGTGGGAGAGAAGGTACTGCTTCTTCTACCCGGTAGTCAGAATAAGTTACAAATTGGATGGCAAGGTCCATATACAGTTCTAGAGAAGGTGTCTAGAACCAATTATAAGATAGATAAGAAGGGGAAAGAAAAAATCTATCATGTGAATCTCCTGAAGAAATATTTGGAAAGAGAAAATCAGGAAGAGACACACTTGTTGACCTTGTCCATTGCAATGGAGATGAAAAAGGAACCACTTTCATCATTTGAATATCCATTACATCTCTGTGAGACAGCGGCACAGGTGAAAATCAGTACACATTTAACGAAAAACCAGAAGGAGAGAGTGCAACAGGTTCTAGATGATCATACAGAGGTGTTAACGGACCGACCGGGGCATACAAACTTATTGGAATATGATATGAAACTTATAGACCCCACACCTGTCTGTATGAAAGCCTATTTGATTCCTTTTGCTAAGGAGAAAGCATTGAAGGAAGAGATAGACTATTTGTTGAAGGAAGGAATAATTTCACACAGTGAATCTTCGTATAGTTCCAGTGTGGTACTCTTAAGGAAACCCTCTGGAGAACATAGACTCTGTATAGATTACAGGAGACTGAATGCTATCACAGAAGGTCAGGTGGATCCATTGCCGGATACAAATCAGTTGTTTGCCAGGCTAAATAAAGCAAAATATTTCTCAAAAGTGGATCTGAGTAAAGGATACTATCAGATTCCAGTAAAGCCTGAGGTTAGACCATACCTAGCTTTTAGTACCTCAGAGGGACACTATGAGTTTAACAGATTGCCATTTGGATTGAAGAATGCGCCTAGTGTCTTCTCTAGAATGATGAGAAAATTGTTGGATCCTCTGAATAATCCATGCATCACAAATTTCATGGATGATATCCTTATAGCAACAGAAACATTTGAGGAACACATTGACTCTCTGAACATGCTGTTTAATCGACTTAGAGAAGCGAATTTAACAGCCCGACCAACCAAATGTTGCGTGGGATGTAAAGAATTAGAATTCCTGGGACACACAGTTCATCAGGGAAACATGACCCCTGACCCCAAGAATTTAGAGAAACTAAAGAAAGCCCCGAGACCACAAACCAAGAAAGACGTGAGATCCTTTGTCTCATTATGTGGTTTCTACCAAAAGTATATCAAAAACTTTAATTCCATATGTGCACCGTTAACTGACTTGACACGCAAAGGAAATCCAGATCGAATTACCTGGACAGCACAGTGTGAATTGGCATACCAGGAATTGAAGGAAAAGCTCACAAGCAAACCTATTTTGAAATTACCTGACTTAAGTCAAGAATTCATTGTGAGAACGGATGCAAGTAATATCGGTTTGGGCGCGACCCTGTTACAGAAATCAGATGCACTGGATGGGGAATTAACCCCAGTGGCATATGCTAGCAGAAAGTTGAATAAAGCTGAAACCAATTATTCAACTAGCGAAAAAGAATGTCTTGCAGTAATATGGGCAATCAAGAAATTCAATATTTATCTGTATGGGAAGGCATTCAGGTTGCAAACGGATCACAAACCCTTGTCGTTTCTAGCACAGGCTAGGCATGAAAATTCGAGGTTACTCAGATGGTCCTTACTTTTGCAGCCATTCCAGTTCAGCATAGAGTATATTTCTGGAAAAACTAACTTGGGTTCGGATTTTCTAAGCCGCCATCCAAGTGATGAAAATCACCGTAAGCCCCAGGAATAATAATAAATTTCTCTATGTGTATAAAGAATTATAGACTGACATATAACGTCTGTTTTTAAGTGGGGAGAATTTGTCGTGAGAAATTCTAAATCCACATATATAAATTAAAAAGTAAATGTAAAGCCTAACGAATTAATTCAATAAAAGGAAAGAAGAATGGTAAAAGAACAGTGCGGTCACAATAGCGTACGCCTGTATTATAGAACGTCATGCTAGCTAAACAAGAAAACCCCTTTTTTTATACTTCGTCTGCATAACTGTAACGCTTCCAAATTTGATAGTAAAGCCTACAGCAGCATACACGCGTTTCTAAAAATAAAACTGGTACTGTATTTTTTATACGACCTTGATAGACACACTGCGTAATGACCTAGATTAATATTACATTAATGTCATTATATGCACTACGTAAACTAAAAGACAGACGGGCTTAGAAGTGAGAGAAGGAGGAACGCAGGCAATACTACCACGTCGTCTCGCGATGAAAAAGTGAACGCGAAAGGCATGAAGCACTAACTTTTTCAAATAAACAGTGACAAAAAACACTACCAATACAAGGTAAGGTTTTAAAAAAACATGTTTAATGCTTATTAGGAAACATGACATTCTACTGTTTTACGTCTGAAATCCTGACATTAGTCTGACAGTACAGCAGACATCCCCTAGTATGGAAGTGAGGAGGTGGTAACAGCACGACTATCCTAGAATACATATTTTGAACGGAGCCACTTAGCCCCATTAAACTTATATATTTGGGTGCCTTAAGACTTGCTGACAAAGAATATGTTAGGTGTTAAGCAAATAGGCTAGTAATTAACAAATTATAGCCAAAATACTATAGGGGTGTTGTCTGACAACACAAGATCATATTTGCTCAAAATGGCATGCTTAGGACACTGCTTTAGGGGGGAATGAGGCCACCACGTTACATCCGATTTGATTGGCTAGAATAATATGTAAGGCGAAACATGATTAGTCGATGGCAAATTCTATTTTTGGTTGTTAAGGGAAACGGTAGGAAGGGTAAATTTTTTTCAAAGGCTTTTGTAAACATGGTCTCATTGGCTAGACCATTTGATATAGTCAGTTAGAAGCGTCTGTTCAGGGCCACTTTTTGAAAATAAACTTTGTAAGAAGCAGGTGCGTTGAGATCCAGCTCATATTTTTCTAATAAAAGCCTGGGACAGAGGCAGATCGGAATTGTGCCATAACTCATCGCCAGTCAACGTATTTGTTTAATATTTCCGTGAATTGTGGTAAGCTAGACATATTTGATATCTTTTAGATGAAAATTGAATGTGAATTGATAAATTTATGTCTGTATGTGTGTGGTTCAGTAACAAACATGAGGCAAAGCCTAGATATTGCTCTATCATGAGAAAAACTTGTCGGAGAGGAGTATAACTGCATGGGATTGCCAAATAGTACTATGACACCTATCTGATTGAATAGAAGGAATTAATGCTGGAATTGCAGAGGCGTTGTAACCATTAGGGAGGGGAATACTGGTGTATACTGTTACATGAGAAGCTAGCAGTTGGCTTACAGCGCTGAACTCGGTGTTTTTTTTTTTTTTTTTTTTTTTTTTTTTTTTTTTTTTCGTTCGCCCGCTAATACTCGAGGCGAAATTTCAGGTTATCATTTATGTCTAACCTGACATTGATTTTACGTGAGTATCCCTTTATTTCTTGTACAGAGACAAATGTCCCTCGCCATTCAGGCAAATACTCGCCGATTTCGGATTTACCCATTGCAGCTGGGTCGGCTCAGGAGCCGCCAGTCCCTGGTCGACGACACTCCTTCAAATGTCCTCGCCAGGTCTCGAGTTAATCCAGTCCAAATCCCGGTCGACGAAAAATCCTCAAATGCCGTCGCCCGGGTTTGATCCTGTATCACCCGGTCGCCAGAGCGGTGTTGTAACCACTACGCTAGCGCGGCTCCCAACTCGGTGTTTGTTATGTATTGTGCTTCAGTCTGGAAATAGATTATAAATTAGTTCTGAAGTAGGAGGTACAACCTTCTTGTTTCAGGGACCGTGGTACTAAAGTATTAAAGCAGCACCTGGTCTGAGTTTTGCTGAATCCAGAGGCTGATAGCATACTCCTTGGTCAAGATATCGACCAGTGTTGTTTCTCAAGAAAACTGTGAAGCAAGCGAGCATAGGAGACTGTTTCCTGCCGCCCACACAGAAGTTAAGATTACGTTGGCCAGAGCAGCTTAATCTTGTGTATACCCCCCCCCCTTCTAAAAGTGACTTTACCTTAAATCAAGAGGGACATTTATTTGTTTCAAATAAAAAGAAACTGTGAACCTTTCCAATATTATTTCCACCAGAAACAAACACTTGAAGTCATGATGACAAACAACAACGTAGCTTGAAAAGCCAGTATTACCTCATAGTACTACATCACAACTTACACACATATTGTAATAATAATATATGTCAATACAAAGATCCTATCTATAAATTGTGTACATACAACTTGTGATTACATTTGATTGTGATTCCTGGTTAACTTTGTAGTTGAATCAGGATATCTATTATTGAAAGGAATTAATACATATTTTTAACCGTTAACACTTGACTTATTTAAGCTAGTCTTCTAGAGTGTTATATGTATGTGCTTGTCATAGTGTGGTACAGTGTTGTGAATCTTAATTGAAGTATTTATCTGTATGTTGTTGTTGTGAACTTACACTTAATCATTATCATAACCCTAGACATTCAACGTAGTCATCACTATCTTCCAGAATAAGTCTGACTGAGGTCTAAATGTGGTAGCAAAGAAGGTCACCTGTAACACACCACACATATTAGATACAGTTACCTTCACAGCTGATCTCAGTCAGTACACTAAGTCCCCTATAAATATTTATATTATCCCACTTTCCACAGCGGAGCATGGCGTAATAGATTCTTTGATCAGGGGAACACACGATATTCAGTGAGATGGACCTTGGATTGTAAAACTTTCAGGTGAAAATTGCGTAGCTGATATTCGGCAAGGCGGAGATGATGAAAGTCAAGAGGTGGTAAAATTACATTTGATTCAAGAAATCGAACGGCAAATTGGCTCGTGTCTGGCAGTAGGTGTGACTTTCACATTAAAGAACGATAGTACGGAACATATCAATATATATACAATGTCTCTCCGATAGCCATGATCAGTTGCCAGAAATCTATCTGAATTCACTAGCTCGCTATCTTAAGATTTCTCGTACAGAGTGAAAATTAATAGATTTTCGTTGAGTGTTTCAGTTTTCTGATTGCGGTAATTTATATACTAGCCTTGAAGTGATTTAGCGTGTTTACAGTTTTCAATATATACGAGATTTCACTGAGATTTTTTGTGCTAATTAAATAACTTATAGCTAACTTTCCAGCCATAAAGTAAATTTAATTACTCGCTATTTTTCCAGTAAGAGATGTTTTAAATTGACTAGTACATACATTAAATAACTGTCTACTGACGGCATATATTATTTACTTCTATCCATTTTATGTAATTTTTTTAATGACTAGTGTTCATATCACGCGTTAACAGAATGATAGGATAAGCTAGACACGTGTGTTTTAAATCTAATTTATAACATTGGTGAAGAGGTCCTATTTTAACACGTGTTAGATATGATATTGATAATTTGGCTAAATGTTTATATTCTCTTTTATATAGGCTGGTCAAAACCTGAGTACTAGCGGCTTGTCTTATGGCCATATAAACTTATGATCATACGAACTTATAATATTATAAGCATCCAAAAATATTTAATATTGATGAGCTTCTTGCTGTTACCTGTGAGGTCCAATTTTCCTCATTTTTCTGAGAGAAACCAGAATAGAACCATTGAATTATAATATTAACTGGGCCAGAACTATTACCAGATTTACTTTTATATATATATATATATATATATATATATATATATATATATATATATATATATATATATATATATATATATATATATATATATATATATATATATATATATATATATATATATATATCTCATCAGCCAACTGTGGCAATATATTGTTAGCAACATTTGTGTAACTTAAACCTAGCGTTTCAGCCACTTGAGGATAAACAACCTAGGAACTGTATATGTTCTATTTATTCTACATCGGCGATCACCACGCATGAACCTTACTCCAACCGACTGAAGGCATAGATAACTTATTGTATCCAGTACAAATTTAACACCAACTCTAGAGACTCCTGTGAAATTTGCAGTCAGCAACTACGGAGAGTCTGGGGCTGGATTTGGCAAACTTAAATTTGACACTAAATATATATATTATTTATTAGTGTATTTCCTTGGAATACCTGCGACAACTACTGGGGTAAGTGTATCTGAAAGTGGCCACTGCGTGTATGTGAATTGAATGAACAGAGAAAGAAACTTATGTCTTTTGTTAACATCATATACTTATATGGTTTCTTCTTTCTTTTTTTTAATCTCAATAATCTGATTAGTCACGGGAAAGTTTACATTATGAACCTATTCTTTTCCCATACTGACTATTTCATAACTTATTGTTAACCTTTGATCGTTTGGGTTAATTAACCTCTGTTGGGATCGTCCTTTCTTTTCCTTTACCAAAGGGGAGAACCTATTTGATTAATTTTCATTTTGTCTGTAAACCATGATCTCTTGATGCATATGATTTATGTTGTGATTTTCTATTTATAATAAACTTTATTAAACCTTTAGTTATTGTGTCGGTCAACTCCTATCTATTATATGTTATCCATAGTTTGTTTTCACGTTCGTACGTATTTGTCCCAGAATTGTGTGCATGTGAGTGCAGTGTAACTTGTATTTTCGTACAAGGAGAGAAAGTGCGTCTGATTTAAATATCGTCGTCCAGATAGGCTGGATTAGATAAATTATTCTATCCAGAGACTGTCCTTTTTCTTACACGATCACCCTCGTGAAAAAACTATATCTTACCCCTTATTTTCACATTGTCATCACTATCACTTCTGCTCAGACAGGGCTATAAACATCTATTACCTACCTGATAAATCATACACGACAATGGCCTGAAAAAGTCTCCCAGCTGCTGCTTTTCGAGTGGCCAACTCTTCTTTGATGCCTCCCTTTCGGCCTATAATAGCTCCGAGGTATTTAAAGTGGTCGACCTGCTCCAGGACCTGTTCTCCCAGATTAATCTGATGTCTTCTTTCTTCTAGTGGATTTTGTTTTACAGCTGCTTATGACCATCCCTCTCTTCTCCAGCTCTTCCTTCCAGACTTGCAGGCTGGATTGGAGATGCGCCTCTGATTTAGCAATCAGGGCAACATCATCAGCAAATGTCAGCTCTGAAATACATACCTGTCTCATCTTCTAGTACCCCACTGATTACTTTCTTGTTTTCTCATTACATGCCTTGATGACATCGTCCATGAGGAGTATGAAAAGACATCACCCTGTCTTACACCAGTGGTGGTTCTGAACTCCTCTGACTTATGGTTTGCTGTCCTCACATAATTTCTGCAAGACTTGTAGAAGCTCTGTATAGCATGAATCAGAGGTGCTGGAATGTTCTTCCTTGCCAAACAGTCTCAAAGTTTGCTCCAGGGGACCCTGTCAAACGCCTTTTCCAGATCAATGAAACAAAGATTTTACCAGGGACACTGAGAATGGATATGCCTCTATGCCTCTGTCGATTGTCACCCTTTTTGAAAATTGGTGTTATGATGGCAATCTCCCAATCCTTTGGTATGATCTTGTTGCACCTCGCTGCCTGTAGGATCCTGATGCCTGTAGGACCCCTAGTAATAGGTCGCCTGATGCTCCCATGTACTTAACCATTTCTGGTGTTATACCATCATGGCCTTCTGCTTTGCCCATCTTGATTTTCTCCAGTGCTGCCTTCAGTTCTTCCATCTTTATGTCATCTTCACCATCGTTGGTTTTCTCTTCTGTGCTATTGGTTATCATTTCTGATGCTTCACCATGCTCAACATCTAGGAGTTCTGAGAAATATTCTTTCCATCTTTCCATTACTTCCTTCGGGGCAGTAAGCAATTTGCCTTGCTTGTCCTTTATAAATTTGAGAGGACATTGTTTTTCTTTCCTCGTGTTCTTTAGGGTCTTATAGAACAATTTCTGGTTTTCTTGCGCATCTTTTATAGCTTTTATCTAAATTCTTTCCATGACTTCCGTTTTGCTGCTAGCACCTTGTTCTTTGCTTCTGTTCTGAGTGTCTTATATTCTCTATATTTCTCTATTTGTCCTGTTGTGTTTTTAGCTCCTAAGTATTGTTTCCATGCCATTTTCTTCTCTCTTATTTTCTCTTTGACTTCCTCTGTCCACCAAGGTGTCCTCTTTCTCTTGTTCCCAAGTCGGACTTCCCACATGCTTCTGCAGCAGCTGTCTTTATGATGTCCTTGAATTTAAGCCAGAGGATTTCCAAGTCATCAGGTCGTTCTTCTGTGTTGCTCACCGCTGCAGCAATAAGCCCCTGATATCTGGTCTTAATTTCTGGCTTTCTCAGCTTGTAGGTCTTAATGTTCATTTCTCCCGTTCGTTTACTTAGTTTCTTGCGTGATGTTGGGCAGTTCTTAGGCTGAGCAACTCTTTCAGTTGTTCTTTTGATTGTAAGCAGTTAGTGATCACTTCCAATCTCTGGCCCCCTCCAGACTCCAGCATCCCGGACATATTTGAATGAGCTCCTCCTAACAATGGCATAGTCGATCACTGACTTCTCATTCTTTGTTGGTTCACATCTAGTGTATGCATGTATGGCTTATGGGGGAACTTTGTATTTGTAATGATCAGATTCTGCTCACTGCAGAATCTAAGGAGTCGCTTTCCATTGTCATTGAGAGTATCTTCTCCATATCTTCCGATAACTCCACCCCATCTAGCATGGTCATTTTCAACTTTGGCATTGAAATCTCCGAGCATTTTAATTTCATCTAGGCAGTCATCCACAGTCCTTTGAAGCAGCCCGAAGAATTCCTCCTTGACTTCTGCTCTCTGTAGCAAACCATGCCGGGTCGGTGTTGTAATGATGAAGGTGTGTTGCATAGTTAGGGTATCTCCAGTGTTGCAAGGATATACTCGTAATAATGAAGACTGGACGAATGTTGGAAAATGGTCAACTCGACCGACGCAGTGTTGTGTATCTAGGTCACCTTGCTCGCCAAGTGTTGAGGCGCTAGCAAAGGTAATGTTTATCTGGAGTGAGAGTGCAAGGTACGCGAATGGATGGAATGTTCTGTGAGTTGACAAGTAGACTGGACACTCACTCACTCATAGCTGGAAGTCAATGACATAGACTACTGTTGACGTTTTCTTATAATTTAATGGGACGCACACTCCGACAACACAGTTACAGTCACTGGAACAGGTTGGCACAAAAATCATCGTATACTTGAAAAATGGGTGACAACATCAAATGGACATTCATGTAGCAGGTGAATACCATAGAACGATAGTAGGCAAGCATTCAATATTCTGGTTGTCTATCGTCTCATGCCTTAACTGATTAATCGCATCAGTTAATGTGAATACATAATCATCAACAATGGTTCACTGTCAGAACCTTCTTCTAGCTAAGTCTTTCAAGCCGTAAATTCAGCCGACTCTCATGACGACAATCTTAAATAAACAAGGAGTGGACTTCAATATCATATAGGTCTGGGTATCGCCATCAGGTAATAAGGCAATCATGTTCTGTGATCGGTAATCCGAACAGATCGAAAGTGGGATCCAAAATGGCGCTAGATCCAGTGAGCGTCGCTCACTCTGAAGATGTCTTAAACGTAAGTGAAGGCTCCGTTCATTCATCATCTCAGCCCGTAACCCGTCATGGGTCGTAGGGGTGCCATGGTGGAAGCATCAGCAGACAGGGTCCTCGACTGCTCTCTATCCTCAGCAATGCGTACAAGTGTGGAAAAACCGTGTCCTGCCCATTCTTTGATGTTATCAGCCCAGGATTTTCTCTGCCTTCCTCTTCTCCATTTACCTTCGACTGTTCCATGAAGGATCGTTTTCGAAAGGGATTCATGACGAGTTACATGCCCAAACCAGGCAAGCTTTCGACGTTTCACTATTGACAAAAGTGGTTCTTGGTGGCCTGCATAGGTGTTTATCTTCTCTCTAACATAGACATTTGTTTTGTGCTCTTTATAGCAAATGCGCAAAATTCTTCTATAACATTTATGCTCGAAAGCCTGAATCCTTCGCTCCGTATCTGCAGTGAGTGTCCAGCCCTCACACCCATACAAGAGAATAGATAATACAAGTGATTTGTATAATTTGATCTTCACAGGAAAACTGATGTTACTTTTCCATATCACATTCAACCTTGTCATGGCAGCTGAGGCCATCTCAAGTCTTGTCTTGATTTCTTTAATTGATCTTCCATCACTACATATAGTGGACCCGAGATATTTAAAGGTGTTAACTTCTTCTAACGTTTGCCCATTTAACGTAATGTTGGTCGGAACATGTTTCTTATGGATATTCACCAATATCTTGCTTTTTTCTATATTAATTTCCATCCCATACGTTCTTGTTACTTTCTCCAGTCTAGAGGTAAGGTCTTGAAGTTCTGATTCTGATCCAGCTATCAGATCAATATCATCAGCAAAACGTAGGTTGCACAGAGGTCGGCCTCCAATCGATATGGTTGATTTATAATCGTAGAGAGCCTCCTGCATAATATGTTCTAGATATATATTAAAGAGCACTGGTGACAGGATACATCCTTGGCGAACTCCTACAGTTGTTTTGAAAAAATTCTCCAATGTCGTTGCTTACAAAAACAGCACTGCTTGCGTCCTTGTATAGTGCTTCAATGATATCTATGAGGTTGGTATCAAAATTGAATTTTCTCATTACTTGCCATAAGCCTTCATGCCAGACTCGATCGAAGGCTTTTGTGAAATCGATGAAGTTATGGTATAAATCGTGTTGATGTTGGAGATGTTTTTCGATAAGTAATCTAATATTGAAGATTTGTTCTGAGGTACTTCTTTTTGGTCTAAAGCCAGCCTGTTCCTCTGACAAGATTTCTTCTGATTTCTGTTTTATTCTGTTCAAAAGTATCCTTAACATTACCTTACTTGGATGACTAATAAGGCTAATGGTTCTGTAGTTCTTGCACATTTTTAGATTTCCTTTCTTTGGAAGCGGTATTACTAATGACTGCGTCCATTCTTTTGGCCATTTTTTTGTACTCCATATCTTCTGGCAAATTGTTGTCATGATTTTTACTATATCTGGTCCTCCATATTTCAAGAGCTCTGCTGGGATATTATCCACACCCGGTGACTTCCCTCCTTTCATCGAACATATAGCCTCTTCCACTTCTTCCCGTAATATTGCTGCATTTCCGAGTTCCCTGTTTTCGCACTTAATGTTGTTTAATATGCATAAGTCAGTGTCAAGTTTACAGTTATATAATTCTTTACAATATTCTGTCCACCTTCTCGTTACAGCTGTTTTTTCATTGAGCAGAGCCCCATTGCTATCTTCTATGACAGTTACCCTGGGCTGTTGAGGTTTTGATAGTTTTCTTAATGTGTCAAAAGCTGCCTTGTGTTACCTTTTATTAGCCCCGTATTAATGGACTCACATTGATCAGCTACCCATTTTTCTTTGGCCTGTTTCATTACTCAAATAATATATTGGGCTTTCCATATCCCATGATAAATGTTGCATATGTCCAATGCATAGTGCTGCTAGTAGAAGAGTCGTCTAAGCACAATCAAGCAAATACACCGGCAGACAGTATAACGTTTGCATATAGTTAGGCCTAAGGCAAGTTCAGTAAATGTTCCTGCTTTACCTTAAGTCCAGAAAAACTCTAGCAAATAGCACACGCCATCCCTTGGCGTCAAGAATAACTGTTGGGGGGAATTACGGACATTATAGTCATACTGAGAAAACTTCTCCTTCCCCAAGGATCAACCACAATGACGAAAATCTGCGGACTTTTCTTCGTCCGAGCAAAAACACAGTTCGCCAACACGGAAGCCTTTCGTCGACCCCAAATCGACGCATGCGCAGAAATGCCTCTTACCTCAGAGTTCAGCTCAAAAAATAGGCCGACATAGACATTACAAAGAAACAAAGATATAAGACCGAATCACCTTAAATAGTCAAGGAATAAATATAAACTCGGGCCATAAACATTCTAAGCAAGACCAATCTGTTTCTGGCCATACCAGAAGCAAACTGACGTAAATCTAGTATTCATACGCCAGGTTGAGACACAAGAGAAGATAACCCATATAACCGAATCTAACATCGACCAATCAGGGTTCTGTCCCGTAAATTATCAAGAAAGTATTTTGATTCTCAAATAAATACTTTTCATCAGACAAATAGATATTACTTTACATTTGTATGCTTACCAACAGTAATCTGTGCGTCACAGATTACCACACAAAAGAATCTGTGTGCAACACTCTCTCATTCTCATTTGGCCCATACACTATGACCAGGTTGACTATGGTTTCTCCTTCTTTTAGTTTTACAACCATAATTCGCTCCGAGACAAAGTTCCATCCCTTGATACTATCTTTTGGTTTTTGGCCACAATGCACCCCACGCCCCCTTTAGCTCTTTCAGATGTGGGTACACCACTGTAGAGCAGGCATGCATAACTACAAGCTACAACAGTGCCACGCTTACTAGAACCACAATCATCATCATTACCTCTCATATGCGGCGTGCAAAGCTAACGCCACATTACCCCCGCCCGTCCGACTGAAAACTGTAAGTTTTCTATAGAGAGGAAAGCAGTGAACATATAGTGAGTGACTCAGCATCAACCACGCTCATCCGATCGAGAAAGATAAGTTCTGCAAATACTTAAGTAACTAAGCAAAGATAAACATGAGAAATGAAGATATGCACGATTGATGCAAACAATGAATATGATAAATGCATGAATGAAGAATCTCCACAGATAAATATCACAAATTGATCACACTTTACTGAGTAATGTGTCCAAAATTGTGATCATCACTACCGTGAAAGTTTGTCACTGAGTCCCGTAAAATATGAACATCATGTTCAAGTACATCAATGTTAACCACGCATATTAGCAGCACTAATCAATAAGACAAAAAAAAACTCCAGTCACTTGTCTAGACCTGTGAAACAACGTCAACGTGCAACACTGGACAAGACGTCGGCAAGGACGTTGTCTTGTCCATCAATAGTGATGACGTCAAGGAACGTTGGTCAGTTAGTAAGGTAAATCTTATACCCACCAAGAATTTGCTAATTTTTTCAAACTCCACACTGTACCCGGAAGTTCCTATTCGACGATCGGGTACTTTGTCTCAGCATCAGAAAGTTTGCGACTAAGGTATAAAATTGGATGAAACACTCCATCAACCTTCTGCATCAGACATCCACAGATCCCATGTAATGATGCATCCATGCTGAGGAGGAAAGGTAGTCGTAAGTCCGGTAGCCGAAGAATATCTGTGGCGTCGGAGCTATCATAAATGAAGTCCATGTTATGCTCGTTTACATTCAGTTGTCTAGGGTTAGCAATTATATGGCCCGCAAGGCTCACTCATAAACGTACAATATCAATGCAAATAAAGGTTTTGATAAATAGCCAACATCCAATACCATAATTTCCGCCGTAAGGTACTTTGGTCGGTCGGTCTGTCACACTTTGCACACGGTCATTTGCGCACTTTTTCTATTTTTGAGAGTGTATTAACTTTCGAGCACAGCTAAGGGGGTGCAACTGTGGTTGAAAGTTAGACAATAATAGTATTATTTCCCCTTATATGTACTCTCGCGAAAATAGTAAAGTGTGACGGTGTGCATTAAATCAACAGACAATCAAGATACTCTTCTGTCCAGTTTCATTCGGGAAACGGATTTAACTCGTCATTTTTCTTAAAAATAACCTTAAAATGTAAGTTTCTTAATTGTTTCTTCAAGACAAAATTTTACTTTAAAGTATTGCAGACTTATTATTATGGATCAAAATGATAAGATGGCAAAAAGGAAGAGACGATCGCGTCATTCACAGCGAACAAGCGAGACTATAGAAGAAGCAGCAATGTAATACATGCAACAGAAACAACACAATATAATTAAAAACCTGCCAATTTTGGCGGGTTGTTGCTAGTACTAATAATAATCCTTACTGCCAAATTCCATTGGTATTTTCCATATTTATTTTACACAACGAATCCACATATGACATTATAATTTCCAGCAGTCATGAATAAATCCAATCAATATACTCGTAACAGGTAATTTAAGTACTTTTCCATGACACTGCTCAATAAACTTTAAAATGGGTACCTCTTGAAACACGACTTAGACATAGCCTTCCCATCAAAGGGGTAAACAGATAATGCTCAAGTTACTACGCAAAACATTCGCACGTCACTTGCGAAGCATGCATAACTACAAGCTACAATAGTGCTGCGCTTACCAGCACCACAATCATCATCATTACCTCTCATATGCTTCGTGCAAAGCTAACGCCATATATATATATAATTCTATCAAGCAACATGCATACACATATTCTCTCTCTGTCTTTCTCTGTCTGTCTCTCTGTCTGTCTGTTACAAAAGGATACAGATAATCCGATTAAGTGGAGCAACGGTAATCGCATGCTAATAAATATCATTAAAACGAAATGCATGTTAATATCAACTAGACAAAAATTACAAAATTCAGAGAAAACAACACTTCAGATCTACATTGGTACCTCACTAATTGAAAACGTTAATGAACATAAAACTCTAGGTATAATCTTTGACCAGCATCTAAACTGGAACTCACATGTACATGCACTGACCAAGCAAACGGCACAGAAAGTTTACCAGTTAGCTAAAATCAAACATTTCCTTGATGAAGATGCACGAAAATTGTTCTATATATCTCACATACAAGCAAACCTTGACTATTGCTCCACAATCTGGGATGGTTGCTCAATGTCCAACACAAAAACACAAAGAGACTCCGTTCACTACAAAGCGTGCAGTGCATCTAGTCTCTGACAACTGCCTAACTTAGTGTGTAGATTTCTATAAAAACCTCCGAATACTGCCCTTAAAAAAGCGCCTTCTGTTTAACAAAGCTAAATTTGTTCACAAAATCCTGTCACACAATGCTCCAGCATATCTGTGACCAATGTTCACTTACAATGAAAGACGCAGTCTACGCTTTAACAGACTGCAAGTGCCCAAGCCTAGGCTTGACTTATTCAAGAAAAGCTTAGCGTACTCTGCTGCTCATCTTTGGAATTGTCTTCCACATAACATAAGAAACAACCTCAGTCCCTATTCATAAAATCATAGACTTTTTGAATACTTTCTAAATTCTCATTACATGCCCCTCTAATCGGATTATCTTTTCTTATAACATCAACTGTAGATTCTAATGACGATGTTTGTACTTTTCAACATATGTTATGTCATGCTTATAAGTAATTAATGTTAATATGAGTGTGTGTCACAGTATAAATATTATAAAATATTAAGTTGGTCACACTGTAAGAGTGACAACATTGATACTAATTAAAAAAACCGGTTTGGTCAGTTTAGCCAGAACGGAAGAGGGTATAAACTTTTTGGCGCAAATCACTAGAGGTGATGCCTGCCGTCCTGAGAGGACGTGGATCCTTTGTCAGCGGTTTTTGCAGGGATTATTTGAATGCCATTGTGGTTCACATTTCTTGCCGATATTCTTGTGATCAGGATTATTTTGTATATCGCTAGAACGTAGTGTATTTTCTAGTGGTTTTTTCCTGTAGATCATTTACGTTAAGTATCTTACGTTTGAGTATTGCTTTACTACAGTACAGGGCTTAGCCGGTAAGCGAAAGTCAGGGTTTATTCACTGGATAGGATATGTCGGTGATTATGTACTGCTATAGTGAGCTGTTGATTATGGCAAGTAGATTGACATTTCCATTGCATTGTTATCTCATGTGTATTGCTAGCCGTGTGCGGCTTTTGTGTTTGTGCAATATTTATTAAAGGGTCATTACCTGTTCCAGTTGTTATTAGTTATTTAATGTCAGCTATTGTGTGCTGTGGTCATACCTGTAGATAATGAGTCTAAGTCTATAGATTTGCCATGTGTTAACCTGTTAAATCCACAGTACAAATAGGGTTTGATCCGACAGCACAAGTAGTCTTGTGTGTGTTCTGACAGCTGGGGGCTCGTCCGTTCTTTTGGCCGTGGGGCCTGTATTTTTTAATATTAATTCCCAGCTAGCTGACATCTGAATGGCGTGTCTATTTTATAGGCCGTAGGGCCAGTGGTTTTGAAGTATCTTATAATATTTGATAGCAAGGCTGTAGAGCCTGTGTTTGCTTTAGTCAGGCCATTAAGAATTGTACACACAGAGTATTAGGAGTTGGCAGCCGTGTTGGCGCCTTCCTAGTTAATATCAACTCACGGGAGTGAGTTATTTTTGATCGTCCAGTAGAAATTCAGTGTGTTTGTCAGTCAATGTAGTGTACTGTTTACGGTTGTTTGACCTGACCTCGATTGCGATAGCTGACCTACTTACAGCGTCTCAGTAGTGATGGCTATTTTTCAGTGAATAAATATCTTTTAGTCTGTCGTCGTTAAAGTATTGTACATTTGAGTTTCAAGTTGTTTGCACTGTTATGTTGGCAGTTCTAGGTACGAGTGTGTTGAAGTGATAGGCTAGGGTTGCTGCGTGCGTCAAACAGGTCAGTTTGGTGACAGTGATCCAGGTGGAGCAGCGGAGCTTGGGGTGTTGGTACCATCTAGCTAGAATGGCCCAGACGGCAAATGGAGGGTCATATGGGAGATAGCTTGGTCAACCTCGGTATAGGGTGGAAGGAGATTGGTGTTAGGAAATTGTAGTTGTTAGGAGGTTGATAGGCTGTCCGGTACCTCAAATCATCGTGTTGGACTTTTGGTCTTGTCCTTACTACTTAGATGTGCCCAACCAGGGATGAAAGCCGGCGCCTGTGACGTTTCCTTACCACGCAGACGTGCCCGACCAGGGGTGAATTTTTATGTGCAGTGTGTCCTGCTGACATGCGGGGATCCAGTATACGTTACCTTGTAGACTGCTGTGATCCGTGGAGTGTCGAACTGTGAAATAAACTTTTCGTGTTACAGTCATATTACAGTGCCAAGGGACTTACATGTATTTATCCGACGTATAGACTGGTGATACTAGCTGTGCAGCTGAACTTGTAGAAATTCAGACAGTTCTGTTTATATTGTGGACAGTGCTGTGTGAGCACCGTAGAGAACAGTGTAGTCATCGTATTAGAGGTTACCATACCGTGACAAGGAACTCTGTTGCGAGTTACTGACACACAGACTTTCAGAGAAACTTGTTTCCTGGACTTAGATTCTTTTGGATTGTACGTTTTCTAGTGTGGAGTCTGGTTTGTACCGTGTTCATCATCATCGTCAGTGCTGAGGATACTTCTTGCTCAAGCGTCGTTGGACCTTCAGATAAGTTATTGTTTGTTTGATTTTGTATAATGTATTATATTGATATTTTCTTGTTTTTCCTGAAACTCTAAATTTTCTTGTCTGTCTTTCTATCTGATTCTAGCTATCATTTAGTCTGATCTGTAGAGTAGTGTAGTGCTGTTCCTTTATTTGCTCCTTGGCTTGTTATTGTTTTTTTTCTTTCCTTTTGTTTTCTCTATCTCCCTACATTCTATTTCTTAGTATATGAATATGTATGGGAATAGTTAAGTAGATTAGATCTTTCTCTGTGTTCTTTAGTATTTGGTGTGGTTAGATTAGTTATTTATTGTGTTATAGAGTTAATTTGGCTGATAAATTATTTAGGTTATTTTCACTGGAGTGCTTCATCCGTGCTCAGTGGAGGAGATAGCTTCCAGTACCTCATTGTTGACTGTAGTTTTTGTTGAGTCTTTGGTGTTATACTGTATTGGTGTGGTTAAGGGAGGTAGGGTGGTGAGTTTAATCTATTCTTGGCCTCTCGTGGGAAAAGATTGGATTAGACTGATTCCTTTTAGGGTGCGGCTGTGTTTGTTTTGTGGTGGAGTTAGGCAGACGGATTTCCTGCGACTGCCCTGCTTAACATTCCAAGCCCTGTTGGTGTTAGGTGTATTCGTGTAGTGTGTATTGATATTGTCGTGTACATCTAGTAATTCTTTTGTTGTGTTTAAGTGGTGTTTTCTCTTGTTCCATCTTTCTATCTTGTAAATACGTTTACAGGTATCCCTTGTTATCGGTCGTGTGCAGTCACGCATTGAATATATTAATCTACCTCTTCTCTTCTTGGTCTATCATCTTATTCCTTGTGACTGGAATTTTGTTTTTGTAATGTGATGTATATGTTTATTTCATCTGTGTAGTGCTCATTTTGCCATTGTAGTACTTGCATAACAGTGGTTATTGAGATTAGTAGTAAGTGAAGTATTTTCTGAGTATAGCACCAGTGTGGGTGCCAGTAACAGACTTTGAGGTAAAACCTGATTTGTGACTAAGTTGGTATGGTGGTGTCATAGCACCAGAAAGGTGCAGTAGTTGTTATTATACAACTGTCGACTATTGTAAGTTTGTTTGAGTGTATCTCAGAGACTAAGTGGTCAGTCAGACCAAATTTTCACAGTGATGAGACAGTAGCCAAGTGGCAAAATAAAATTATATACTATAAGAGGCAAAGGTTGATGTTGTGTACACATTGAGAGGTGAGGTATTATATACTTACATATATATATATATATATAGTGATATATTGGAGTTTAGTGATATGCATATTTTACTGCATTATTACTGTATACTGGTGATATAAGTGGAATATATACGACTGAATAGGGGTATAGAAAATTTATAGCAAGAGATAAGAGTGAGTAATCTGAGTGTACATCATGGACCTACAGGCTTTCGTTCAGATAGGCAAAGAATGTGTGTATAGAAAAGCTATAGCCAAAGATAATAGTATTCTATATTGTGAGAAGTACTAGTGTACATCATGGATCTTCAGGCTTTCATTCAGATTGGGAAAGAATGTGGGTACACTGGCAAAGAATTAAATGACTATGCTAAAGCTGAATTTTATTCAGTTGAAAATCAAAAAGCTTTACAGCAGAAGGAAGAGAAGGAAAAGATTGAGAAGCAGGAGCGGGATAGAGAGGTTCAAGCTGAACAGCTAGAGCTAAAAAGAAAAGAATTTGAATTACAGGAAAGGAAGATGAAAGAAGATAAAGAGTTACAAGAAAGGAAGATGAAAGAAGAAAATGAGTGGAAACAGAGAGAGTTTGAATTGCAAGAAAAGAAATTGAGAGAAGATAGAGAATTGGAAGAAAAGAGGATAGAGCGAGAATTGCAAGAAAAGAAGATAGAGAGTTAGAGCTAGAATTAGAAAGAATGAGGATGGATAAAGAAATACAATTGAAGAAATTGGAAGTGGGTGCGAGTGGTCAGAACTCGACTCCTGGAGGGGCTCATCGTCCTTTTAGGCTGCGTCTGCCAAATTTTAATGATAAAATTGATAGTTTAGATTTCTTCCTTGAAAGATTTGAGGCCGACTGTGTGGCCTATAAGGCTGACAGAGATCAGTGGCCATTTCTGCTATCAACGCTGCTAGTGGGGCCTGTGATGGAGACTTTTTATAGCCTCCCATTAGAGGAGAGGGCCGATTACGACAAAGTAAAGGAAAGGTTGCTCTGGAAGTTCCGTCTGACTGCTGACAGCTACCGGACGTGTTTTTAAAACGTGATGCCAAGCGCAGACCAGGACTTTGAGGATTTTATCTCGAAGATCAAACTTCTGCTGAATAGATGGATTGAAATGGAGGGTATAACGAAGGACTATTGTGGCTTGCTAGACTTGGTGCTGCGAGACAAGGTGTTGTCCTCGTGTTCTAGTGAGTTGGTGGCATTTTTTCAGGAACGTCAACCAAAGGACATTGAGTCCATGGCCCAATTATGGCACCATTATGTCCTTGCCCATTTGGGCAAACCCATTCAGAAGTCGGGTCTGTCAGAAGACTTAGTTGCCAGTGACGGCAAAGTTCAGCGCCATCCTTGGTGAAACCAGTCAGACAGGGGTCAAGAGCAAAAGTATGAGAAGCCTTCCAGTCCCTACCAGCAACGTAGAGGTAGCTATGAGAATTTCCGATCTCATCGGTATGGTTGGCCGAGGTGGCAGAACCGACAATATGATAGTTATAGCGATAGAGGGGAGCGCCAAATGCGAAAGCAGGTACGCTTTGAAGATTCTCAGGACGAAGACCAGTTTTGGTACAAATCAAAACATTCCAAGCAGAGGAGTGGTTCCTCAGAGAGTCGATCTTCCGACTCAGATGCGGGGTCTTCGTCATCGAAAAGCTCCATCAAAAGTACATGCGATAAGAAGAAGAAAGAGCACTTGTGTACCAATTGTGGTGGCAATAATCATTGTGCAGACAGGTGTCCAACCCCGATTGAACACGCAAATTCCGTGTTTGTGTTGGACACAATTAATAGTGAGGACTGTGCCGGGTGCCGCCCTCTGTTTCACGCAAGCGAAAGGGTAGTGCTTCAATGCGGGCATGCGGAACCATGCCTATCGGCAGTCCATGAGACTGGTAAGGAGATTCTCCACAAAGGCAAGGTGGAGAATAGACCAGTCTGGGTGTTGCGGGACACTGGTTGCACCACAATTGGGGTGTGTCGGTCATGTATCGACGACTTCTGCCTTACAGGCAAAACTGTAAACTGCACTATGTTCGGGGGCAAAGTGGAGTCTTAC
Organism: Oreohelix idahoensis; assembly: GCA_024509875.1. Lineage (NCBI taxonomy): Eukaryota > Metazoa > Mollusca > Gastropoda > Stylommatophora > Oreohelicidae > Oreohelix > Oreohelix idahoensis. Next base: position 314,353 of record JAMPIV010011519.1, on the reverse strand, counting down.
CCCCAGGCGAATATTAATGTGGACACTCCATTCCTCTCGGGTAGAGTAAACGTGTTTGTCCTTGAGAAGCCGATTGCCGATTTAATCGTCGGCAATGTTTGCAGAGTGCATAGTGCCATGGGTGTGGCTGGAGCAGAGGCTCAGCATCATTAAACTCCTAAGGGGGATGACCAGAAGGTACATCGTAGACGCGACTCATGGCAAGTACCAAATGACATGATTAGGAGCAGTAGGAACTTATACAAGGGTCCGATAGCTAGTGATCGCACAGTTTGGGTGCGTAACATCCCCCTGAGTGCTAGTTGGCGCACACTCAGGCGAGTGTTTGATGAGGTCGCGCCCGTTAGATTTGTCGAGGTATTGTCGTTGCGCGACAAGACCAAAATAGCACGAGTGACTTTTGAGAACAGTTGGGGTGCGCGTGATGCAGTTAGGCAGAAGCATTTGTCATTGCTTCAAAACCATCTGCTAATAGTCCAGAAATAGATAGAGTTAGAGTGCGGGGTCGTGTTCAGTAAGGTGTTTCGGTTGATGCGAACCAAACCTTAGAGTCTGACCCACGCCCCCAGTTTGATGTTGATATGAATATGTGTATTTTGTAGATTTGTACAGGGTAGTTATGCTGTATTATGATATGTCGTACTTTGTATTAATGTGGCATGATGCCATACAGGCACGCTGTGGGCAGGTACACTGTAGGCAGGCATGCTGTAGGCAGGTGCGCTGTATGCTGGCAAACTGTAGGCATGTGCACTGTAGGCAGGCCTGGCGTGCATTTATCAGAGACCTATGGAATATGATGGTCTCGTAATATTTAAGGGTCATGTTGATACTTTACTATGCCTTGTTCGGTAATTTATATGTCATTTGTATAGGAAAGTTGTAGCAGAAACTAGATACTCTATAATTGAGAGGGAGTGCCTTGCGATTGTCTGGGCGGTGTCTAAGTTGGCATGATATCTGTTGGGGGCGCATTTTTTCCTCCAAACAGATCACAAACCACTGCTATTTTTTCAGTCGGCTAAATCCACTAGTGCTAAATTGACATGCTGGGCATTATTGCTACAGCAATTCAACTTTACTGTTTTGCCAATTCAGGGTGTACATAACATTGTAGCAGATGTCCTGTCCAGGTTATGAGGTTGGTGGGGGACAGGAACATCTGAAGAGAGTAGTTATGGTCGATGTAAGAAATGTGTTATTATTATTACAGTTGATGTTTATGAGGATGTATTATGGTATATGAGTTATTTGGTATGATGCCATAAAGGCAATATGTATGAAGTTATGTATGAATCATGTTACCAGATACCTATGTCTATATTGTGTGGAAAAGAATTGTTTATACGATGACATGATGCCTTATTATTGAGGTTTGCTGTGGTATCACTGAAACATAACATGCATTGTGGGTGAGAGACCAGGGTAGGACAGTCGTTGTTATTTTTCACGAATGCCTGTACCTGGGGGTTTGGTTCATGTCTGTTTCATAGTTAGTCCATTGAGTGAGAAGGCATGAACGACAATGGTGCAATGGTGTTAGTCAACTTTGGCATCCTCTAGCTAGATGAGGAGGTGCCGTCTCGGCATTCTGTTCGTCCATACTCTGAAAAGGGTTGGGTGTGACTCCTCCGGTGGAAGAAAACTTTGTTTTCTTTCTTAAGGGGGGGGGGGTTGGATGTCACAGTATAAATATTATAAAATATTAAGTTGGTCACGCTGTAAGAGTGACAACATTGTTACTAATTTTAAAAACCGGTTTGGCCAGTTGAGCCAGGGCGGAAGAGGATATGGAATTTTTGGCGCAAATCATTAGACGTGATGCCTGCCGTCCTGATAGGACGCGGACCCTTTGTCAGCTGTTTTTGCTGGGATTATTTGAATGCCATTGTGGTTCATACTTCTTGCCAATATTCTTGTGATCAGGATTATTTTGTACATCGCTAGAATGGTGGTGTTATTCCTAGTGGTTTTTTCCCTGTAGATCATTTACGTTAAGTATCTTACGTTGGAGTATTGCTTTACTACAGTACAGGGCTTAGCCGGTGAGCGAAAGTCAGGGTTTATTCACTGGATAGGATATGTCGGTGATTATGTACTGCTATAGTGAGCTGTTGATTATGGCAAGTAGATTGGCATGTCCATTGCATTGTTATTTCATGTGTATTGCTAGCCGTGTGCGGCTTTTGTGTTTGTGCAATATTTATTAAAGGGTCATTACCTGTTCCAGTTGTTATTAGTTATTTAATGTCAGCTATTGTGTGCTGTGGTCATACCTGTAGATATTGAGCCTAAGTCTATAGATTTGCCATGTGTTAACCTGTTAAATCCACAGTACAAAGTCTTCGTGTTCATATTTATTCATTTTAAAGATTGCTATTTTTATTTCTGATTTATATTTCGCTAACTGCTCCTTTTTCATTCATTTCCTATTTTCCCATTGTGCACCCGCGGCATGTCCTGAGTCATCGCCCTATCACCAGACAATTATCACCCGCATGATAACAGCGGTCTCCACTCACGGCTTGTTCCTTTGTAATTAATTTTTTGTTATGGCATTTAGATAAGCTCTCTCTCTCTTCTTTACTTTTTAGATTTGACAGTCTGTGACAAAGACATTGTGGTCGTAACGTTGGCCATATCCTTAACCTTTTATCTAACAAGATATAGGTAGTCCCATAGTACATACGGTAATCGCATGCTAATAAATATCATTAAAACGAAATGCATGTTAATATCAACTAGACAAAAATTACAAAATTCAGAAGAGATACCAGCAGAATGGAAGGAAGGATATCTGGTTAAGTTGCCTAAGAAGGGAAATTTACAAGAGTGCACAAATTATAGAGGAATAATGTTACTATCAGTGCCAGGAAAAGTATTAAACAGGATTATCCTTGAGAGATTAAAAGAGTCCATAGACAAGAAACTGAGAGATGAACAAGCAGGTTTTCGACAAAACAGATCATGTACAGACCAGATAGCCACTTTGAGAATAATAGTTGAACAAAGTCTGGAATGGAATTCACCACTATACATCGGATTTGTGGACTACGAAAAGGCATTTGACAGTGTAGACAGAGAATCACTTTGGAAATTGATGAGGCATTATGGAGTTCCCATGAAGATCATTAATTTAATAAAGAAAACATATGAAGACATGACATGCAGAGTTCTTCACGAAGGACAGCTTACAAAACCGTTTGGGATAAGAACAGGAGTGCGACAGCGATGCCTCTTGTCTCCATTTCTTTTCTTACTAGCAATAGACTGGGTTATGAGATCATCAACAACACACAACAGAAATGGAATCCAGTGGACTCTGACTAAGCAGTTGGATGATCTGGATTTTGCTGATGACTTGGCTCTTCTGTCCCATAACCGTAATCAGATGCAGGACAAATTGAAAACACTCGATGAGACGTCACAGCAATTGGGTCTGAAAATACACAGGGAAAAGACAAAAATAATGAGAATAAATGCAAGTAATGATAACAGGGTTGAACTTGAAGAAACACCAATACAAGATGTAGAATCATACACATATCTTGGCAGTAATATAGACAAAGTTCGAGGGACAGACAGCGATATCAAAATAAGAATACAAAAGGCAAGAGGAGCTTTCATTGCATTGGGAAATATATGGAGATCAAGAGAAATCGGATCCAACACGAAAATAAGAATCTTCAACTCAAATGTGAAGTCAATCCTATTGTGTGGCTCTGAGACATGGAGAACAACAAAGACAACAACCAAAAAGCTACAGACTTTCATAAATGGGTGCTTGCATAGAATAGAGGGATTAAAATGGTATGACAAGGTTACCAACGTGGAACTGATGACAAGAACTAGACAAGTGCCAGTGGAACAAGAGATGAGAAGAAGACGATGGCGATGGATAGGACACACACTGAGGAAACCTGTTGATAGCATTACAAGGCAGTCTTTGTTCTGGAACCACCAGGGCAAGAGAGGCAGAGGTAGACCAAGAAGCACATGGAGAAGAGAGCTGGAAACAGAGGGGAAAATGATAAGGAGAACGTGGAAAGAACTTGAGATGATGGCACGTGACAGGAGGACTTGGCATGTGTTTGTTGAAGGCCTATGCTCCTTTGAGAGTGGAGGGTTATGATGATGATGATAGTACATACTACCGTAGGGAAGTTATATACTTCCTATACTGAGTCCAATATCGAGGTGTGAGGTGACGAGTTCTCTTTCCCGTTGCCTTTTTCTTCCGTAAATTAAGAGCAAAGTCAGGTACCCATTTACAGCTAGGTAGACTGGATAGCTTAGTTACCGTGAAACGAACCCGGCACGTGTGCTGCAAGAGACCATCGCTTTAACCACTATCAATCGAGCGCTCTAGCAAGATATACATTACCTTTTTTTCTTTACGATACCATGACCGACAAAGTATAGCTGACAAAGTATAGCTGGCAAAGTATAGCTGACAAAGTATAGCTTACAGAGCAAAGGCCTTTCCCAGCTCGGTCTTTGAAATGTGAATCTTCTTGTACCAACATCCACAGATTATAGAAGTTCTCCAGGACCTCTATCCAGGTCTAGTGAAGGAAGTTCTTGTTATAAACGTGCACTTCGTATATCCTGAAGTCTACATGTGCCTGCGACCTTACCTGAAACGTTCCACACTGAAGCTAATCAAGGTTATAGGTCAAGGCTACCTGAAGTGGGTATCAGATATGGCATGTTTGTTAGTACTTATATTTATTGTGGAGCCGCGGTAGTGCAGTGGTTAGTTCACTGGCTTCCTAGCTCGGTGGGCGATGGTTCGATCCCCAGTTGAGCTAAGATTATTTTTAGACCGCAAACGGCTCCGGGGTCGACCCAGCCTCATAAATTGGATACCAGAGCAACTCTGGGAAACGTGCCGATGGTCAAGAAAATATGGGCCTAACACCTTATTCCCAATATGCCTCAATAGGTGTAACGGGATCCTAAATTCATTGTGTTTAAAGATAGTTTCATATTTTTTATTAATATTAACACCGTCACAAATTGTGGTGGTTTTTGATGGTATGCAATGTTGTTGTTCTTTATTACTATTGTACTGAATGAGGTCAGCTGTGAAGGTCCCTGATTATAACAAATTTTGGTTTGAGTTATCAGGGAACCTTTCTGCTACCACCTTATGACCTCAGTCAGACCTATTCTTGACTAGTATGTATGATAGCTACGTCTAATGTCTAGGGTTATGCAAGTGTGGTGTGATGGTAATTTGACACTAACACACACACATATAAACAACTAGGAAAGTCTATGATCAAATGAACTAACACATGGGTTAAATTTTGATGTTTAAATATTTTCTATACAATTTTATTAGTCCTGAACCTAGTATTCTTCTGGTCAGGACTTTCCAAATTAAAAGAACTCAAGGTATATACATAAAAGCAACTTTTCAACCCAAAGGGACAGTTTGTCAAAATATATACTGTTAAAATATACTAATAGTGTTACTAAATTTTTAATATTACTGGTTTCTAACACTGGATGGCTGTTTGGGATTCTTTAATCATCCCCAGTTCTTTTATACACCTTTCAATGTTTAATTCTTTGGGGAATATTTTTATTATGTTACACAAGGGTGCACTAGTCTTTGATGCTGATGAAAAGTCGGGTACCAGATATTATACTTATCTGGCACAACTTGAACTGTCCGTATTCTTGCTGTAAAACGATCACTTTGATACTGGCCCAAAAGTAACAGGGTGGACTCTGTAGACCCCTGTCACTACTGGAAATGAAAAGACTTCTCAACTGCTTTTCAATGACATCTGGCACCGGGCTAGTGCCAGATAAAAACCCTGTAACAATGAAATAATGTCTCTTTGTTGGTATCATACTTAAACTGTTATTTCTACAAATTATAATACATAAGAAATAAAGATCTGGGTCATCTCTAATTGACCAACCCAGCTCATCCATTACAAAGTGTACCAGTGTTGTTCACATGTCTTCCTCTAAAGGCGGCCCTACATCTGCAATAATAATATTAATCTTTCTTTTCTTCCATACAATAGGATAGGTGAGCTGTGTCCATCTGGCCACCTAAGAAAACATTTTTATTTCACAAACATGTGCATTTTACAAAACTGGCAATGTGTTATAGCATAAATCTACCTCTAGGCCCTGCATATATCAGCTAGGGACCTAATTACTTACAGTCGTAATGGCAGTATCTCTCACTCACATAAAAAAATATATATATATATGAATAATGTCTGCCTTACCATAAATTCAATGAATAAACACAAGTACGTTGATTTACAGACTTCAGATGTCCTGCTGGCTGGACTGTGATGCCTATTATTGTTTTAGTTATATATATTTAATTTAATAAGGCAAGTCACACTTCCCAGAATTTCAAACGTCCTGTTCGAGGGACTGTATTATACAAATGGCGTCGAGAATTTGAATTTTTTCAATATTATAAAAGGCGTTGGCCAATGAGCGAACGACTACTTTTGAATTTGAAAATAAAAGCAAAAACAGACTTGATTTTGGACCTAACAAGTTTTCTCCTCACTCATTCTTAGATTTCTACTGCTAAAATATATTTTTAGTGTTAAGCCATCCCATAATTTCTCTCCCCTTGTCTACCCCTCCTCCAATAGAATACATGCTTGCTTGTCTCATTTCCAACAACGCGTTCAAAATTGTAAGCGTTAGTGAATGCAAAATGAATTCAAAACCGCCAGTCTGTCCGTTTGTCTGCACGAACAAATACAGTCTTTTGTCAATAAATTTCTTATCTACTGGGGAATTTTGTATTTTTAAACATATTATTTATCAGGAGAAGATAAGTCATCAAATTAACTAGGTTTTATGATCCTAAACCCATTAATAAAGAAATCCATATTTTTCCAGAGTTAGTTTCATTTCCACTATCATATAAATTACGCCATCTTTTCTTCTTTCCCGTCCAAAACTGAAACTACTAGTCATTTACGTCATAAAATGGACTCTTTTGCAGTGAAAGCGCTGTCTGTGTGTTTATATATTTTCTCAGTGTGCCTGTAGTCCCAAAAAGTATTGGGTTTTGCGGGGTATTTTTACATTCTACAAAGCTTGCGACACGTTACCGAACACCTGCCACTGTATCGTCTCGCACTGTCGTCTTGGGTAACTAGTCCAAGAATCTAACGCTTGACAATTTGTGGCATGTGTTCGCTCTCTCTCTCTCACTTTTATGCGTTCGTTTATGCGTCCCCTGTTTTATTCTTACTATCTTTCGTGGAACAACTAAGCTTGTTGTTTTCCAAATTTTTACCGTTAACCCTTGACGGGCGAGTTATAAAGTCCAATACCACTGGCGCGGCAATAAGGTTTCACACTACGTTCTTATCTCAATACGATGACTGGCGCGGGGAAAGAAGACGCGTTACAACTTTACTATTTCTATTTCTATTCATATTATTTTAACTTTTATACTTATAATTAATAATATTATCGCTGTATCAATGTACTTTATCACACAAATATGTCTGCTTCATTAAAGTATGTTTGTGATGCTAATGGTCTGAGACATGTGATATTGTTTTCTTGTTCCTTTCATGAAATTCGTAAATCATATCCAAGATACTCGTCTGCATGCTTTTAAAAAAATAATAATAACTGTTATATTATTAGTATGAAAGTTATAGTTGTGCAACATTACTTTTACATTTCAACACATGCGTAACTTCATTGGCAAACGTTCTTACACGTTGTCATTGGTGCTACAGGCATCTACTTCAGAGAATAGAAAAGCACGAAATTCCAGCATTCCTTGGCGGCTACAAGTGTGACTACAACAACAACCCTTTCTGTCAGGCATACCTTAATTGGAACAGACAGGTATGCCCCAGTTTCATGTCAGTATAATTTAATCTAACTTTAGTATATGACATACGTATTTATCACATAAGGAAAGATTATAAGCTCCAGATGGACATATACTGTTGTCTTTTATGTATGTGTGTACGAATAGTATGTATGTATGTGTGTGTTTATGTATGTATATATATATAGTTATAACATTTCATAATTTGCTGTAATACACCATTTACGGATGTGTATGAGCGAAAGGATAAGAGTGTTGAGGCATTTTCAAACTAATTTTACTGAACAGAAGCGAGCGAACGACATTTAGCAAACAGACAGGAAAAACAATGCAGGCAATAGTTGTATGGTTCCGATTAATCAGCTAAGATAAGAAGTAAACAACGTTTGAGAAGGGCTAATGAGCCACGAAATCATAAAAGTATAAAGAAAGGCAGTACACCTGCAAGGGACATGAGTAAGGCAAGGAGAAAAAATGAGGATCTGCTAATTCAAATATGGCGTTGTCCAAAAATAGGTCATGCGTGTTTGGGTTTTGATTATTCTTGCCTAGTTATGAATAAGCATGTCTGTTTTTGACAGATTCTGTAATGTTGTCATCATTGACATCAGAACTGCATATTTTACGTTGTCAATGTTTTCCATGGCGGCTGTATGCAGTGGAACTAACACGAGTTCTTCCATGTCATCCCCTTTGTCCCGGATCATGATATATGTTTTTGCTTGGTGCTACAGAGCAGTGTTCCTTCCAGAGATGATGTTTTAAAGACTTTTTTGCCAGAGTAGTTGACATGACTGTTATTCCCATCACGGTGTACTAGATCCTTCGATTTTTTTGATACGTCATCATCGGCTTCCAGGGAGCTATCTGGAAGCATTTAACAAAAACCCTACGTAGAGAAACGGGCGCAAATCTCTGGAAATTGCCCCCGTAAATAATACTTGTCACTGTGATTTACGCCGTGAAAAGTATCATCTCAAGGTGTTTTCGCCATGAAAAGTAAATAAAGAAATGCCAGTCTCTAATAAAATAATTGTTTAAGTACTAGACTGAGTACTAAACGAAGGATAAAAAATACAACAACCAATCAAAACGCAAGAAATGACAAAGCTGGTTAGACTCAAAAAGGCATATGGGACCCAAAGATGCAGCAATAGAGAATGCAGTCAGCGACCCATAGCTTGACTGCGTGCATCAGGGTCAGCGAACCAGAGCTGACCAAGACCCTACTTCACCTCCACGTGGTGGTCCTGGAAATTGTGAAATATTCTTGCAGAGTGGCTAGCAAAAAATCTTTATAGGTCACCACATTCTTCGTGTTCACACTAGTTCGTTCAATGAACTTTTCTAACGAGACCTTTGATATCATCTTGAACGGGGAAAAACTACAGAAAGTTGAAAGTTTCAATTATTTAGGCAGTAAAATGACTCAGGATGGTGACACAACAAGAGAAATCCATACTAGAATTGCTTTGGCAGCTAGCGCCTTCAATAGATTATCTAACATTTGGAAATTACGATCATTGAATATACATACCAAGCTTCGTCTGTTTAATTCAAATGTTATCTCAGTGTTAACATACGGCTGTGAGAGTTGGAAAATCACAAAATCATTGGAGAACAAGCTGAATACATTCGAGAACAAATGTCTTAGAAAACTCATGAACATCAGTTGGAAAGAATTCAAGACTAATCGACAAATAAGAGAAGACTCTAGGCAGAAATATGTCTCCGACTATATAAGGAAAAGACGATGGTCATATATCGGTCATGTCCTACGAATGCAAAACAACAGAATACCATTGCAGGCACTCACTTGGGTTCCTGAGGGTAAGAGGAAAAAAGGAAGACCAAAAGAAACACTCAGAAGAACAATAATAAGAGAAGGAAGAACGTTGGGCCTAAATAATGTGCAAGAGCTAAGAGGAGTGGCGTCACAACGAACAACCTGGAGAGCACTGGTTTCTGCCTTATGCGCCGTGTTTGGCGCTTAAAGAATTTATTATTTATTATTATTATTTATTACACTAGATCGATTTTCTTCTTAAATTTTAATATCCAGCTTTTTTTTTTTTGTTTTTTTTTGTTTTGTTTTATTTTAATTAATATTATCTAGCCTGATCGTCTGTACTAATTCAGCTTTTTTTTGCGAATCATGCTTCTACCCATAGGAAAGCTCAATGTATGTTACTCAGATACTCGGACCAACCATATGAAGGTGCGCTAAGTTAAAACCACAAACATGGTAAATAGGATCTGTAAATATCGATGTAAACAAATCTATTACTCCATCTTGTCGAATTGTTAAAATATTAAAGAAAGATGTCAAATCTCTTGTTATGTTTTTCTTCAAGGTTCCCCAGTACCTGCAATTCACCAACAAGAGAATGGTCGCTTATGCCAATGAAAGGATTATTCTTGGAGGAGAGAAACAAATGGATGAATATCATGTTCCAACACCCAACAGTATAATCGTCTGGGAGTTCTACGAAGTCAGTCATCCTGTAATGTTTGCCATTTATCTCAACACAGTTGCAGATGACACTGCCGTTTTAGGAAAGACTCTGTAGGTGTTTCAGGAAGGTTGCCTAGATAAAATAATAGGATTTGTTTTATGTAGAGAGACATACTGCTGTCCTGGGCGTCCCTGATGAGACTTACTGGTCCCTTAGGTGTGTCGTTACAGGTAGTCACATAGCAGATATTGCCGAAGGGGAGTAAAGTGTTAGAGATTTCATAATACTACAGCCTTATCAAGTGGGGCGACCTCGTGGCTTGGCCGTCCCTAACTCAAGAGCAGAGGTTCTTATGGAGCGCATGAGACGATGACAGACATTAAAACATGATCCCAGTTGGGTAGACTAGGTATAATTCAGTTAACCATTCATTTTCGATAGGCAGACGTAATAGAGTGACTTACTTTGAATAACCAGATGAAATAGTGTATTTTTGTTTTGGGAAGAGAAACGGAATAGAGTGACTTATATTGCATAATCAGATGAAAGAGTGCATTATAGTCGTAATAGCGTGACTTAAGCTGCATAATCAGATGAAAGAGTGCATTATCCTTGAAATAGCGTGACTTATGTTGCGTAATCAGACGAGAGAGTGCATTATCGTTGGAATAGCGTGACTTATGTTGCATAATCAGATGAAAGAGTGCATTATTGTTGGAATAGCGTGACTTATGTTGCATAATCAGATGAAAGAGTGCATTATCGTTGGAATAGCGTGACTTCTGCTGAATATCAAGATGAGATAGTGTATTATTGTTTTGGGAAGAAGAAGTAATGACGTGACTTACGTTGAATAGCCAGATGAAAAAGTACATTTTTGTTTTGGGACGAGAGACATAAATAAAGGGTTTAAAGACAAGCAGGATCATTCCATTTGCACGGACAGTCGTAGTCATGTGATTTCCGTAGGGTAGACATGCGTAACTGTGTGGGTTCATGCTTTGTAGACATTTGGATGTGAATCCTGTAGGGTTGACATGCGTAACTTTGTGGGTTCATGCTTTGTAGACAGTCGGAGTCATGTGAATCCTGTAGGGTAGACTTGTGTAGCTGTGTGAGTTCATGCTTTGTAGACAGTTGGAGTCATGTGAATCCTGTAGGGTTGACATGCGTAACTGTGTGTGTTCATGCTTTATAGACAGTCGGAGTCATGTCATTCCTGTAGGGTAGACTTGTATAACTGCGTGTGTTCATGCTTTTTTTAGACAGTCTGATAGTGTCTTGGACATAGAATAAGTGCAGCAGAGTGTTGATAATCTAAATTAATTGGGGCAGAGGAAAGTTCGGATTTCTAGTTTGTTAGGATTTTTTAACTTGTCAAAAATACTGTTCTGGAGACTACAAATAATAAGAGTTTAGTAATAAAAACACAAAATTATACTTAAAAATGCAAAAAAATATATATATATACATAACGGAACATTCGTAACTTTCAACCGCAATGCTGTTAGGGGTTGCCTCCCCTTGCTCTGCAGTAGTGGTCCAACAGTGGCCAAAACCTAAAATATCTAATGTCGGTTTCAAAGGTGTCTACCTTCGCACAAGATTACTCTTGGCAGAGTTGTAGATAGAATGATAATGATGCTTCTGCCTCGAAGGGGTAGTCACTAGATATTTCAGAAATCAAGAACAATGCTGAATAAGCACGTTAACGTTTTATCTGCACTGCCACCTTTTGTGAAGATGTATATTGTATGATTTAGCTCGTTCTGGCCCCCAACTGATTTAATTCAGCGAAATTTCTCTTATTAGCTCGATATATATATATATATATATATATATATATATATATATATATATATATATATATATATATATATATATATATATATATATATATATATATATATATATATATATATATTTTTCTATAACCAGCGGCACTCGAGCTTTCCGGCTCTTTCGGCCCAGTGACATGTCATTGCGAGGCTGGGGGGTCAGTGGACTTTCCTTCCAACCCGGTCAGGAGCTTTGCTTCTTCCCATCCACATGGGATTTATGTGCAGGAGCCGTTCAGATTATTCAGTCAAATTTCCGGTCGTAAACATTTCTTCAAACGCCGACGGCCGGGTTTGAACCATGAACACCTGGTCGCCAGTACAACGTCGTAGCCATTACACCAACGCGGCTCCCCCTATATATATATATATATATATATATATATATATATATATATATATATATATATATATATATATATATATATATATATATATGTGTGTGATAGGGTGGGCGAGATGAGGATAATGCTGTTGTGATATGTGATTACTCTCTTGTACACTCGCAACCGACCCGATTCAACAATAAAACTCTGATTCTTAAGGCAGGGGCTGTATTTATTTCTACAACCCTATCAGTGACATTTAAGCACACGAAGCAAACATTAAACAAATAACAAAGCGAACAAAACCAAACACCAAACACCCAGCCAGTGCTCGATTGCTAATCTGAAGAAGCAAACAAAGTAACGACTAGTTAAAAACATGGTTAAATAATCAGAAACACCATGCTCTCACCTGTCAAACTGTCCTTCCACACTGCGTGAAACTGAATATTCAACTATCATGCACACACACATGCATGTCGTCTAGCGAGACTAGTATGGTGTTGTGCATGAGGCTGGCAATCTCACCGTGTAACATAGATTGTTACCGAAACCACTACTGCAAGAGCACACACTTAGCTATCACACACACACTCATGCATGTCGTCCAATGAGACTAGTATGGTGTTGTGCATGGGGCTGGCAATCTCACCATGTAACACAGATTGCTACCGAAACTACTACTGCACGAGCATCTGAATGCTTCATACGGAGGCAAACCACACTGGTGGCCCCATGCTCCCTCAGGAGCGGAGAAGAGAAATATATATCTCCAAGTGAGCCCACGTGCTCTCACAAACCATTCTACACATAACCATAATTAAATAATAATAAAATATGTATCAAATAGAATTAAACAATATGTACAACCAATACTCTCCTTAATGGGCATAAACCACTATTTCGCAACTGATCCATCTCAATATTCATTACTGCATTCTGAACATGTCGTAAGTGACGACTGGTGCGCCTGGCAACAAGCGTGTCGTATATGACCCCTGATGAGATTGGGAACTCATCGCATGAAACACATCGTTACCGTTACCGAAACAACCACTGCAATAGCATAAAAATGCTTCTTGTGGGCCTGTAATGGCCACCAGCTGTATTGGTGTTTCCATGCTCCGCCGGGAGCAAACAGAGAAACACCTGTTTTAACGTGCCTTACGCACCAAGGAATGGCCTCGCGCTCTCCAGAAATCTAAATACATATTCTCACCTCACTCAAAGTAACTCACTAAAGATATACAGTAGAATAATCAATAATCGTGAAATACCACTAAATTACTCTTACATTAAAGAATAAAATATAATTATTCTTGACTTAGCAAAACTAGCATTAAATACATCACCTAAAGGAAATTTACCACGAAAACTCTCTCTTCTATTACTGGGGAAAATTACATTAACCTACTTTCACCCACGTGTCAATTCACACAATATAACATAGCGTAACATAGGCTTGTAACACGTGGTAACTAAGAGTGTTAAATGCAGACTCCTTGGCGCCTTCTTTATTCAGTCATCAACACGTGCCCCCCCCCCCCCTTCCCCGGTTGCCATCTTCCCAACTAGTTAATACTCTCTAAATTACAGTCCCAGATAACCTCTCTGTCCAGTTCCATGTATGAAATAGTTTCATACTATATTTGCCTTTCTGACGAATGAAATAATCGCTCTTAAACTTTCACATCTATCTATCTATCTATCTATCTATCTATCTATCTATCTATCTATCTATCTATCTATCTATCTATCTATCTATCTATCTATCTATCTATCTATCTATCTATCTATCTATCTATCTATCTATCTATCTATCTATCTATCTATCTATCTATCTATCTATCTGTCTGTCTGTCTGTCTGTCTGTCTGTCTGTCTGTCT